>CM056554.1:775000-832500 GCA_029721515.1 Synanceia verrucosa
TAATGAGCAGAGGGAGGGAGGATGTCAGGTAGGAGGTAAACTTTGGTTAGAGAGCGAGTCAGCGAGACAGCCGGCAAATGGGCAACGCTTGGTTGAGCAGTGAGCGAGCTACCCATGATGCCTCGATGAGAGAGAGAACATTAAGCGATAGAAAGATGGAGAGAGAGAGAGAGGCTGGGGGAAAGGCCCTGTGGGCTAATGAATGCTGATTAATTCCCAAATTACATTTCTTAACTTTATTGTTTCTTCTTCCTGTGGCGCACACTCCCCACCAGAACCATCACTGTTCTTGGCTGGTTAATTTGAACTCGCTTGTCTTTTAAAGCTCCATTAAACTCAGGTTTAATGTGACCTGAAGCAGCGGTCGTCCACTCACACTGCAGCGAAAAGTAAATCCACGGCTTCTGCCAAACTTCTGCAAAGTGCTCCGTGATCCCAGAACAGCAGAGTCCTGACAGCTGCAGAAATGTGGCTCAGTATACACAAACCTTATTAGATTTGTTACATATATACAGGTATCCATAACCCATGCTTAGCCTCTCTGGAAAGAGGGCTGCTTTAAAGCACCTGGGAAGCTACCTGCAGGCTCAGTGTCTCGCTCAAGGACACCTGCAGGCAGAAGGAACCGGAGGTCAAATCACCAATTTTCCGGTTAAAGAACGACCTCTCTACCCACTGAGCTACAGCCATCCCCCATGTCACATATTCATGTATTTAATCACATCACCACACATCAGATCAGGGAATATTTCAGAGACATTACACTTCTGTGACAAAGGAGACTGTCTCTGCTCAGGTAGTGTTAAAAATACAGCTGGCTCATGGCTGCATGCATTTATTCACAGTTTATAGCAGATTTAGCTGCAGCTGTTTACGGATGTGATGTACAACTAATGAATATGACTATATAAGAAAAACAAAGGTGTCATAAATGTTTGTAGAGGTATGAACGCTTCATGGGAGGAGTTACTCCCTAGTTTCCACTGATAATCTTGTCCGTGCACTACTACTGTACCCCCACTGTACCTCAAGTGTTATAAATGTTTATAAAGTGCCTGAAAATGCTGAATGTGCATTTATGAAACAATCCATAATCTGACTCAGACATGTTATTATAATGTTGTGTTACCACACACTGTTGACAAACCCTGAGTCTCTTTATGTTTTGGAGCATTTCACTTCAGTCTGTCAGGGATGTATTAATGGTGCCACTCTGTCTTTCCTGACACAACAACATTCACAGCTGCTTCATCTGCTCCTGTCAGTGTCTCCAAGTTAAAGACCTTCTGAAGAGACAAAGGGCAAATATCTTTTTGCATGCCTGTCGGGTTTTTCACAGCTTTTACAGGCCAACACGTACACATGTACGCGCATGCATTCATCAGATCTGGAGGGAGATGGTGCAGCAGCAGGAAAAAAAAAAAAGTGATCATCTGCATCCGCCCGATGCAGTGGAGGTGAGAAAGAGCATCTCAGCGGCAGGCGAGCATGGCAAGGGGGAAATGACAATATTTAAAATAGGAGACACAGCTCCATTTCTTCTTGAACAAAATATTAATGGTCTTTCATTTGGATCTCATCACAGATGCGGCCAGGGGAAAATTGCATTCTGTGTGGCAGAAGTCTGGGGAAGATATGAGACAGGATAATAGCCAATAGGTGTTTGGAGAAAGGGAGTCAGAATGAATGGGAGGGAAAGACAGAGAGAAACAGAAATGACAAATTCCCATGATGGGTATGGGTATGCCATGAGAGAGGAGGGAGGAGGGAGGCTGAGGAACAAGGGGGGAGGAAAGGCAGAAAGATTGGAAATTGAAATTTATGACATTGAAAATGACTGTGACGAAGACAGAGCCAGGTCCCGCTTTGCAGCCAACCTTGCAATGAGGGCAGATCAAACAAAAATAGGCTGTTAGGGGGCAGAGGGGGGTGGGATAGAGGGATGGGAGGGAGGTATAGACAGAAGTGAGGGAGGACATTAAAGGAGGAAATGATGATGTTGTCAGTGAGCGATGTAAATCGCGGCGGCTACATAGTCAACAGATACAGTCGGCTGGCTGTGTGGGCCGGGGCCTGTCTCAGCTGCAGTGGCACTGACAAATGGAATATTTTCAGAGGACTTAATCAGAGGAAAATGGGCTTTCATGTGCTCGCCTACCCGCTCTGCTGCTCGCACAGAGAATTGATTGCCTGTCGCTCTTCCTCCCCCTGTCTCTTCCTCCCTCACAGTCGTTGAGTGTGGCCACTGAACCCTGCAGAGGTTACGAAAAGGGAATCAGCTGCGTTTTACAAAAGGATATAAGGACACTGAGAAGCACGCAATCACACTCCCTCCGTAATGGAGTCTGATTTGAAAATGCTGCAAGCTACTTTGCTTAAATTGAAAAAAAACTGAAAGGGGAGATTTTAAAAGACAGTAGAGATGGATTAAAACACATAACACACAAACTTTTTTCTCTGTGAGGTTTCAGCGCCGCAGGTGACAGATAAACACTAATAAATCTTCCTGATCACCTCCGTAATCACTCATCCATCAGCAGACTGAAAGAGGAAGAAGCAGAACTTCTTGTTGTGTGAGAAAGTACAAAGTGAAGCCGTCCTGGACACTTTTCAAACACACTCATCATCCACTCAGTAAAAGCCATTACTTGTCATGAAGGCCTCATTTCCTACAGTTGTGTTTGATGCAGTGTCTGGGCCGTGCTGTCCGTAGGATAGGCCTCTGCAGAACAGACAACAGTGACATGATCTATTTCTCCCATGATGAATGTACCAATCTGCTGCCCTGTTGCCCTGTCCGCCTAATTTGTTATGATGTGACACCGTCGACACTCTTCTTTGTGATGATGAACTCTCTGCTACAGTGTGCACCAGCAGCTAAGTGGGATGAAAACGTCACGATGCTCCATGAAGCCACTGAAGCATTTCACATTCGCTTTCAGCAACGTTTTTAAAACATATCTATCTATCTATCTATCTATCTGTCTATCTTTCTATATCTATCTGTCTATCTATCGATCTGTCTGTCTGTCTATCCATCTATCTATCTATCTATCTATCTATCTATCTGTCTGTCTGTCTATCTATCTATCTATCTATCTGTCTATCTGTCTGTCTATCTATCTATGGACACTACATGGTTGTGATTCAGGTTACTTGGTATTCTTCAGTTTCATCATGAGTTTTCTCTCCTTCTTGAAGTAATGATTTAAGGACTTGAGTATATATATATATATATATATATATATATATATATATATATATATATATATATATATATATAAAATATTTTTTGTCTTTCTTTGTAAAGCATCTTTGAGTTTTAATGAAAAGGGCTATATAAAACTGATGAATTATTATTATTATAGAGATGCATCAAAGTTTGTATATAAGTTTGTGTTCTAACTTAAAAGATAAAATGATTTCTGGTTTGACCTCTACTTGGCATCAGTGCTTGCTTTGCCAGTATTGAAAATGAACAAAGGGCTCGTGGCCCATCACCCTGACCTGCTAATGGCTGTCATTAATTATCATCTAAATAAGTAACAAGAAGCTGATCTTGATGAAAGATGACTTGATGGCAACTCGTCTTTAGCTGATGTGTTTGGGTGCATTCACTGAACCTCCTGCACATTATGCCGCTGAGGAGGAGTTCAGTTATTCTGAAATCTATCTGCGTTGAAAGATGGCAGAAATAATTGGTTTGGGTAACGATGGGTATGTTGATTACTCTTATTCTGATCAAGTCTCTCCGTCCAGCTCAAGGCAACAAGTGTCTGTCTGCACTGTGGTCTGTGTAGACAGACACAGTCTGTGTCTGTGACAGATCACAGATCAGTGGAATCTGTCACCTTCTGCAGCAGCAGATCAATGATAATTACCCGGCTGACATGAGTACAGTTATAACTTTACAGGATCAGGAACAGGGGGAGAGGGAGATGAAGAAGGAAGGGATGAAAGGCTGTGGGCCACACTTAGCTCTGAGCTGATCGATACTGTGTGAGATATGGCTGTGACCGGCCCCGAGGCCCGGCCTTATAGCAGCTCAACAAGCCATTACCGCCTTCCTTCACAGGGCGGAACAGAGTGTGTGTGTGTGTGTGTGTGTGTGTGTGTGTGTGTGTGTGTGTGTTTTCAAAGCTGCTAAAAGGAAATCGGCTTGGTTTGGCAGCTCACACATCAACCCAGAAAAAAAGCCATTTCCACCAAACATGTCATATAAGAATGTTTAAACATAACTCTTAAGATTTAAGTCTTGGTATATTTGGTGACACATGTGGTTTCTGATGGTAACAAATACCCAAAGTTAGATTTGACATAACGTGTACAGACGAGCAACTCGTCCGTCTGTTTCTAGGCAAACACAGCAGAGGATTCATGGCATCATGTTGTTTTGCTGCGATAAAGAAAGCCGTCAAAAACAGCTACTCTTCATCTTCGTCAGAAACCTGCACAGGCTTTTCTCTTCTGCGTGTAGCAGCATGTTAGCCTAGTATCATTTTCCAGGGGAGGAAAATTGCCAAAATAACAAAAACTACTATATAAATTACAGAGTGCCAACCATAAAAAAAGAAAAATGGGGTTTGGCTTAATAAAGATCTTACAGGGCTAGTCCATGTTTGCTTGGTGCCTTATTCATTCATTCATTTCTCATTTATTTCAAATATGAAGTTAATAAAAGCAAAATCATAATAAAAAATACACAAGACACCATCTTGTCAGCACATTTGAAAAGGAGACAGCCTTACAAGAGACAGATCAGTCAACCTGAGACATTCTAAAACAAAAAACACCAGAACCTACAATTCCCATAATGCAACTCCATGGTGTTGTTTCCTAAATATCTGCACACAAAAAAGTCTCAAGCACAGCTGGATGACACCACCAGGGTTCGCATCTCAGTTTGAACATGACAGGAAATTCAAAAAAAAAAAAAAACCTGTACCCTGGTGGTTTACAGAGTGACTGGAAGTCAAACTGAGACCCATCATTCTCAGAGACTCTCTCATGTGTACTTGAACACATGTGCAGTAGGTATGAACTGTATTTAAACCATGAAAACCAAAGCATTTAAAAATGCACTCTTTGAATATAGTATTTTTTTTTCCATTATAACGACTATTTGACACAATGAGCATTGATCCCTGACATACCGCCTGCTACCAATGGCCAAACTGTGATTTGATCGATTTGCTACCAGCTCAGTATTCCTGCTGTTTTGAGGTGTTCATTCACAAAACTGTCTGCTTTTGGAGAGGAATTCTGAGGAAAAGTAGCTCTGGTTTGTGATCTGGTGCATGTTCAGACCGGTTTAAGCTGGAAAAGAGTTCAGACAAAAGCTTTGAAACAAAGAACAGAAAGAAGGGAGGTGAGAAAAAAAAGAAAACTAGATGGATAGTTGAGTGTGTGGTCAGCGACAGCCCAGGGCAAGTCATCCTCATCTCCAAACTTCTCCTCTGAGGTCGGCAGATGATGAGCTTCCTTTTTCAGTGACTCCCGGCCAGGATTTGTATTGTTCAGTCTGAATGTGAATCCAGGGCTTTTGGATGGATGACCTAGTTAAGCTTTCTGAAAAGTGACACGAGAACTCGCTGCTCTGTGTAGCAGAGACTCTCATGCAGGTTTGTTGCACTGTGACGGGATCTGAGCAAAAGATGCTCATTGACAAAGAGCGACTCTTCCTTCTTCACCAGATCTTATGAAATAAATGAGGTCTTGAATAATCAAATTTCTACATATAATTGTATGTATAATATAAATATGAAACATTTGCAGAAAATAGTAGACTTTGAGCAATATAGTGTTGGATAACAAATTATTAAGATATTGTTTAATCAGCTAGATAGGAAACGAAATATCGGGTTATAACTTTAACATCAGGACTCATGACCATCACTGCCTTGTTTTTTAAAGCACTTTTTTTGCACAGATATATTTGCACTGCTACTGTAATTTATTTTGTTTCTACGGTCACATCGACATCACAACAATGTGGAAAAACACATTCAATTCTATTTTCACTAAGATTTCATCTGCAATTAAAAACACATTTTTTTTCTCCTTTGTTATTTCATACATATTGTAAATATTTATTCTATTGGTATTAGTTATTCTATTATGTCTTTGCTGCTGTTTATTGATTATTGTTTTTTCATTACTTTAAACTGTCTGTGCTGCTGTGGAGAGTGAATTTCCCCCAATGGGTGATAAATAAAAATATTCTATAACAGATATAAGGGTTGTCAGTGTGGGTGTGATGAGATTAAAGTCAGATTAAAGTTTGTTTTTTTTATTGCAGGCAGCTCTTTGGTCGATTCAATGCACCCTTACTTGCAGCTTCTTGTTGTCACGGAGAAGAATAACAGCAATACGCTTCTCAATAGTTTGTTAAATATTAAAAAAAAAAAAACTTCCAGGCGGCTCAGTCGAGACATCAAATGTGTAAAAAAGGAATTATTAAAATGTCACTACCATCTAATAAGCTAATGCTAGTGCAGCTAATCAGATGGATGCTAAGAGCTAACAGGCTAAAGCTCCTATTTGTCAGTGATCAGGTGTCCACAGAGCTGAGGATGAAACTAAATGAAGAAGTTAACTCCAGCTGACTGCAGACCAGTCAACATCATGAAGACTCTGCTCTAAGAGACCAGCTCTGATTGGCTGGCTGTGAACTGCAGACACTGTACAAACTGTTGTGAAATGCAAAATAGAATTTTAAACGTACAATGCATCACAATTAACAATTAAAATTAATCTTGATTGAAAAAAATAATCGTTTGATACCTCTACAAATTATTAATATTAGTTGTTCGTCACATATAATTAGTAATATTTATGATTTATGACCATAAGATAAGCTCATTTACACTGATATTTGGAAACCTAAACGAGCTGATACGTTACTTTTTTTTAAAATTATTGTCATCTAGCTGAAGACGTTGATGGTTTCGTTTGTCAGCGGAAGAAGTTAATATCTAAATGATGTGATGTGACAGAATATTGTAGGATGGACTGAGGATAACTGACCTGTAAAAAGGTGAAACTTCACCTTTAATCATTGATGACTTTTCATCCTAAAGCCTCACTTTAACTACTGATGATTTTCAATAGCCTGATTTGGTCCAACCTCACACGCCTCTCCATCCACTAATCTATAGCAGACAAATGAGGCCGGGCTAACACAGAGAGAAAAGATTGACTCGCAGAGAGAGGCCTAATTAGCACAGACTCATTAGGAGTCTTTAAGAGGCTGTGATTAGGGATGTTTGTTCACACAACATGCTGCTGGGCTTAATGACTGGGACTGATCACTGGCTGGGTTCGCCTGCAGCGTGACGGCTGGCTGGGAGGAGGGTGGAGGAATGAAGGAGGTGTCTGGCTGTGAGCTCCAGCGAGTCGTTTGTCTGCAGTTAACTGATATTAAACACGGGGAAAAGAGCATCTATCGGCTTTTTTTGGACATCATACATCCCATCAGTGGTGACCCAGAAGGGTTGTTATGTTTGGGCATCGATTGTGAATTAATTTGGGGAAATTCAGGGAAACTTGCTCTCTTGTGTAATTCTAGTTTTTATACTTGTTGCTACAAACAAACAGGACAGAACATGTGCAGCAGCACTAGCTGGCTGGAGCTCTAGGTGTATTTTTTTTACTTATTTCAGAAAGAGTCAGTTTTCCTGCTAAGATAATGTAATGTAATGGAGTCTCAGCTCCATCTCGTAATCCCAAATCATCCAATCCTGAAGCCTTATCAGACCTCTTGGCGTCACTTCTCAGTCCCCGCAAACACTAAGTGCTAAATGTTGTGAATTCAGCAAAAAACACTGCCAGGATTCAGGCAACAAAAGCCACTATATAACAAAAAAAAATCATGACAGCTGACATGAAAGTGCACTCAAAAATATTTGCTTCTTACCAAGAACCAAAAAACTTAGATTTAGACAATTAATCTTGTTTTAAGAGTTCAACTTTACACTATAATCTTAAATCGAGCACACTCTTTTATGATTAAAATAGTCAGGAAATTTTAAAATAAGGTGAAAAAATCTTGTTTTAAGATTCAGTTGTTGCTTGATTCAAGAGTGTACATGACAAATAAAGCTGATTATTATTATTATTATTAACACCACCATTTTCTGCTTATTTAAGCCTTCGAAATACATCTTATTTCTAGATTTAACATCTTAATTCCAGAAATCTCATCAAGTGACATTGTCTCGCTGCATGGACAGATAATTTCACTTATTTTGAGGACCTTTTTCCATCAAATTTAGTGTGTTTATCTTGTTTTTAGACACCACTTTTGTTGCGGTGAGGTGTCAACTCTGTATGCCCGTCATGTTCGATGACTGTCTGTCCTGGTCCAGCGGCATCTTCGCGGACTGATGGGTATCAGCTGGAAAGACCACATTACCAATGTTGAAGTCCTGAGGCATGCGAGCATGCCGGCTATGGAAGCCATGATTACTCATTTGTAACTCAGATGGACCGGACACGTCATCGGGATGCCAGAAGATCAGCTTCCACAGATCTGCTGTTTTCTGAACTGAAGGAGGGGACAAGGCCCCGTGGTCGCCCACGACTGCGCTTAAAGGACACAGTGAAACGTTGCCTTGGCTTTGCGGTTATCAGCTGGAGAAACTGGAGAGGGATAGGACTGGATGGCGTGCAGTGGTAAGGAGTGGCACCGAGGAGGCGCATAGGAGAGGGAAGACAAGAGGAGATGTCGTCGACATGCAGCCGTACAGGCAGCTGGGGATGGGCGCTTCACTATGTGTGAACTGTGTTTGTCTTGTCTAAGTCGTCGAGAATTTTTTTCCCTCCTTTGCGCAGTACTGTCCTAGTCTGTATGGACTGACTGACATAGGGTTAGGTTAGGGGTTTTTGCAGGGTGAAACTTGAACACACAGGACAAAGACAGAGGTCTCTTGGATGAAAGTCTCATCCACCTCCCCTCCAACCTGACGATTTATAATAGTGACCGGAAGGGTTGACATAGGAGTTAGTGGAAAGGGTGGTGCATCTCATAAGGACGTAAAGGGACGACAGCCGTGACAAATAACACAACAGACATGAGAGTTGTTTCAACACGCTCATCTGTCAATAAGAGTTTCCTTAAAGGCTGGATCTGGACTGGGTGTGCAGACGTTCAGGTTTGACTCTTTCCCATAAGAACCTGTCCTTTACTGAAGTCTGCATCCAGGCTGCATGTTGCTTCAGTGTCAGCTCAGAGCTGATCAGGGTGCTGCTGTCTATGTGTTTTCCTCTCTTTCTTCCTTCAGGATCAAACTCATTTCAATAATCAGCATCCATCCCCCCTCAACCAACCAACCCATCTAAAAGTTTACCACTGAGCCCGAGCTCTTGGCTTTATAAACCCCAAACCCCTTCACTTAAATCTGATAAGAGTCCCAGCACTATTGTGATACGATTTTCCCTCTCGGAAGTCCGTCCATGATCCCGCATTTCCCTGAGTCCCTCTCGTTCCACTTCCTGAACTGGGATGGATTGTCTGGAATAAACTCCAATCCTCCTTAAAAGAAGGGAGCAGGGAAGAAGAGAAGGAGGGAGGGAGGGGAGTAAAAGCCGAGAGGATCAAGGATGCGAAGGCCAAAGCAGAGGATCCGACAGAGCAGAAAGTACAGTTAGCAACTCTGTCTCCTGTCCTCAAGTTCCTCCGGCTGCCGTCTCTGATTATCTCCAACACCCTCTCACTTTATCCATCCATCCATCACTTTGTCTCGCAGCTCTTCTGCCCTCGGCCTCCGGGCGGCGCTGCAGCGAGCGGCGGCACTGATCCATTTGTTTGTTTTCTGAATCCAGGATTTGCAGAGATAGATTAGACAACAAAAGCATATGGAAAAGATAAAGAACACTTAGGTAATGGATTTTGGCGGCCTGAGGACTCATCCTCTTTGCCTCCCTCTGCTCTAAATGTGTTTTCTTTTTTCTGGCTGCATTAGCTTGACGAAGAGCAGTTATGAAGAAACAAAGGAGAACCTGACCTTTGCTTTCGTTCCAGCTACATGTTAGCTGACAGTGTTGTGTTGAAGTGGATTTTCAGTGGAAAAAAAAGTACTACTGGTTGGGTAAAAACATGTTAATCTTTAACAAGACGCACATGCAATACCACACTCTAATATCAGATGACTATCAAATATTATACAACACAAAAAAGAGACATAACATATTCATAATGCATGGTTTTCACACATCTAAAGCTCTGTCAGTGTCAAACTGACATTCATGGTTTTCACAGGACGTCCATTTTTCAGCAAACGACTGCAGAGATTCTGTTACTTCTTCAGTTAATTAAATGATAAATTTCACCAACATAAATAAATGTATTTACTTCTGGTGTGAGGGACTTTCATTAAAACCAGTGTTACGATAGTTTTAATAATGAAGTCTGCAAAACGATTCACAAACACCTCGAGTTTCATCACACTAATGAAGGAACATTAGCTCTGTTTGATGAGTTTAGACTTTAAACAATACTTGGGAAATGATCATAGCTAATAGATCCAACAGAGGAAATATATATGGACACACACACACACACACACACACAACGTGGGTCTTTTAAATAACAAACAGCTTCTCCTCTGAATTATCACCTCCTTGCTCGTGGCTGTTTATGAATACAAATTGAATTTCTGCAGCAACCTTGTCGCAGTCATGGCTCATTTGATTTATTCCTTAATGAACATTTCCCCTTTCAACTCAGGAGATGGGAAAACATTTCCACACTAAATGAGACCCGGCTCTTATTGGAGCCAATTCTCTCCTACATCTGGAGGTACATTACACTTATGGTCTGCTGCTGCTTTGGATTGAACCTTTTTCCATTTGGGGGAAACTGAGATGGTGAAAATAAAGAGTGGGTTTTACCTGCAGTTTGCAACAGCATGCTGGAGCAGTTTTTCTCTCTAATAGCCTTCCTCTGACGGGATACGTTTCCTCTAAAAGACACCAGCATTCCTCTGTCTCGCACTGAATTAAGAAAATGTCATATAAGTTAGAGACAGATAAGGAGATCTGCACATGGATTCAGAGACTAAAGCCGCCATGTTGACAAAGACGCTCGTAACCACGTCGCTCAGCTGCTGCTGTTAGACTGATTCCACACAGGTACCATTTACCTGTTAATGTGGTGTAGATAATGTGCAATTGACCGCATGCCTGCTAAATAATGCAGCGCCGTGTTGGAGGCCATAAGGAGAATTTAAATAGTATTGATGGGCTAAGCTGCCATAGTGGAGGATGTATGCAGTCAGGAAGCCCCACTCTGTATTGATCAAAGAGCGGGCTTAAAGCAGAATAACTTCTTGAACAAATGAAGGAGAAAAAAAACAGGAAACAGAAGAATGGCAGCACAGAGCGATCGGTGTGAGCTGTAGAGGAGGAGGGAGGAAGAGGAATGATGAAGAGAGAGACAGAGTGAGAGTTAGACAAGGAGACGCCGGGGCCGTCTATCCATCCGGTGCGTTGCCGGGGGCAACCAGAGGAGTAAAGTTGTTAACGAGTGTGTGGACAGTGGTGTCAGGCAGAGCGGAGCTCCATCAGGGAAATGAGACGCCCGGCTCTATTATGGCCCCAGGTGCATCATGGGAGAAGAAAAGGAAACTTTTGGTGGAAATAAATGACAGGAAATGAAAAGAACACAAATCACATGTTGAGTTTGTTTTACTCTGAGGTGCTGGCTTTTATTAAGATCCCTTATTTATTTTACTCTTTAAATTGTTTCTTTGGATACAGAACATCAGAAGTATAGCTGGTGTCTTTTGAACATTATTAATTATAAACTTTTTTATTTGATGCTTTAATCCTAGTACTACAGTAAATGCTGTAAAGTTGTGGGGCGAATAAAGGATTATGTTACGTTAAATTCTCACATAGTTCTTTATTTGCCACAGATTGATGAGTGACTTCCACAGTTTCACACTTTTATTTTAATCAGAGGAAGACTTGTTTTCTGATGTGTCACTGTTGTAACACCCATCCTTTCATATGTGCAGAAATTATTCAGCATATCTGATCAATTTGATAATCAAATGAGCAGCTGCACAAGAGGAGATTTATTCTTCTTTGACACAAATTAATGGAAAAGCAGAGATTTGCTCTGTATGTAAAACATGCATCTTGCATGGAATTTATTATTATGTCAATGGGTTTTTTTACATTTAATTTAAACACTGGATGGAAAAAACGGAGTAATGCCACAGGTTAGAGTTGATTTCCTTCTTTCTTTGGTGAGTTGTACAGACTGCTTCTGTTTGAGCAGAGTTGAGCTCAAATTTTAAACTGATCAAAGTAAATGTTTCTGTTTCGCCTGTTTTACTCAAACTGATCCACACAAACATATTTTATGACCCCATTTACAAAATTACTGAGATTTAGTGGAAAAGGCATGTTACAGAAGTGTTTGACCAATGAACACACACATCACTGAAAAAGTCTGCATTTAATAATCTGATCATATATAGAGTTAAAGATGGCTCCATGTCCTAAAGGATGTTTACCATGACATTATAAATCTTCTTGAAAACTAAATATTATTATTGTGATCATTTGTTTTAGAGAAGAGGAGGATAGATCCCTTCAGATGATCTACATCTGAATATCAGAAGACATTTGACTCAAACTCACTTTGAGCTTGATCTGATGATGGAAAAGATTAGAAAAACATCAAAGGCACAGATTTTTCTTATTGGACAAACATCTTTCAGCTCTCAGTGTTGTTCTGCAGGGAATTAATGGCACTTAAAGCCCAACGCATTACAAGTGTGCAAAAAACAACCAACTTACCAAAGATACGTGTCACACATCCTTCAGTTATTATGAAGAAACCACACACTTAATCTGTTATGATCAATGAAGAAGGAAAAACATGTTTCTGTGACCATTAGTGAGAGCAGTGAGCGTGTACAGGTCAGATTCTGCTTAGTGAGCAGCTTTAACGGAGGATTAATGGAGTACAGCCGAAGGAGAAAAACACAAACATGCAGTAATTAACAGGACAAATACAGCGCAAAAGGGTACGAAATAGACACTATAGATTATTGACCGGCCTTATTCATACCAGCTCTAAATAGTGACGCTTCTCTGCAAAAATCATCTGGACTTTGACCTGGAAAATGCTATTTCATACGGTGACGGTTCTCTTAAACGTTGGTCTTTAAAGTGTTAGTTTCTCTCTCCTTTCATCTTCCAGTATGTCAAAGGATCACAAGTTCACATTTAATTTCCAATATTCTAATATCTATTCTAATGGCTCAGTCTATTTTAGCCACCTCCCCTCTTAGCCTCTGATGTTCCCTCTTTGCATGATAAACAGCTTTTCAGCCCTCACAGTATGGATGTGGCCCATATTTATTCACATGTGCCGTATATGAGGGCAGATGATTCTGCTGTGGCTGAGGGAGAGGAAATACAGAAATAAGAAAATAAATAAACAGTCAAAAATAAACAAGCAGAGTAATAAGGTTAACTATTTAAGGTTTTTTGATATTGATATTTGCAGGAGGGCAAAGTTAATGACAGCAGTCATAATGCAATTGGGATACTTAGGAGTGTGTCCAATACTTTAAGTAATAGCGTTAATGGCGAATTTGAAGGAATTTAATTTCCGACATCAAACAGCAGCGTCTTTGGAAAGCCACCGCCCGCCCTCTCGCCTCCGAGAGCTTCTGAACTCGCTTCCTCTCAGAAGGAGGACGAGGAGGAAATCATCTCTGGGCGACGGGCAAGCAGCGAGGCAGGTGGATGAAAACTTCCAAGCAGAACAGCCTCTCGAGTCGCAGGGTGACGCTTGTTAGGCTCAGGCCCAGAGGAGGCAGCATGGCCAGTAAGTAAGGTTATTGGGAAATAATTAGGCTAGCCCGGGAATCAGCAGGGATAGCAAAGTCCTCTGGGTAGAAACGCCAGTGCCCCTGGCCTCGTTTCCACAGCTAATTAACTTTGAAGAGAGCCTATTAATAAGGTTGTCTTCATAGAAGAAAAAAAAGCCTGAAACTATGTGCAGAGAAATCTTTTTCAATTTATAGACAAAACACAAAGAAACTGTGAAAATCAAGGAAACCGAGGTGGTCTTTACGGGTGTTTCAGCAGGAAGTTGTCTCTTTTTATGAAACCTTATCAACCTCCCCCTCAGTGTCAGATTGTCCCGTCAAGTCCATGAAAATGTGGACTTCATCCCCAAGTGGCCACATGTCCCCTTACCTGTCATCCCAGAAGCAGCTGGTGTTGCCACAGCTCTGGTCCACATCTAAAATATCTCTCTCTCTCTCTATATATATATATAAAAAAAAATCTAGCCTCATCGCCTGAGGCTGTGAGAGAGTGACGCAGGCCTCAGCGCCTAATCACCCCCTCCCACGACAGCACTCATCAAGACAGCAGCTCCAACAAATCAATCTCGCTCTGACAGTTCATTTAGACTGAATTAATTTGGAATTAGAGGCCATTACTGCAATTGGCAGGCGTGGATATTCCCCTAACGCGGGCTGTTATCCTGCTTTGGGGATAAAGAAAAGGAGCCAGCTTTCCTTTTTTTCTGTAGGATCGACTGGATAAGGTGTTTTTCTGTGCTGATCGCAGGGCTGAGGGAGGGAGGCATTGGATTTTCACTTTAACTAAATCATCATTGTTCTCAATCAAAAGTCAGACTCTGCTGATTGTTTTCTTTTTTTAGTCTTGATACCAAATGAAGAAGAAATAGGTGTTTAATGAGGGTTGGTGCTCTATCGACTGTCAAATTGTTGCCAGGGGCCAATTAAAAGTCGGACAGTCCGCTGATATAGCAGAGAGTACGATGAAACACAAAGGACTGATCGAGTTTTTAAAGTCTGATAGAAGTTAGAGGGGGAAAACAGACAATAAATCATAACTATAACATGGGTTTTGTGGCATTATTCGTCGCCCTGTAGAGTCCACAATAATATACTCTCGTTTTAAATAATGTAAAAGTGAATTTGTGAATTTCAAACCTCAGCACATGCTGCAACAACACTGTTTTTCCATGGGTGTGACTATTTTCTTCCAGTTTCCCGACACAGTGAGTGATTTCTGTGGCGTCGCCTTCAGTGCAGCCGGTCAGCTCATCACACTGCCTGCTGGGTTCACGACCCGCTGACCCAGAGGTTTTTACCGAGATAACTCAGCTCCATGGAGACAAATAAACAGTCAGACATCACACACGGTGCTGCACGGAGGGATTCAACCCTAAAACAAAAAGGCTCATTTTGTTTGGTGTAGAGCCATAAATGTTAGGTTTTAAAGATTTAAAAGCACATGGACGTCACCATGAAGTCCAACAACTGGAAGCAGAAACTGTCTGATGAGGCTGAGACTCTTTAATTTGACGACACTGTTTTTTTTCTACTTATATGTACATTTACTCTTTTATTCATCCATTTTGAACCCACAGCTCTGGTTACTCATAACAGCAAAGAAAACAAACCATCATTCACGTGAAATTTGACGACTGCATTGAATCATTCTTAGGAGCAGCGGGCTGCTGTGTGAAGCGACCTGGGGTTTAGTGTCTTTCTCAAGGACACAATGACATGAAGACATGTGACTTTGCACATGCGTTTTCACTGCTGAGAGTCAAACATTTTTGATTGCATCAAAAAGTCTTCCTCGTGTCACTTCTGGCTGCAAAAGCTCAAGAGGTCGAAGGTCACCACGTCCAATAATAAGTAAATTTAAATTTAGACAAAGGTGAGGAATAAAAACACAACCTCACCTGATGTTTCACTGCTTTTTCTATTTTCATACATGCAGGTTTTGGCACTCAGTGATGTAAAAGGAGGAGCTCGTCTGTCCAGCCGTGAGATCAGAGTCAATATTAACACTGACACGCTGCTGTGGAAATACCTCTGAGAGGATGAGTGGGAGGAGAAGAAAGACGAGTGGAGGCAGACATTTAGGTGAGCTAAAGGGTAAACGGCAGGGCAACACACACACACAACCCTGAATACACACATGAAAACACACACACACTTTAAGCCCAAACACCTCCATCCTCCTGCTGACGTGTTCCCTCCACACCTGCACACAACAACACACACCAAACGCACCTGGTCTTCACATTTGCTGACAATTTCAAGATTTTTTTTTAAGTTTAGTGAATAAGAGATTCAAGATTAGAAATTCAAAGTGCCTTAAAATGTATTCACAGATGTGAACAGTAAGGAAACATGTTAGCTATCCACAAATAACAAGCAATAAATCAAAGTATAAAATAAATAAAAATACAAAATTACATAAATAATGTTAACCTAAAAGGAAAGTATTTTTTTTTCAAAAAATGAAGGAAGATTCTTGATTTAAGACTTAAAATAAGAAATTGACTCTTAAAACAAGATAAGTTATCTAAGAACCAAATAATCTGCAGTGAACGCACATGAGGAGGATGATGACATTACAGATACCTGCTAAAGCCCAGAGCAGACAGCGCCGCCCTCTAGTTATGTTTTCAGATCTGAGCAGAATTTTCCATCAGCCTGAGAAATATGACGGCAATGACACCGACACACTCTCAGGTTTCAGTGCAGGTAGGCAGGGGTGTGTGTGTGTGTGTGTGTGTGTGAGTCTGAATAACTGCCAGGAAATTATTAGAGGAAGGAAAGAGAAGAGAGAGATGTGGTGAAAGGAAGTTTGAGTTACGTCTTTGCAGTCGGGGTGGAACATTTCAGCACCGGACTGATAATAGAGTCAACACACTCTGCACAGGTTTAGAGGTGCAGGGATGTATATGAGGAATGTGAGGGAGGCAAAGAAAAGCTGCTCTTCACCACAAAGTCACTCAGTTACATTTTACCAAGCACACATTAGTGAATCTACAGTGACTGCTGTTAAAATAACCACATTAAATGGACAAATTCAATTTGTCTGCGGCCACACCAACTGTAAAACAACCTGCCATCCTCTTTTATTTTTTCATCAGTACATCTCACTAGAAATTCCACTTCCTGTTAACGTGTCACAAATCTATGGAAGCCGTAGAAACGCAGAAATGAATTCACATGAGAGACGCAGCAGTTTTCCACACAATCATGCTGGAATATTCTCTTTTATATAAAATATAAATGGTTTTGTTAAAGCAATAGTTTGAGTTCGATGGAAATATTGATACTGCTCTCATGTATGAACAAAGAACACAGCGCAGGAGCCATCAGCTAGCTAGCTTAGCTTAGCATAAAAACTGGAAAAGAGGGACCAGCTAGTGTGGTGCTGCAGCATCTCTGAAGTATTTAACATCTCATTTTAATCCCTGCAGAAGTGTACAAAGGTTTGCTTTTGCCAGCGGAGATGTAAAGAAATGTATATAAGGCACGAAAGCCACTGCAAGACCAAACAATCGTTTATGTTTCACCAGATGTGACGTGTTAATTAGTGAGATTTAGGCTGTGTTCATTTGCAGTCATCATTACGCTAAGCTAATTGTCTGCTGTCTCCATTTACCATAAAGAAATAAAGTGGGAGCAACTTTCTCGTCTAATTCTTAGTGAGAAAACAAAAAAGCAGATTTTCCAAAGTGCTGCAGAACATGTTTGTCAGGATCTATGAAACTCCAAAGATCCACCAAATGTCAGCTCCACATGTGCAAGTAAAAGGCAGCGTGAGGATGATTTAAAATAACCAACAACAAAAAGACACAAAGAGTAAAAGAGGCATTTCAAACCTATTAGTGTCTCTTTTTATGGGCTTTTCATGGCATCTCATTGCTGCACAAACAAGATCTGAAGATTATCAGCAACAGAGATGCAAACTAATCGCTGGATTTGTTGTTGGAAATGCCTGAAAATCCTGGGATTTTCCACTTCAGTCGAGTTTGAAATCCACAGAGCCTCCATGACCTGAAGGCTTCAGGTGGCAATGCCATTAGAGATCCAAAACAATGACCTGTGAGCTCTTTTTTAATAACAGACAAAATCATAAAATCACTGTAAGGAGGGATTATCATTCACCTATCAACTGAAAACATGTATTTCTTTTTCTTTTTCTGTCACACTGGTGAACAGAAAAAGTGGAAACCTTTACACACATATTCTCATTATACAGGCCTACATGCATCCCATAAGGGCTTTTTTAAGTTTTTCAACTGAACTTTTGGTCTCGAGGTGCCGACAAACTCCCAGTGTGCTTCTGAATGGTGACCCATGGGAGCAAGAAAGAGGCAGAACAGAGGAGAGGACATGGTGGAGAGAAGGGGGATGAGAGAGAGATAGATGGAGGAAAGGCAGGAAAAAGAGAGGGTTGAAGGGGGGCTCAGGGATGGTCGGATGGGGGAAACAAGAGGTCGTGGTTCTCAGTGGAAGGTGGAGGAAGCAGCATGGAACCACCCAGGGCCTTGTTATAGTTAAATCATATCAATTAACTGTGGGACATGAGGGGATTAGGGCGTAATCTCTCCCTTGAGAGAGAGAGAGAGAACCAGTAAATTAGAAAGGAAAGGATGAGCTCATAAACGGCTGACGTGATGAAAGCATGTCTCAGATAAATAAAGAAATGGGCTGAATGATGACTTCTTGTTCACTCGTGTTTCCAGCAGTGACGTGGTAAATTACTACACAGCAAACGAGCAGTGAGGGGAAGCATTTGCATTCTCCTTATCAGCAGTGATGAGACCAGAAGGATTAAAAACAACACAAAACAGGAGATAATCCCACAGCTCGGCCACACCCGCCTGGGAACTGACTTAACGCCATTTTCAATTTGGACGAGGACTCAGAAGAAGAAAAGGAGTACGAATGCTCTTAAAATTGCCCCTTGATGATTTAGAAACATCCAGAGTTGATTGAAAATGAAATCATATACAATAAGAAATGGTATATGAGGCAGAGGTTTGGGGGATCTATACTGGCAGGAGATTGGAGGACTTGAGCTTTGGGGGTTTGGGAAAGAGGAGCCCCTCTTTCTTTGGTGTGTATGCAAAAATGGCTGAAGTGGGTAATGGAGCCATGAGGTAAGAGGATTAAGATCAGCATTGGGTCAGGACTGATAGTGAGGAATGGGTGATGGAGGGACAAAGGAATGAGCAGAAAAGAAAGGAGACAGGAGGGAGAAAAGGAGGGGGGAAATGAGACAGAGACAGGTGATTTGGGGTGAAAGATATGAAATGGAAACTGGAGAAACTGGCTCTCTCGTCCTCTCTCATCCAGGTCACAAAGACTTTGAGAGAAGTGATCATATGGGATCTGTGTGTCCCTCTGCAGACAACAGGAAGTGGACGGCATCTTCACAGAAAGCTAAAGGAATTATGGGAAATATGCTCATTCGCTTGTTTGCTTTAAAAGAAGGGAGAGAAGAGAGTCTGTCAAAGGTGAAGCTGCTGCAGTTACCTGAATGGTTAGCTCATCTTAGCTTAGCATAAGGACTGGAAATCCGCTCTAAAGCTCATCAATAATAAATAAAAAAAAATGTTTGAGGACATCTTTTTACACACAGAAGAGATAGAACAGTTTCCCCTGTTTTCAGTCTTAAACAAGAGTTGTTTTATCTTAAAAAGTGATGATGCATATTTCCCAGAATGTCACATTATTCCTTTAATGACAAAACCTTGAACATGCTAAAACTTTTTTTTCCACATATGGCACGCCAAAACTGACAAAAGAAACAATAGCACAGACCCCCATTTTGATAAGATATTTATGATAAGAAATCTTTTGCCAGAGATTAAAAAAGTTACAACAATATAAGAATAAAAAAACTCAAGAAACATTTAGTTAAATAAGTTCTCTAAAAAATAATATTGCGTATGCTACTGAGAGAGTAATACTGGAAATTATATAGGAAAACTAATATTACACATGATATTTTGTCACAGTGATACCTATGGATGGAGTTAATGGCTTCCCTCTTTGCTGGGGGCCCCTGGTTGGCCCTCAAGGGCCCTGCTATGAAAACCACAATGCTGCAAAAACTTCTGTGGGAATGGTTAAAGGTGTGTGGAGTTTACAAACTTCTCCCTCACAAGTATCTGCCGGAGTGAAAACCCATGGAGATGTTCCCCTGACCGACACGTCTTCGCTTTAGCCAATTAGCTGCCGTCACAGGATCAGACTCGACTCTTATTTGCCAGCCGAAGAGGCTCAGCTGCTCGACCCCGGCACTAGCCTCATGGAGCCCCGTCGCCTCCTCGCGCCCTTCCCCGTCTCAGCCAGCCCACCCCGAGTCTTAATTCACACACTTTGAAGTATCGTGGTCTGTGGTGAGGAGCCACTCAATCAATTACGAATGAAATAATCTCCTTATGATATTCCGAGGTTTCTTCAAGTAGAGGAGGGAGGGGGGAACGCAAGAAGAGATTACTGAAGCCAAATCAGACTCTCAGCTGCATCTAAAGTGACAGGGGGAGAATCAGCTGAGAGGATGGTGGGAAATTAAATAAGAAAAAAAAGATTATGTCTAAGTGTGTCACCTCCAAACACTGCTGTGAAATCGCTAACCTGATCCATGAGGTGCTGCTGGAGTGGAGGAGCACGGACGGATTAATGCAAGCCACGTTAAAAAAGGAGCCACGGCTGCTTAAAAAGATACCACCGAGAGAGCGCACATATCAAACTAACACCGACGTGATGCCCGACGTGAAAAACAAGCAGAGACAAAGGGAGGTGACGTGTCATCTCGGCCGGGAATCTCACTTCATCTGCTAAACACAAAGATACAAACGGAAAAGGACAAAGACAGGCAGCATTTGTTTGTGTGGTAGTGACGGCAAAGAGGCCTACGGTCACCGTGCACCTGTGAGGCAGCCAATGTGAAAAATAGAGAATATGCTGCAGAAATCATCGTGTGATTTTCTGAAAGATGAGAAATGACAGAAAAGATGCAGGAAGAAAGAGGTAAGGTCTGATCTTTGATCTTGATGAGTCTCTGCATCTATTTGAACTCTGGACACTCATGTTTCCTGTCAAGATTTAGTTTTCTGACGTGGCTTTGGATCAAATCTGAGTGTCACACTTAAATTTGTAACATCTGACAGACACAAATAAAGAAATTCATGTCATTATTGTGAAGTGGACGATAAGAAGATGAGAAGAAAAAATAATTAACAGAGAGGACGTACAGAGACCTGACTCTAATGAAATGAAGCTATAAACCATCCATCCTCAAAAACAAAAGTCTGACATGAATGATATGAATCAGTGTGAACCACAAGGCAAACTTGAAGAGTGAAGGATATTTCTGATGATAAATCCAGTTTCCATATGTCATACAGTTTTACATCTTTAGCACTGCTACTTTATGTCACTAAAACCACAATAAATGCTCCTAAAAGACAACGAACAGCACCTCCCTCCAGCCTCCATCAGTGTCGCTCTCACGTCTCGCCTGAAGCCCTTTTGATTTTCTCCATGGCCGACTGTTTCTGTTCTGCTGCTGCAAGCTCAGCCATCAGCAGGCATCGATCGGGCCGCCCAACACCCTCCTCCATCCACGGCGTCCCCTCCGTCATACCTGACTGTGGCCACTAATTCTCCCCTTCTCACTCTTCTTCATCCCAGATTGAGAGGGTCAGAGGGAAAAAAAAAAATCAATAACGGTGCCAAGTGGGGTGAGGTCAGAGGTCAACGAGGTCCTTGACAAGTGTGTCAGAGGAAGGAAAGAGTGAGAGTGTATGAGTGTGTGTTGTATAAGGAGTGGTCAAGAGAGACAGAGTGACCATAAGGCCTCATGGGTGCAAGTGTCAGGCTGTCAGGGATCAAATTTATGACCATTGATTGTGTGCGCGTGTGTGTGTGTGTGTGTGTGTGTGTGTGTGTGTTTGGATCATGGTGGAATCTGACAGAGGTGAGGAGTCATCACATAAAGCCCATTATGGCCAAACAAGCCAACAAAATAAATGAATCCCATGACATGTTACAGTAAAGACCCTGCCATTCATACGTCCGTCCATCTGTCCATCCGTCCATCTGTCTCCAATAATATGGCAGCTCAGTGCAAAAATATATTTGAGAATGATAGAAGTTCGAAGTGAGTTTGAGTTTGAGCAGCTGCTAAGCTTAGCTGAGCATAGCTTAGCTTAGCTTAGCTTAGCAAAGAGATTGGTTACCTGTGAGGTCAGTCTTTATGCTAAGCTAAGCTAACATTTCAATGACCTCTCAACAACTCCATCCTCTGCTCAGGTAGACATTATTCAATAACTGTTTGCTGCTATATTACCACTGTGGATATCAGCATATCATCAGTATTTAGCACCTTTGATTGATAAAAAGATGTGTGGGTGGTAATGCATCTTCTCGTCTAAGAATAGACACATTTCAAATCAGTTAGTTTAATTCATTTTTAAAACGTTTCATCCTGCAGTATCGAAATGTCCAGAACAGCTGTTTGAAAGCTGCGCGGCCTGAACAGCTTCACCAGAAGCTCATCTGCGATAATGTCGATCTCCTGCTGCTGCTCAATTTGACCGTTCGCTCCCCGCTGTTTAAATTCCACATCAGTGATCGTTCACTGTAATCTTCCCAGTAACACATAATCACAGGCTTTTACTGAGCTAGAATTAGCTCTCACTTCTCTCTGGGGACAGAGTGTGTGAGAGCCCTCTAATGACTGGCATCCACCTCATGATGAAGGTAATTATCCTGGCTGTTCTCCACATAACAGACAGAGGAGGAGTAAAACTTTTATCTCAATCCTACGGGCGTTTTGTGCAGCTCCAGACAAACAGTCTGCAGACAAACTCCTCATACTGTCCAGAAACTGAAGGAAGATGAAGCATCAGAGGAAACCATTTGCAATTTAAATGGAAATGTAATGAGCCCATGGTGGCAGTGAATTAGCCTGCTGATCAATTGATCATGTCAAGGACAAATAGGTAAACAAACATATCCATTAGCCCCGTGCTCCACCTCCTCCCTCTGCTCCCTGCTGTGCAGGAGTGCTGGAGGATCACTGGGAGGTGAGTGAAAGGATATACAGCAGGATATAAAGTGTGTTTTCACGGGAGAACACCCGAAAAAGTGCTCAAGAGTAAACACACTGAGACACAATGACACACCCCACTGTGATGGTCCTGCCCAGCTCATTAGACAGACAGTTGGGCTCAGCAAGGATCCTTTCAGAGGCGATGGAGAGAGGAGGAGGAGGAGGAGGGAGCGACAGGACTCCTCCGAGACTCAAACAAGGAGCAGGACGATGAAAGCAAAGGAGATGGAGTGAGGAGACGAGCAGAGGACAGAGGGCTGATCCAGACCTGCTGCCTGGCCTCACCCCCAATCTGTCACAGTGAAACAGAGAAAAGACCAATAATAACCCAAAGTTCTTCAGTTTCCGCTATAAAAAACTGTCCATTTGGCCACTAAATGTGTCACAGATCTGTTCAAAGTCATCAAACTTTACGTTTCTTCAGACTGCAGAGCGAGAAGAAAACAATCAGCGGAGTCACTGAAGCAGATCGCTCATCAGTCACAGCTGCTTGTTTCTCTGATCTATCAGAAGTCTCAATCACCACAACTTAACGTGTCTTAATAAGAAACCGATGGAGAGACTGTTTAGTTTAGATGCCTGTCAGAGTAACTTGATTCCCACCTGATATTTAAAGCGAGCAGAAAGTTTCGATCTGGTCTAAAACACACAATGAATTCTGGCTACAAGTTTTTCTTGTTGCTCTCTTAAGTTTCCTGTCTGCAGCTCTGTTACAGCTATGCTTTGACTCATGCATGTGGGGTGTTATTAAATTTAAAAGGATATTCACATTTTGACTTGATGATGGTGCTGTAGATGGAAAGTCTGGAGGCTTCAGTAAATATTAATGCACTATGAATACTCATAACTGCATTACTACCAGAAAGGATAAACCCTCAAGGTGATGTTTCTCACAAGCTGACAACCTGAAAGAAGTGAATTACAAGAGGTGAATCTTACTTAATCATCCTCAGGACAAAGGTGTTTTTTTAATCTTACTTAATCATCCTCAGGACAAAGGTGTTTTTTTAATCTTACTGAATCATCCTCAGGACAAAGGCGTTTTTTTTTATCTTACTTAATCATCCTCAGGACAAAAGTGTTTTTTTTTTGTTTCTAAGGTCTCAAATGTGTTTCGATGCATTCAGGCTCAGAAGACGACAGCAGGGGTGTTTCTATCAGGAGTTATTTCATGCAGGGTGCCTGTTCAGCGAACAGAAAAAAGTGCCTCCATCTCCACTTCCAAAGCAGGATAGCATATTACCCTTAGCTTTTGAGGGCAAGGACACACGGAAAGGCGTTTGAAATATTATAATATAGCCTATACTGTATCTTCTGCAGGTCTATTTTGGTGACACACCAAATTGAGAGCATTTGTCGCTAGCGACTGAAAGGAAAGATGAGCCTTGAGAGGAAGACTAGCTCCACTCCCTTTGTATGTAATTAAACATCGTCACATATTACCTGAGAATTCTACAAATAGCCCAAATCTGAAATGCATAAGAACAAAAAATAAAACAGGGTTGATGAGAAAACAGCAGGATGAAAAAAAGAGCCGCACAAAAAGAAAGAGCTTTTTAAAGAGGACCATTTGTAAAACAAGGACTTTAAAGCCAGATTATAGGGCAACAATGACACAATCCCTTATGTTCATTCCTGTAATACGCTGTGAAGAGGAGGATTTATACTTTATTGTGGTGGATTGCATCCAGGCTGCCTCTTTGGGAAACATTCTCCTCTTCCTGAGGCCAGGTGTAATCCCTGCACGGAGGAAACTGACATGCCTTCAGCCAACTGCTGATCAGCCTTATAATGGTTACGGGTGATACCACCAGAGGGAGGATTCCTTCAATCCAGTGCAGAGCTCTCTCTCTCTCTCTCTCTCTCTCTGCAGAGGACGACATGCTTCGTTTGGATGGCTGCTCGTTGGATTTCTCCCCGGCTGTTCTGCTCGTCTGAGTTGGATTGAACTGGATTGTCTTAATTGTCTCTAATGACCAAATTGTCCCAACTATTTGCTTCATTAACTCTGTGTTAGCTCTATTAGGAAGAAATGGAGCCGGAGAGGACATGCTAATTGAGAGTGTTAATGAAAGCAACACCATGGGCGCCATGCTGAAAGTCAAAGGAAGTGTGAGGTTTTTGCTTTTGACATCTGTGGGGCATTTTATTCTGAAAGGATCTTGATAAATCACACTTTAAAAATGGGAAATTATTGCCAAATCTCTCACACACACACATCCTGGAAATCCTGGAAAATGATTGATCAAATTTCAAGTCATGGCAAGCATATGGAAAATGAGAAAAAGTTCAAACGTCCTAGAAACTGCTAAGTTATCCTGGAAAATTATTCATGCAAACGGGTTAAGAGTTACTTTTAACCCGTTTGCATTCGCCAACAAGGCGTGGGGAGGATGAATAATTTTCCGAGATAACTTAACCGTTTCCAGGACATTTGACTTTTTTTCTAATTTTCTATGACTGGAAAACTGGTCAATAACTTTCCAGATTTTCCAGGTTTTCCAGGACACGTGGGAACCCTGTGTGAGCTGGTCTCACCACCTTTTCCCTCTGAGCTCCATCTAAAACCATCGGACTTGAGCTGCTGCTAAAGCGGCTCCAGATTAGGGTCTGATTGTCCATCTAGTGGAGCAGATACAGCAGGATTTTCTGCAGTAAAGACAGATGTTTTAGAGGAAGTGAAGGGATTCTGGCTCCACAGAGGAGCTTAAGCTTTGTCATCGCTGTTAAGATTTTGGCCCATGGACCCATTTCTTTAATTGGAATCTGGACAAAGGAGGAAACACCTTGTGTCAATATCAGCAGAGGGTAAAAAAGGAAGGAGGGCCACTTCAGCATCTGGATTATACAGCCTGGAGCCCGTGGAGAGCATGTTTCCCTGGAAATATTTCTACTGACAGAGAAAAAAACTAAGCCTAATGAGCTTTAGTTGCTGAAATGTAAAGAAAAACCCAGAACATCAATGAGTATTAACATCTAAGTAGTATGGATAAAAATGAGGAAAACTGTAGTCATTATTAATGACAAAATATGTCATCTAAATACAAACAAAAAGGCATCCTCACCCCCAAAACTATCGCAAAATCATGAGCTGGTCTTTAAACACATTAGTCAATGCTCATAGAAATATATTGTCAATTGAGATTAGACTGCAAACACACCGTTTGTGCCAGTTTTTCCCCATCTATGACATAGCTTCACCTGACAGCTCGCTCTGATCTTAAAGTCATCATTTCTTCATCATGCATTGTCATGAGTTGTGCATGTGTGTCTTCATGGGATCAGCAGCTCTAGTGAACACATGCATGCAGGTGAAACCTCCCTGTATGAGCTCTGCTGCTTCAGTCCTACAGTGGCTGAGATTTTCTGCTTTTCCTTCTCACTCTCTGCCACTCTCTCCACTTTTTCCTCTAGTTTTTTTTTCAACACATAGGTGGATTAAGGCAGAGGGGCTTTTGTTTAGATAAAGCGAAGGATTAGGGAGAGATTTGCCCCCATAAAGTTGTGGGCTTAATGGGCCTTTTATCCCTTCATGTCCCTAAAGCTGTGTTGCCTCTGGATTAGGACCATACAATGGGGCCCCTTGTGCAGAGGGATCCGGGCCAGAGAGAGGAGAGAAGGCAAGGAAAAGAAATGAGACAGAAGGACTGAGACAAGGAAGAAAAGAGGGCAAGAAGAAAGAGAAAAGGGGGATGGATGGAGAGAGAGAGAGAAAGAGGGGAATTATACCGCTTTTTAGAGGAAACTGACAGGTTGAAAACTTTTAGAGGAGGGATTTACGGAGGAGATCCTGAGATCTTGTCACTAATAAAAGGGATTTCAGGAGGATTCAGAGGCGTGGTGCTGACAATAACCCGCAAAACTGACGCTGTCTTTTTAAATTCATTCATCTAACTTCTTTTTTCTTTGAAGAAATAAATAGGAAAGTGGGTCTTACTGTGGGAGTGCTGCTAATAACGTGTCTAAGAGGTGGCTCCTGGCAAATTGCTTTGTTATTCTTGTCAAAAAAAGAAGTCGATTTTAAACTACACATCAAAATGATTAATTGCCCTGGGATGAACAGATGCTGAAATACCCTTGAATGGTGCCGGGGAGGCTGAGGCTTGCTGGATTGCAGACCTAATGTATTCATGAAGTTGCAGAAAGATCATTAAGAGTATTAATTAGCTATTAGAGAGCAGAACTCACCAGCATTAAAGATGGTTCTGTTCTTACAAATACACAGAGACAAGAGGAGAAAGTCAACCTCAGATATCTGCATGAAATATTCAAATATAGAAAAGTGGTTCAACCTGATCAGAAATCAATACAGAAGCAGAAAGAAATCTATCCTGGACCAGAAGTTTGAAGCATTAACTCACTTCTCTGGTGTAAAAAAATCAAAGTACTTTTGCCAAATTAACATTTTTCTAAATTTTGGCTTGTTCCAAGTGGAGGTCATTGTTTCCTCACCTTGTATTCAGCAGTGCATGGCGGGTACAGGGCTAAGGGGAGCTGTTTTTTGGGTTTAAGCCCTTCAGATGCGCTGGACAGCTCTAGTCTCTCTAAGGAGCTTTAGGTGGAGAGGCGCTGAGAAGAAACTCTTTCTCGCTTTAATTGCTTTAGAGACGGTCCTCACAAAGAGACAGTGGCCAGATTTACCTCCCGTTTAAGTTCTTATTTCCATTGGTTCACAAGTTAATCCTCTTTCTTTCTCAGACCTCGGAGAAGAAGGAAAAAAAGAACCCGAGTGATAGGAGCCTACCAAGGCGACAGCAACCAGAGAGGCACGAGGAGGGAGACTTTGAAGCAGCGAGAAAAAAGTTTTAGTGGTTGAAAAGAAACAAGATTCAGAGGGAAAGACGCAGCAGGGAGATGACGTTTCCACCAGGCAGTTATGAATAACTATTATAATCCCAATATTAATAATAATAGCAATAATACTAATAATAAGCCTAATAAAAATATCTAAGAAATGGGAACAATAAACCTACTTCTTATTACCAAAATAAAATAAAACAAAAATATTTTTCTTGTGGACCCTAAAATACTGTTTAATTCAAGCAAATAAACGCATCGAAAAATTAATTAGAAGTCCCTGCAGAAAACACATTATTTCAGTCTTATCTATAATATAATTAATACTTCTCACTTCACCTTCACTGCCTCCATCTCTCTCAACTTACAGCTTTATGATAAAATATCCACACACCTGACTGACCAGCCGCATTTGGATGCAGCTGCGTGCGTCAAAGCGCGTGGACATAAATACTCCCCATATTTTATTTAGTCTTGAATGTGTTCAGAGAGAGAAACATGGTCAGAGATAAAAAAAAAAAAAATATATGGGCCAAGCACTTCCATAAAGAATCTCCCAACAAAATATGCAAGCTTTACATTAAAAGGCTACTTTGCGCTGCCCTTAATTCCCCACCTAAACGGTTCTGCTCCGGGAGAAGAAATCTTCTCTAAAAACCCTTCAAGAAGAGAAGGGCATTATTGCCCTAATCCTCTTACCCGCAGTCATTTTAAGACAGGGGTTTTTGGAGGCTGAGATGGCGTCTTGTCTTCCCCATCCCATCCCAAATCCTTCCAGGCCGGGAGAGAGTCTAAAAAGGCAGCGCCCTGGCATCTATTAGCCATCTCTGTCCTCATGGAGCAGAAAAAGCCCAAAAGCAAACAAACTAAAGGTTCACTTCACGGCAAGGCAACTGGATTCATGAGCCAAGAGCGCACAAGCAGTCCAGAAAAAAGACTATTGTACGCACTCCAGCTCATAGCTGAGAAAACTTGATGTATGATGTATATATCCTGTATTTAAAGTCATTTATATAAAAGATGGATTAAATGAGTTTGAGTTGATAGCATCAGAATTAACCGAATGTCTATTTGCAAAAAGATAAAATAAACAAATTTAAATTATTTTGTATCAACCATAAATTAAGTTATAAGCATAAAAAATAATTCACATTTGGGGAATGTAAAAATAAATTCTCATGAATAAAAAAAGGGGAAACTGAGCAGAGACACGGATGGATTTATCGGACATAATGTGCATAAATTGACCAAAATAACTCAGTGTGCAGCTGGACGAGCGGCCCATTCATTTGACTGGCAGTGCGCACAGCCAATAGGAAGCCAGCATGACCCCCGCGAGGCTCCGCTTAAAATCCCTCCGCCGGGCTCTCGCGCTCCAGCAGATGGCGGGTTCCCACCTTTGCGCGAGACGCGGTGAAGTCTAGAGGAGCAGGTGGAGCGCGAGCGACAGGAGCTGAATCCACAGACTGGAGGAGTTTTACCGAGGAAGAAGAGAGGCGATAAAAAGAGGAAGAGGAAGCTGAAGGTCCAGATCTGGACTGTCCGGAAGCGACGCAGAAGACAAGAGGAGGTAAAACTTTTCTCCTGCTTCACTTTCTTCTCTCAAAAGATAAGATGCTTCTCATTTTTAAGCCTCTGAATTATGACAGTAATTATGAGTATTAGAATCAGATGTATTGGTCAGAGAGTGCATGGAATAGTTAAAGAAATAATAAAATAAGAGATAAATAAACAAACAATATGTCGTTCGCAAAAAAAGAATACATGTGAAGAAAACACGAGTTATTACTGCAGTTTATTTCTTTTAATTTAGTGGAGATAAAAGCAGCTTCGATGGGAAATATTGAGTACGTGTTCTGATAAATTTGATAATGTCTGATAATTTAAAGTTGGCATGAGATCACAAAATTTAAGAATAACAATAAATACAAAATAAAAACAAACATTGCTCGTTTTTGCACAAGTCTAAAAATCATAAAAGCGAAAAAAAAAATTAAAATGGAGTAATTTTTGTCACATGTGACACTAGTGGAGTCTGGAGATTAGGCCTATAAAAATAATAATTACTGATTGAGTGACACAAAGTACACAACATAGAAATAAAAGTATTTTCCTTCCTCAGCATCTTCAGTCATGTCTTAATGTTATAAAATAGAGATGAAGCCGTAAAATGATCTTATAAATGTCTGCATCACAGATATGAGCTCGCCCTCTGACAGACAGTTTGCACTGTGACTGTCAGGTGGACTCAACATGCCCCTGAGGGCTGATAGCAAATAACATTTTTCCTCATTTAGTCGGATCAAAGAGTTGCACTGTACATGCCAATTTACATAATGACGGTTTGATAATCGAAGCATTGAGCGGAGCTGCCAGGAGGCCAGAGCCTGCAGCACAGAGGGGCTTATGAATGACAATAAGAGCAGTGACAGGCTGCCAGCGATGAGCTATTGTGCTGCATTTGACACAGACAGGAGGATACAGGCTGGAACCACAGATGAGAGGTAAAAATTACTGCTGATCACCACAAGACGACGGAAAAGAAGTTTACTTTACGCACAAAATACAATGCAAACTGTCAAAAACCATGCAGCTCAAGACATTCGTATTTGTATAATCACTGCACTTTGTGAAAAAAAAAACAGTTTCATCAGTTATTAAAGGTGAAAAAATATATTTAAAAAACAGTTATATCTGAGGAATATTCATAGAAACATTTATTTCCCTGGTGTGATCACATAAAATTCTTCATTTTCAGAGAAAACAGAAAAAGAAAAGTGCAAAAAAATTGACCTATTACTAAAGCACGCACGCATTTGGGTGCGCGCACACGCGGGAGCTGCAGCCCAGAGCTGCGCAGAGCCGCTGCACGTCCGTCCGTGTCAGCGGTGATGATAAATGGAGGGCCTCGCAGTCGAAACCTATTTGCACTTCCATTAGACGGGGAGCCAAATGGGGATCAACATGCATATTTTTACCCGCGGAGAGGCCATACATCTCAGCCAAAACGTTGCCCCGGGGCGATGGGATAAGAGGCCGCTAGAGAGGGGAGGCAGAGGAGGAGGAGAGGGGGTCCATTCAACTCAAATACTTGAGGGAGTAAAGTAAATGTTTAGCGAAGCACCTTCTGTCCCAGCGAATTAAACTATTCCCCACCGCCCTCTGATCACATTCATCAGCCGCAGCAGCCACTTAATAGGCTGGGAATGGGCACTGCGGGCAACACACACACACACACACACACAGCTGAGAAAGAGGTAGAAAAAAAGGACCACCCATTCTTTCCTGTCTTATAAAATAAGTTTACAACAGCTTGGCCTATTATTATTATTATCATTATTATTATTATTATTATTACTATTATCATTATTACCATTATTATCATTATTTTTATTATTATGATTATTGTTATTATCAGAAACAAGTTTATTGCCAAGATAGTTTGCACAAACAAGGAAATAAACTTGGTGACCTGGTGCATGACATATACAGATATGTAAACATATAAACATAAACCTGTGTAAACATGTAGCGCAGAGATAAGAACTGAAGATGATAAAGTGACTAAGAATAAATATGAATGCAGTATATGAAATATGAAACAGAGACAAATTATTATTATTATTATAGTTTTATATTAGATAGATAGATAGATAGATATACTTTATCAATCCCGAGGGATGTACCAGTTAACTATTATAACACAACACTTTATTATTATTTATTGATTTATATTGAAATTCGTCGCATTAAATTGACATATGAGCGTGACAATAATTATCACGTCATAACAGACCGATTTAAAAGGTAATAAATTAAGTTGCAAATTACAACGTAGTCTGCATAATTTCAGAGACTGGATCAATTTTTAACGGTTCTTACTGGAATTATTTATTCATATGAATTGGTGACACGTTCAGTAGGTGTGTATTGAAAGATTAAATAAAACGGAACCATTCTAGTCGATAACCTGAAAGTTTTGTGGGAAATATTTAGAATTATCTGTAGGGCTGAGAAGTGCAATAAGTGATCCAGTTCCCTGGATAGTGTACCTGTCAGGCAGCAGAAAGATTTATATCTTTCCCCTGTGGTCTCTCTGTAATAGTTATAATAACTGGTTGGGCCTCAGAGATGTTCCCTCCTGTCGGCCTCCTCCATACTAATACATATCTAATCGTGTCCTCGAGCGCTTCGTCCATGAAGATCTCGTCTATGAAGGAGAATCACAAAATAGAGTTTGGGAAATTGCTGCCATGTGAAAGACTAACTCTGAAGTTTCACCTCGATAAATTTATCTGCTCGCATCATTAAGAGCTACAAGTTTACTGGCTTAAAGTTTAATAATAACAAGCGACACAAAATGACCCTTAATAAAAAATTAAAGCTTTGCTGTTAAATGCTGCAAGAAAAAACAAGTGAAAGAAAACATTTAATATATGATCAGAGACATATTATTATTATTATTATTATTATTAATAATAATAATAATAATAATAATGCGTTTTTTCCACCGAACCCCGGAACAAATCTGCTTATTTCATTTTCCAACATTTCATGAAGGCCTTCCAGTGAGGATTTAGCCTCTCCGGGATCATCCATGAATGAGATGAATAAGGCATCCGTCACGGTTCATTACGGGAACGAGTGATAATTACCCCAATTAAAAGTCTTTTGTATAATTAATGGATTGAACACAGCGATAATTGGATGTTAATGGATAACACTTTTGTCTCTGTTGGCCCTTGAGTGCGAGCATCTGCTGTCATTTAATAAAAAGCTCACCATAACATTTCTTCAAATTTAGTTTGATATCACATGATCAACAGACGTCATAATGTCCGCTTGCTTCCTGTTCCTCTGAACCTCACCAGCATCCTGTCTCCTCCCTGCAGGATGCAGCACTACGGGGTGAACGGCTACTCTCTGCACGCCATGAACTCCCTCAGCGCCATGTACAACCTGCACCAGCAGGCCGCGCAACAGGCGCAGCACGCTCCCGACTACCGGCCGTCCGTGCACGCGCTCACACTGGCGGAGAGACTAGCTGGTAATTTCACACACACACACACACACACACACACACACACACGCAGACACACACACACACGCAGACACACACACACTCAAAACGGTGCGTGTGCAAAAATGCAATCTAGAGCAAAAATAAAGAATAGCTTACAAAAACATTATAAGGATTATTAGCTGCGAAGTAAAAGTAATTAATAATAATAATAATAATAATAATAATAATAATAATAATAGCGCACTCAAAGCATGTCCGGTTAAATAAACTTGCCATGTGTGTTTCCTTTCCAACGGCTGCGCATTTCAAGACATCATCCTGGAGGCTCGCTACGGCTCTCAGCACCGCAAACAGCGCCGCAGCCGCACGGCCTTCACCGCACAGCAGCTGGAGGCGCTGGAGAAGACCTTCCAGAAGACCCACTACCCGGATGTGGTGATGAGGGAGCGGCTGGCCATGTGCACCAACCTGCCCGAGGCCCGTGTGCAGGTACGGGCTCAGAGCGACTTTCCACGCTTTATCGTGGTTTTATTCAGTGCATCCCTCATATTATTTATACGGCTTCAGCGCAGGTTTGTATCTTCTTAGTGTTTGTACAGCATCAAGCTTAATGGCCGGCTGGACTAGAGCCTATTCTTTACTTTATTTGAAGATGAGATGAATCAAAATAACTTCACACAGTCTGAGTTTGAAACAGTCATTATTATGACTGATATTATTAAGAGCATCATTATCAATACAGTGGAAGAAAAGTGAGAAGATGTTTTTGGGAGCACTTCTAATAAGCCTGAATCTTTTCATTTATGCCAGCACAGAATAAAGAGCAGGTTATCCTTCTGAATAAAAGAAATATTGGAATCTAGTGTCAATTAAAGATCCTCATATCTCAGATTCTTCCAATAAATGTCTTTTATTTGTTTGTTTGTTATTTTTGTGTTATGAAATGAGTGTGTGTGGTGCCAGTCCCAGATAGCTTGTCTCCATTGTGAACACACACAGAAAAATGTCATTTTGATAACTTAACGCTCATGTGTATAGATGTATGTTTGTTTTCACTCAAAGGACTTACACTTTAGGATTAATATTGTTTAGACGGTTCATGATGATCAGAAACTGAAAGCATCCTGTTACTTCTTGGCTTCTTATTCTCAGTCATTTGATGCAGACTGAAGTCTGAAATCTTCTCTGTTATAACTCGGCCTCTTCTCTGCTCGGCCTTCAGGTTTGGTTCAAAAACCGCAGAGCCAAGTTCCGCAAGAAGCAGCGTAGCCTCCAGAAGGAGCAGCTCCAGAAGCAGAAGGAGGCGTCGGGGGAAGGAGGAAGCGAGAAGGAGGACACGCCTCCCTCCACAACCCTCCTTCCTGACACCCAGCTCCCTCCTTCATCCTCCTCCTCTTCCTCCTCCTCCCTGGAGGCAGAGGGTCCTGTGGTCCATCCCGTCCCGCTGGACATGGAGCTGAACGTCACATCAGCTGAGCACTCTGGCAGCGAGTCGGCCACAGAGGACAACGCCACAGATAAGGAGGACGAGAGTAAACCCCAGAGAGAGGAGATGAAGAGCGAGAGAGCAGCGACTCCTGAGGACGTTTCTCCAGCTAGTAAAAGACTCAGCCCTAAACCAGGTACGAACACGTCATGTTTACTCTGAGAAGGAGCTGATCTCTGTCTCATCTTGACTCATGTTTCTCAATGCCCTCTTGTCTCTGTGCAGACTCTCCCCTGGTCTCTCCATCCGTGACCCCCTCCTCCTCCTCCTCGTCCAGCGGCGGCCTGGCCAGCAGCGCTCCTCTCTCCCAGAGCCACTCTTACTCTTCCTCCCCTCTCAGCCTGTTTCGTCTGCAGGAGCAGTTCCGTCAGCACATGGCTGCCACCAACAACCTGGTGCATTACCCCGCCTTCGACCTCTCCGCCCCGTCTTCACTCCCCTACCTGGGGATGAATGTCAACATGCCCCCGGCTCCGCTGGGCTCCCTGCCCTGCCAGTCCTACTACCAGTCCCTGTCCCATCATGCCCAGCAGGTGTGGAACAGCCCACTGCTGCAGGCGTCGGCTGCAGGAGGCCTCAGCAGCCACAACAGCAAGACCACGAGCATCGAGAACCTCCGTCTGAGGGCCAAACAGCACGCTGCCTCGCTGGGACTGGACACCATGTCTAACTGAGGACCAGACTGTATGGAGGACGGTGAAAACTGGGCCAAAGCTTCGGCCTTCCCGTCACCCCATCCCACTGCTGTCCGTCTGTGTGACTGTGATAGTTCCTAATAGGACTGAGACCTTCTCCAACAGACAGGCTCAGGACGCAGAGATGTCCACGAATAAAACACGCCAACATGCACTGGACCTACAGAACTCCTTTAAACAGCTTTATGAAGGCAGACACACCTCAACAGCTGGACTGACTCCTCTAATCTCTGTTGCAGCTCAAAGTCCAGAAACCTCTGGAAAGAAGAACCCATAACAAACTGAACATTGAATGACGCGATGGATCCAATGAATGTCCTGCCTCAGAGGACACTGAAAGTAGGCCTGACTCATATGATGATGTTTCCAGCTGCTGGACCTCCTTAACATCTGAAACTTTAAAAAAAATACACAGCTGATGACGGATGCACTCGGTTAAAAAAGACAATGTGAATAATGTTTACAAGAGCAATGTGAATAAATGAGGCACTTTTGAAGGAATGAGGAAAAAAAAGTTTTTCATGCAGCAAGGAGACATTTCAATTAAGCAACGTGGTTATGTACATAGCATGTACGACATAACAGCACATAAATAAAAATAAACTTCAAGCCATGTTGTCCTCAACAGCATAATTAAACGTGACTAATTTACCAGTTAGCACCAGTAGCGCCTACAGAGGCTGGCCTGAAAATGAGGAAATGATTTCAGTGACTAAATTCTCAAAGCTTTTAATTACATTTTGCCCTGGGCTCAGGGAGCCGGGGCAAATGCAATTATGAACATGCATACCATTTAAACCCGCCTTCATAAACGCAGGAGATCAATTAAGGTACATGACATCACTTTACTATGAGTTGATCAATTTCCTTGGAACGCCAAATTACACGGAAAACAAAGTGGGACTTTTGGATAAACGTGGCTCTTTATTCTCGCCTTGATATTCTCTTGAGGAAACATGCAGCTGAAAAAGTCTCTGGAAGTCAGACCGACTGTTAGCACTTGACGAGGAGAATCACAACACGTCTCTGTTAATGTTTTCTGTTAATGTGTTCTGGAATGTCTTCACATGAAAAATATGCACATATTTTAATATGTAAAGTACAAAAAAGTCTATCTATTAATGTTTACTGGTAAGGTAATTGTAAAGTTCCTATTATGTTGTATAATTGATAAAAAAAAAATCCTTTAGCTGTCAGATTGTATTTGCTGAGCTCAGCGGCAGCCCTGTCCATCCCCTCCTCTCTTCGGCTGTCTGTGGAAACAATCCTGGGTTAAATTCTCATTTTGAGTTTGTGTTCACGTTGTGCTCTGCTAACAAGTAGGAGCCTCAAAGTGTGAAAGAAAGTGAGCAGATTTCAGTGAACTGACCCTCTATATCCTGCTGTCTTGACTCTATTTGAGTTCTCTTGTTGCTGTTATCCCAGTGTTTCCCTCCTCCCTCCAAACTGTCAAACTACTCGCTCCAGTCGTAGATAGATTTATAATAACTGTGGAAGAGAGAGTGAGCGCACCATCGGCCGTGTTGTTTCCTTTACTCCTCCCATGTAGACTTGAACTAGTGTTGTTGTAAAATAATCACAAATAAAAACATTGCTTGGAGATTTTCATAACTCAGACTATAAATATATCTGTGCTGTATATGTATACAGTGTGGTGGCCAAACACTGACTATTTATCACTGTGCACAGAAAGAACTGAAATTAGTGAGCCGGTAAATGTAAAATATATGCAAACAAATGAGACATAACACAGGTCATACTGGAGGCTCAAAGTGAGAAGAAGGGAGAAAAAGTGAAGGTGTCAGGAAGGTCAAACTGGGACAAAAAGTCATACAGATAAAAATGTGTGTGTGCAAAAGAGATAGAAAAAGAACAAGGTAAAGTGAAAAATGAACGCATGGAGACGTAAGCCATCCCCAATGAATAAGCAGGCCATTATCCTGAAGAATGACGGCCTGAGGCGCTGATTATGCTGCTATTATATCTTTAACAGCATGGTTTGTCAAAACACACACACACACACACACACACACACAGAGAATCAGACACAATGTGGGCCAATCAGGCGTCTCATTTCTCAAAACGGTGCCCTTGTGCTTCCCACAGTAAACTTTACTGGCAGTGTGACATTGCTGTGCTGTTAATTGAATCGGCCTTTAACAAACAAACACACACACACACACACACACACACACACACAAACACACAAACACACACCTTTCTGTGTGTAAATAACAACGTGCTGCACTGAGCGTTATGAACCACCCAACATCAGATAGATAGAGGACAATGATCTTTGCAGATTAGTGGCACTAAAGTGGGTGTAACACCTCACCTGAACCTTGTTGTGTTTTATTACACCACACACACGCTGTGTGCATCCTCAGCCAAGGGCATCCTGATCATGTGACTGATAAGATTGTGTCGTGGATATGCAGCACTGAGTGTCCTTGTTATCCAGGAGTAGGAACCTGTCCAGGTGCACGGCAGGATTTGCTCCCATGGGGCTCTGGAGCAGAGAACATAACACAGCACTGTTGTTCTCTTTTCTCAACACCCATCCCCTTAAAAACACACACACACACACACACACACACACACACACACACACACACACACACACACCCTGAGGGTTGAACAGGGATTGCTAGATTGTACCGCTGCAGGGTACAAGTGTGCTGAGCCGCTGATGCTGGATCAGGTGCTTCCATCTGTAACACTCAGGCCTGTATATTCACCACTTTACCCCCAGAACCACCTATTTACAGGCACACACCCCTATCTCCATCTACTTTCCTTTAAGCAAGTGATGTGTGTGTGTGTGTGCGTGTGTGCGTTAAGACATAATTTATAAAATCACGTTCCTCCTGTGCTCAAAGTCATATTACCAAGATTTTACAGCAGCCAAGGAAAACCACCAGAGCCGATCCGTCAATCACTGCTCCTGTGAGTCACATTAATGCTTAATTTTCACTCCAAATGATTTCAGAAACATATTTTTATTATAGTGGCTGTCTCTAAAATCAGAAACGTTGCTCGCCCAAATATTACTCAGCTCAGGTAAAAACCATTAGAAGGTCATGCGCTACTGTCAGGATATTGATCATTCTACAAAAACGAATTATTTTCTTATCATATATGCAGCTTTAATAATGTCAGACTGTTGCTAGCTAACATGTAAATATTCCAGCGTACACTAATTTGTCTTTGTAACAGAGAGGGAGCGCAGAAACAAAAGGTTTACATCTTCAGGTCCACCAGTTTGCCAGTACACAAAAACCACAGTGTACCATTAAATCACTGCTTTTTTTGCTGCCTCCTCTCCATGGTTCCCTTAAAGGTTTTAACCATGGTGAGAATGAAAAGTGCTACGTTAGAAAGCTCGGCCCATTGAGGAGGTGACAGGGTCTGCCAGAATATGATCCTAATCCTGTTTCCAGCATTCTTTCAGCCCACTGGCATCGCCGTTTCACCGCATATTCTCTGAGCTGTCAGGAGTCCCTCTAATAGTGCATTTCCCAGCTACACCCCTGGAAAACACCAGCAGGAAGTTAAAGGAGTGCAGGGGCTTTTATTTGTTTAATAAAGAGTAAAGCAGGAGACAGAGCAAAGATAGAGACAGAGGAACAAGGAGAGGAGTGATATGAAGAGGCTGACAACAGGTGGCTAAAGTGTCTCTCCTGGGTCACCCTCCTTTAGTTCCACTTCATCTTCCATTTTCTTCTTGTCCTTTTTTCTTAAACACTGACTCGCCCCTCCCCGGGTAATCTTCTTAGAGAGAAGAAAAACCCATTCTCTCTCTTCTTAATCTGGCTGCAGCCTAAACCTGTAGTTGCATTTCCAATGAGAAGCGCTGAGCATCGAGTCCAGGGAGGATGCTTCGACCACAAACTGTGTTCACATAGAAGAAGCTCATCAGAAGGAAAGTTTACAGGTGAAAAAAAGTCAAATATTAAGTAAGACCATATGGGATGTAGTGTGTCCTCAGGGTAAGATTATTCCACATATTTTCTGATACAAGAAAATTATTGAAAAAATAACTGAGAATCTATTTACGGAGAGAATTACCAGAGAGGAATGAATAATGTGGGACGTTAGGACATGATGTTCTTATCAAAAGTCATAGAAAATTACTGCCAAAAAACACTCCTGTTTGAAACAGATTTGTTAAAAATGGTCGTTGCAAAATGTATTATCATGAAGGCCAGCCCAACCACATTATGAACAAAGCAAAAGTGCAACTAAAAGAGATCCAGTATGTCTGCAAATATGTTAGCAGATAATAATAACAAAGAAGTCAACCTGCAGCTCCTCAGTCTGTCGTTGTGCTGTGACACTGAGGAGTCAGTCCAAGTTCATCAAAAACAGCTGTGATATGAAAAACATGACATCTTCTATCCACCCTGAGGCCGAGAGCAGCAGCTTCCTGCTGGGCTCAGTCTGCTGGTGAAAGCTCCTCTCCCACCACCAACCAGGACGTCTGATCTTCAGCTCTGGGCTCAGCGGGAACAACAGCATCTGCTGTAAATACAGACCATCACTAGCCTACCATTTTTAACCAAGCTGAAGATGTTCACCTCCACACTGAGGTCGACAAACCAAAGATCCTCATTTCTCTGTAGAGGTTGAAGTTTCAGTGGTTTCTCCTGCTGCTGCAGGTGCTCAGGTTTAATGCATGGAGGTCATTAATAATGGCTGCAAGATCCTTCAGTCAGCAGCTTGTGTGCTACAAGGTGTTCTGCATGTTTATTAGCAAAAATGCAACATTTGAATTGTATTTGAAAACACAACAGAAGCGTGGTTGTGTGGTAAAATCCATAATAGTCATCTTTCTAATGCACAGCATATGTCTCCCTAACACAGGCTTACACACAGGGACACAAATGCACAGCGGTTCATTGGCTAATTCAATAATAAAGCAGCCAGTGGAGTCCATAGACAGGCAGAATAGAGAGTAACTCATCTCTAACAGTCTGCCGTCTCCTGAGTGTTAAAACATGTAAATTTATGTAAGAGCCCATAGGAAACACATATTTACAATACGTTTAGGTAATCACAAGATGTGCGGGGAGGCATTCAAGGCCCCGGAGACGAAAGCAGTCAATACAAAAATAGTTTTTATGTGTCATTAATTCCCTCTGCATTCCCAGATACATCCCCCTTTTACCGCAGTAATACAGTAATCACTCACAATCGCACAGGAAATTATCTGCACTCATCTGTGGAATAAAAAAGCAGAGGGGCAAAACAGGGCGAGACGTCCCATTTTAGCTCTCTGCTGCCTCTTTAATGTTCATCTGGGAGCCGCATGGCTGCCGTCCATCCCTGCTCGGGGATGGGAGTCGGCTCCTGCACTTGGGAGCAGCTTAATGACGGTGGGATGTGGATGGTGGACTCGTTAGACGCTCACATGCACGCACACACGCACACACACACCTTTTTCACGCTACATTGCCTGGCCAGGACAACATAAAGGGTCATCGGCGGTGTGATGGAGAAGAGGCACCTCTCGGCTCACATTAGGCAGTGATAAGAGGAAACATTTCACCTCTGAGATGATGTCAATGCAAAACAGAGTCAATCCAGATATAATAATGAAAGTTGCACAGATTCAGATGTGAGAAGCCAAATGGTCAAAGAAGTCATTACCTGCCTGTTCATTATGCCCACATACCGCGTTATTAGGCAAAGCCATCAAACCTGATGAATAACCATGGGGAAAGCCAAACCCATCTCCATTGGAGGGTTAACAGAGAGCAGGTAATTCTGTTTCAGTAATGTGAACTATAAGGACACACATTTATACAAGTCAACATACTATAACCTCTATAGAGATACTGCTCGTGTCCTCTAGTCGACACAGGTTGCTTTTAATCTTTAGCTACTGTTGCCACCTACAGGGGGAAAATGAAACTACAGTCCAAAGCTGCTTTAGGCCAAAAAACGTTGTCAACATGTTTAACTGATTTGAAAAAAAATAACAAAAAGAACCCCCTGATGATTGAGTCCAAAAGTCACAATAAACAAAAAAAAAAAAACTTTCAAATGGATTCAGTGTGTTTCCGGTCAAATTGTTGTCCTGCGTTTCAACAGTCCACTTTCAAGACAAAACATTCTCCTTCCACTGAGCTACAGTTTAGACACAAAGTCAAGAAGATCATCTCATTAGTCCATAAAACTGAAACACAGTCCATCAAACGTCCACAGTCTATGTGAGCCTCCTGAGCTTACACATGTAGATGGGGCCAAAGTTCGCGGCTAAGTGTGGGATGACCATCTCCCCGAGGTGGAGCTCTGGAGCGAAGTGAAACGTTTTCCTGAACGTGTGTGTGAGGGCTCGCAGATCAACGACCTGAATGCAGATACGATCATGACAGGACAAGGGAAGAAAAAGTTGCATCACTGAATTTCTAATACACTGTTTTTGTTTTAGTCTGAAGGTAGGTGTGTGTGTGTGTGTGTGTGTGTCTGACCTGAAGGTCGATGCCATGGGTTTCTCGAGCCAGGTAGATTGCTTCTTCCACCACACTCTGGTTCTGGGCTTTTGAGAGTGTGCAGGTGGAGTAAAGGATTTCCCCACCTGGACAAGCTGCTTGGATTCCTGCCCTGCAGGATGGACAGAGGGTTTATTCACTTCATATCTAATATAAAATAAAATGTAATGACTACAGCAGCTTTATAGTTTCACCAGAACTTACAGCAGCAGCTCCAGCTGGAGCTGCGGTAGTCTTCGTCTCTCAGCGGTCCTGTTCTTACTGAATATGTTGTTATCGTCCTCGAGGAGAGAATGTCTATCTGTGGTGCAGGGGACGTCAACAAGGACCTGAAGACAGAAAAGACAGGAGGCGATGGGTAAGAGTGCTGTTATTTGGATCAGCACCTCGTCAGTTCATGATGACATAACACTGACTTACTCTGTCAAAAGTGTTCCTTTCCACCTCCCCCCATATGGTTCCATTGAAGGAGGTGATTCGGAGTTTCTCGTCCGTCAAAAGCGGCTTAGGAACGTAGCTATGGATGACTTTTCTCAGTCGCATCGTCCGAGAGACTGAGGCGTCATTGGCACACAAAAAACCTTCAACAAAGACCACGCAGGGTTAACCACAGCTGACAGACAGAACAACAGCACAAAGTGAGAGCAGCCTTCTTACCTATAGACAGGGTCTGAAGTAAAGCCAGGCTTTTGCCTCCTGGAGCAGCACAGAGGTCCAGCACATTGTGACCTTCTCGGACATCTAGTGCGACACAAGGCAGCACAGACGCTGCATCCATCAGGTAGTAGCCTAACAGGCCACAGACATCAGGCCTTTAGGGGGCAAAGGACAAGCAAGAAGCAGATTTAAAAACTTGAAAATTCAGTTAATAACTGTGACATTTTTGGTTAATTTGAGAGACGAACACAAATACATGATTATCAAGTTAGAAACTACCAGGCAGGAATATTTGTCCATTAAGTAACAGATCAGCTCACCGAGCAGGCTTGAATCTTGTGATATCCCCTCTTGGAAACACGAAGCACTTGATGTTCGGGCTGAGCTTTAGTGAAGGTAGCTGCTGACCATCAGAGTCAGATTTCTTCTCAGAAACACCACAGGATTCCTCCTCGGTCACAACCTCAGATTGCTGCTCCAAGCATGGCTGAGCTGCAGAAACAAAGAACACAGAGTTGGTCATAAGAGGAGAGAGAACAGAACTTTTTAGTTACATAAAACAGTTTGAGTAAATTCTTCAGGAAAGAAAGCCTGAATTCAACTTCTTAAATATGAATATTTTCTGGTTTCTTTACTCCTCGGTGACAACAAAACATTTGAGTCGTCTTGGACCAACATATTTCACCATTTTCTGTCATTTTATAGACCGAAGAAATAATTGCTTAATCGAGAAAATACTCAACAGATTAATCAACAATAAAAATAATTGTTATTTAGCCCTGTTTTGTCATTTCTCTAAAATACAATAAACAACCAATGTTGGTATCATACCATGTACTGAGTTAAGTTTATTTTTGAGGAACAAAAAAAATGCCACAACATTAAAATTTCACACTTAAACACTGTCATGGCTTAAATCAAAATTCTAGTATATGGTAATATTAAATTCATATTACCAACTGTACTGTACTGTAGAAGTTAGTTTTTCTTATTTTTAAGAGCTGCATGCCATGCATAATAGAGGTAGTAAGCAGGGTGAGCTTTGGGAAATGCACACTTACCTTCTGTGTCCGTGTCACTGAGGAAGTCTTTGCATCCCAGGGCTTCAAGGTCTGACAGAACAGCATCATGAGAGAAATTATTGAGCAGCGCTCCGTATTTCCTCTCTGACAGTAAGGCGACTCGGACTGATGGCCACAGCTGCCCCAGCTGGACGTTGTAGGTTGCATCAAAGTGCTGCAAGGCCAGACTGGTGGGAGGGTGCTTGGGTCGTGTGGCGGCCTGTCAGAAAGAAAACAGGTCCAAACACTTATTTTAAATTTTGACGTTGACTTTAAGGTTCCTGTTTTCTCCCATCAGTCAACGACAGAGAGTCTCCTGATGTACAGCTGCTCAGTGGAGGACAGGAGGAACCTCCAGAGTCATCAGGACCACACTTCCTCCCCTCACAAACGTCCATGCTGGCCCACTCCTCAGGCCTGTATGCACATGTTTTTGCACTATGTAAATAACTGTAAATAGGTGTCATATTCTATTCCTGTCAAGGATATCATTGCCATCTGTAGTGTGTACATATTCCTACAAAAAACATATATACTGTCTATTTTATGTTTGTCTTATGCAGCTAAATTGTCTTTCACTGTTTGAAGACAATGACAATAGAGTTCTATTCTCTTCACTTCAACTATAGTTCATTTAATGTGTAAAATTAGGGGCAGGATTTTAAAGAATATAGTAACTGAGACACCATGTTAGCGTACAATTTTATAATATTCAATGAAAATCCAATAACACGGACAAAATGATCACACTGTATGACAACAGAATCATAGTGAAGTTAATATATGCCTTATATTTCAGCGTCATAGAGAGGTCAGTATGCTGTTTTCATTTAAACAGGGTGAACATGGCTTAGCTTAATCAAATTCGAAATGGCACACATAATTATTGTCAAAATGCGATCGTTTCTTTTTCTATGAGGGTATTTACTCTGGACATTTCCAAACATAGATATTTCACACCTCTGAGGGAGGAAATTATTTGACAGATAACAACCGTGATTGGCTGTTTTATCTGTTTCTGTATTAACAACATACCCATTTCTCCTTCACACGGTTTCTTCTCGGCGTCAAACATCTTAAATCTTTAACTTTTCTCAGTAGCAGTCGGCTCTCCATGAGCAGCGCCATCTTGACGTGCGACAGTTTTTTCGGTCCGTCTTCGCTCCAACAACCGAGACAAAAGTTCCGCACACGATTACTTGTATGGGCGGGTCTTACACAAAAGCGAAGTCAATGATTGGACAAAAGAGACTTCCGTAATTGCTTTTAACCAATAGGAAACGTCGTCCGGTGATCGTCCTGGTAGTTTCCTGCGTGCAGACGACCTCACGTCCTCAACGATAAGCAGCGCTGCTAAGGCTCAGACTTCTGTCCTCTGAGTGGACTTTGAAGTATTTAAGGGCCGTAATCATGGTTTTCGAGAGGAAGATGCTTACGTACGGCGACCCCGACGACGAGGTACTGAAAATACCGATTTGTGTCTTTTTCGTCGCTATTTGTGTGTGTTTGGCCAAGTTACCCGTCCCTGCTGGTCAGTTAGCGGTGTAACGTTTACATATGACTTCCAGTGTAGATGGAGCCTGACTTCTTAGACAAATTATTGGTTATTTATAGATAAAATCTGAGATATATGCTGGGACGTAATTGTAACAGTAGTTCATTAGGTTTAACGTTGTCCATGTTCCATTTTTAAATACATATTTTTGACCAAACTAAATGAATTCCAATGATATTATTGTCAATGACCAGGAGGAAGATGCACCTGCTGAGGAGGAAGAGGAAGAGGAGGAAGAAGAGGAAGACATGGTGGTAAGTTTGTTACTCTTTAATTTGTTTCATATCCTTTGAGTATAATATCCATGAAAAACTGCCATTGCACACTACATTTTCTCAAGAAAAAAAAGGGTGAACAATGTGTTTCAACGACGCACATCAACATTCAAGTAAAGTGATAATTAGATGACAGTACAGACTTTTTTTTCCCCCATGAATACATCACTGTTGTTTCTTCCAACGGTGAAAAATTAACTAAATACATTTACTGCAGCACTGCACATAAGCACAATATGGAGGTACATGTACATTACTAAAGTGTCAAAAATACTTCTACTCCACTGCAATTCAGCGCCAAATATTGTACCACTGCATTTGATTTGCTGTGGTTACTTTTCAGATTCAGTTTAAATATACAGTATAATCAACAAATGATCATAATGATGGATTATTGGGGGAAGTTCCCAAGTTACCCATCAGCATGCACAGTAATTTAAATGAGCTCCATCCACTTTTGTCCCTCTCAGGATCCTCTAGAAACGATACGAGCCAAGTGTGAGCAGACCGAACACTGCATGCACTACAAGGAGATCCTGGAGACCTGTGAAGCAAGAGTCGGCTCCAGATCCAACACTGTTGAGGAATGCACAGAAGAACTGTTTGACTTCCTGCATGCACGGGACCATTGTGTAAGTGTGTGTGTGTGTGTGTGTGTGTGAATGAGCGGTTTCTAAGAGCAGGTGAAGATAAAATAATGTGGCCTTCTTTTCCCTTTTAATTCCCAAGCAGCAAATGAGAAACTGGGTTACATGAAGCCTTTTGTGTTTGACTTTCGGTTAAAATACTAATTATGCTGTCCGTTCTCTTCATAGGTGGCGCACAAGCTCTTCCACAACGTCAAATGAAAACAGCCTGCCCATCCTCCACCACTTGCAGTGAAATCTATTCAACTGCTAAAATTGTAAAATAATCATGACTGTTCTGTTTTTGTTCTTCTGTGTATTAATGTAAGGGAAGCTTCTAGGTTCCTGCACTAAATCAATGCCACCTCTTCTGTATACAGTGCATACTTGTGTAGAGAGGGTCAGAGGCAGTATTTAAAATATAAGTGACTGCTTGAAGGAATTCAGCGCATCCAAGTTGTTAAAGGTCGTGCAAAGAAAGGACTCAAACTAGAATTGTCACTGTGGTTAGTTCATATACAAAAGTAAATATGCTGCTCTGGCACTGCCTACATTCACTCAGGTCTGGTCGTGATTCAGTGCCGCCTGGAAAATAAAGGTTTGCTTTGATTCCCAGTATTTCTGAATTGTATCATTTTAATATTTGATTCTTCTGTGGTACAAGTGGAAGTGATGGCTAAAGGGTCTGATGAGAGAAAAATGGGCACCACATCTGACACGAACATCTTTTTAAAAAAAACAAAATCCTGTTTTTTGTTGTTTTTTTTTTTTAAGATATGTAAGGAGAAATTAAATGCTGAATCATGGTTGTTAGTAGACAGCAGAGCACTTGATGACAAAACATGTCCCAAAACAAATGTTTTCTAAAAAAAAAAAAAAGTTTATTGGAATTCATAATCAACAGTTACGATAATAAATTAAAAACAAAGGCATAAAAATAATCTCTTAAAAATGAGCAGAAGGTGGCAGTGTGACTTCAAGTGCCACTGAGGTAGGCAGACTACATGTCTGTGGTCGCAGTCGTCGCATAGAAACTAAAACTGGATAATAACTCATGCACACAGTGCATAACGTCTCAGAAGACGTAGACGAATTCATCTTCTCACCAAGAGTTTTCTTTGTTGCTGTTGCCAAGAAAGTCATCCATTGAGGCCTGCAGAGGGCAGTGGAGACAGGAAGTTACTCCACAACACTGACCGGTGTGAAAACACACATCTTAATGTCATGTGACTCCATCAAATTTTAATGTGCTTAACATGGTGAAAAACAAAGGTTCCTACAGATTATGCCATAAGGAGGAGCACTGCACTCACCTGCATGAGCAGCCTCTCCTTCCTCAGTTTCTTGTAGAAGACGAGAACATCTGGATCTGCCCGGACCACACGTGGGTCAAAGTCCATCACCCGCAGACCCTCCAGGCTCCGAGCCCGAGACAAGGCCACATAAGCCTGGCCACTCTCAAACACTCGGGCCAGAGAGATTTCCACACAGTCAAGTGTCATTCCCTAAAATGATTTCAAAAAATAATAATAATCAAACATATAATCCAGAATGACATTGACATTTGTAGTTCAAAATATCGCAGTATTTCACATAAAATGTGTCAAGAAACCAGATAGAAAGTGACATGGGTAATATCTTCACCCCACCCTGGTGCTGTAAATCATTCATGCCCACCCATTTCCTCTGAAGGGATGCAGGTGAGGCATTTCTTTTTTATATATTTTATTTCCCTGCGCTTTAGCTCCTCTGCTGTAGATCAAACATTAGTGACACCTTGGTCATGACCAATGAACTCAATTACCTCCAGGGAGCCTTTTTCCGTGCAGAGCTGAGGGAGTGATTGTGATCACACAGCTGCAGTAACAGTGGATCAGTGTTCAGGGTGTGTGCCCAGGCCTCTGTAGCAATTTCCCCACATCAAATAGCATTGAGCCTGATCTCACTCATCTAGCCTGAGTTTCCTCCCAATACCACCTTTTTTAGCTGGCAAACACAGATGATGGAAGGTAATGACCACTGTGACCAACGCTGAGCACTGTACAGTTTGTTGGCATGTACTGTAGGAACTGTGTGTGTGTGTGTGTGTGTGTGTGTGTGTGTGTGTGTGTGTCTTCTGAACAGTCTATTTCTGACATCACTCTCATCTCCCCTCTCCTGCTGAGCTCATCCTTAAATAACAAGCACTAATATGGACAATGGTTGAGCTTCAAGACCAGATCAGACACTGCAAATTCAGCCCGAAGCTGCATTTCAAATGCAGCACAGACAGAAAAATAATATCATTTCAATCTAATTGAATTCAAATTGCCATTCGTCGAGTGAGTCATGCATTCAGGACAAGCGCACACAAAACAACGGTGCCCCATGGCAACACTGAACAATATCCTGCACAAAGACAAAACTAATTAAAGGACATTTGTCTTTTTTTGTTGTTTGTAGCCAGTGTGACTGAACCTGTGCTCACCTGGCTCTTGTGGATGGAGATGGCCCAGGCCAGTTTGAGCGGCAGCTGCTGTCGGCTCAGGTGAACGCCACCGCCGGACTTGAACACCCAGCGCTCAGGCTTCAGCACCTCTGTGACGCCACACAGGAAACGCACACGTGGGAGTCCTGAGGAAACAGGGAATGAATGAAAACCTACCAGCGTGGTGTTTACTGAAAAAAAACAAAAAAACATAATCTCTGGCATTTTCCTTAAAGCCATTTACTACAGGCTGGTATGACATGACAGACCTGATGTTCTCCTCACTCCTCCAGTGAATATTTACAACTGCACATACAGCCAAAGCATAAGAAATTCTGGGCTTTTCTGAGCACATGTTTCTGCAACAGGTTTAAGAATATTAAATAAAATACTGACCATGTTTTCCAGACTCAAAATCCACCACAACGCCTCGAGCTCCGTTCACAAGACCCCGAGCAACATCCAGGTTTTTTGTCAGCATGACCTTAAAAAGACCAAGTGTCTCGTTTCAAAGAGCATCTTCACTCAAACTGAGCGGGTATTCTTCATACATTGGAGTTGATTGTGGAGAATAATAATTAAAAAAAAGACTCACCTGAGCCCCCACTTTGAGCTGGATCCGTCTGCAGACAGGACTGTGAGTGTCCATCGTCTTCTCCAGGGCCGGGTCGCTGTCCAGTGCCTCGAACACACGCACTGACCCTGCAGGGCGAGGACAGATTCATTACATAGGCGGCTATAAATATGAATAAAAATATAAATCAGGACCGGGCGGCACGGTGGTGTGGTTAGCACTGTCGCCTCACAGCAAGAAGGTACCGGGTTCGAATCCCGGGCCTGGCGCCTTTCTGTGTGGAGTTTGCATGTTCTCCTCATGTCTGTGTGGGTTCTCTCTGGTACTCCGGCTTCCTCCCACCATCCAAAAACATGCATGGGGATTAGGTTAACTGGTTAATTTAAATTGACCGTAGATGTGAATGTGAGTGTGAGTGGTTGTCTGTCTCTATGTGTCCTGTGATGAGGTGGCGACTTGTCCAGGATGTACCCTGCCTTCCGCCCTAAGACAGCTGGGATAGGCTCCACCCCCCCCCGTGACCCTATGAGGATAAGCAGTAGATAATGGATGGATGGATAAATCAGGACCGGCAAACAGTTTGGGTTTCCTGAAGCAGTTACAGCGTACAAAACATAAATACACCAGAACAGGATACAACAGAAAATTAAGTGGCATCTGGCTGTGACTGTATGAAAGGATCTTGAAGAAACAGGTTTCAACACGACTTTGACCAGCGATGACACTTTAGTCTATTTTCACCTGGATGATTGGAGCCAAACAAAGTAACACCTGTGCCAAGGTGAAAATCTAAAATAAATCCAGACCTGGCAGCTGCTGGAGTTTGTTGTCGTTTGTGAGCTCCACGTCGTCCTTGTGCGTGCACAGCCTGGTCGCTAGGATACCGTCCCTCTCGATGGGATGGTAGGCGCTTTGCATCAGCTTAGCGGTGACTTCCTCCGTCACCCTGAATGGAGTCAATCAAAGTTTGCAGTGTAGCACAAATGTTCTGCTGGTGTGTAACAGACCTAGATGCATTTATGTAACACATAACTAGACAACACAGTGCATTTAGTGTAAATGGGTGTTCACTGGGATCACAGGGACTGTTACCGTACCTGCCCACCCTCACTGCCTGCAGGAGGGAGATGAAGGACTGGTCAGTCTGCCTCCTCACCTCCGTCAGCTCCATGCTGACCTGGATGACTTTACGCCAACTCCTGGCCTGAAGGAGGACACAAGGTCTTTTTCTAACGTGCAGCATTTATATTGAATTGCAGTAATTTCACTTTTAAACTGGTGTTTCAGTGTAAATGACTGTTGAAAATTAATACATAATCAATGACACAAACAAACAGAGAAGTTGAGCATGATGATCTGACCTGGAAGCAGAAACTAGCCTTTTCCTTTCCCTTAGAAACAGGCGGCAGCTGGAGGAAATCACCGCAGACGATCAGCTGGATGCCTCCAAACGGCTCTGTGGTCCTCCTCACCGACCTGAGAGCGCAGAAATATAATTAAAAAAAAAAACATTTCTTTGGTAGAAAACAGTCAGTTTATTGTAGGGCCCTACCAATATGGCGTTTTTGAGGCCGATGCCTATATCAATATTTAGCAGGGGAAAAAAAACAAAACAAAAAAAAACACACAATCTCTGATAAAAAAAAAAAAAAATTAAAAAAAATTAAATAAACACTTAAACACTTTTTCTACAACTTTCAAGAACAAAGAAGTGAACTTTGTGAACAAAATAATGTGCAAAATTGCAGTAAATCTGTGTTAAAATTCAAGCTTGAAGCTGGGATCTAAAGAAGAGGAGATCAGAGACACTGAAAGGAACGAGTAATTCCCAAGGTAGAAACGTTAAATGAGTGAAATGCATCACTGAGTTCTGTGGTCAGGGGTAATTGAGAGTTCTGTTTTAGGTGATCTATGATTTATGTCTAAATCTCACACCACTGTAAGCAAACAGGTAAAAAGCTGCAGCCATTTAGGAAGTTGAAATGTGACTTAAGTGATGAATAATAATGACACAGCGTGGCCAAACACTGGGAGGTGCTTCACTAAAGATTCGTCATGATAAACTGTGACACCATGAGGTGATTTCTTTCAGACCGACGTCTCACCTGGCCACCGACTCCAGCTTGTCAAAGAACTGAGCCTCCACCATGGAAACCTCGTCGATGATGAGGTGTCGACAGCTGGTCCAGTGCTGCAGCACCCCGGGCCTCTGAGCCAGCTCGATGCACTGCTCCAGAGGGGCCGAGCCAGAGCCAATACCTGGAGAGAGAGAGCGAGGGTTCAGCAGAGAGAGAGCAGATCAATAAGACTGAGGCAGATTCTCAATTCACACCCTCTACTGCAAGCTGAGGTTCAATTAAAAACATCCATTAAGGCAGAGAGCAGTTTGAAATGACCTCCTTGATTATATGAAAGACTCATGATCAGAAATGCACCATCAAACGTCAAAGACTGCAGCTCTGCTTTTAAAAGCACAAAAGACAGACACAGAAATGGACACTAAAGACCTTTGCAGTGTACTGAAGGTACAGAAGACACTGATGATAAGTAGGGATGAACTTTGACTTTCACTGGGTCCAGCTTTGCATTGCCTGATGTCACTGATAAACAATCAATCTGAAGATGCCACATTTGGCTCTTAGGATTTGGGACAGGCTTAAATAAATGATGAACTAAAATTAAAATAATTAGCAGATGAATCAATATTGAAAAAAGCTGGCTATTCCAAAACCATCAAATCAACCAATTACTGGTAGAAAATGCAATATATAGAAACTTCTCTATGCCGGAGGGGAAAAACAACCTTTTGCACATCTCACTGCTAATTATGTGTTATTATTGACACATTTGTCTCTGGGAAAAATCGATATCTCACCAGCAAAGTTGTGTAATGTTGTTCCTCCAATGTGACACGCAGCCACTCCTGTGCTGGCTGTGGCGAAGGTGCTCTTTGGAGGAAGAGATCCCAAGATCCTCTTCAGCAAGAAGGACTTTCCTGTTCCTGAAAAAAGAGAATAAAAAGAGAGTCTGTTAAAAGACAAAGTGTAAGAGCCACGCAGACTGCTTCATGTAAGCATAGAGACATGTTGTCACATTTTACCTGCACTTCCTGTGAAGAAGACGTTCCTGCCACTCAGCACAGCACTGAGGACAGCAGCCTGTTCTTTATTGAGCTTACGTGACGGCAGAGACAGGACGGGCTTCTTGCTCGGGTTACTCTTCACCTGAACGACACAGATTAAAGACAAAAGATTTGGTTGGTGCACTATCTGCTGCAGATTTAGACTGTTCAATGGGAGCAGACTTATTGTGTGTGTGTTCCACTCACTGGGCTAAAGTTAGTGTCACTCCTTGACCTTTTGACCTGCTGTCCTGTCCCTGCTGCAGTCGTCTTGTTGGTGCGGTCCGTCAGCCCTCTGGGAGCCTCTCTGCTTCTCAGCTCATTGACCTTCTGGATGTCCTTTTGCTGCAGGGGGCTGATGGCCTCGAAGCTGCGGGGCAAACCAGCTTTGAGCTTCTCTCGGCCGCTCAGAGGCTTGCTGCTCAGCCGGACCTGGTGCTTGATGCTCAGCGTTTTGAGGAAGAGGTTCAGCCGGTCGGGGGGGCAGTTGGAGAGGAGCACCTGGATGTTTTCAGGAAGCAGTTTGACGGTGCACTTCCCTTCCCTGGCGAACTTGGTAAACAGTTTTAATTCTCTCAGATGGTAATTTTGAGGGACTTTTCCGTCGTGGACCCGGAGGACGAGCTCCTGGAACTCATTCCTGCCCAGAACAACAGAGGCTTTACGGATGACCTGCCTGCGGGTGGCCTGGCCAGAGGCGTTCAGCTGCTCCACCACAGCACAACACAGCAGCTGGGCACCGTCCTCCACGGCCGACATCGTAGGAATTTTCTGCCAAACATGAGAATTCAAGGGTTCATGTTTAAGGTAAGAAGCCTCAAGGGGAAAAAAAACAAACCGCTTTGCACTGTTCAAAACTTCACAATATTTGCTTCTTACAATGTCTTCTATCAGACTAGTGGAGCAAAAACATCCATCAATAAACCAAAAAAATATATTTTACTACATGTCCTAAATTTCATAAATTCTTAATGTAAGTAATCAATTTGTATGGTGGTCTCCATTAATTAAAACACCTAATTAACATATAGAAAATATATACTCTAATATATATATATATATATATATATATATATATATATATATATATATATAATATAATATACTCTTACACTTTATTCCTAAAAACGTGGCAAAAGTGGTATTTTCTGTTTTATAGGGTGATTCCAAAATGATATTGTCCTCACTTACCTGTGCTCAGATTTCTTCTCTGGAAATGTAAAAAAAAAAAAAATCAAATATTTAATAAGATATGGTTTTGGACAGATTTTAATATTTAATCCTACAACTTCATTAAAAAACTATATATATGATAAACTATATCAGCCCGGGGTGTCTCCCTTTAATGACACTTCATATCAGTTTGCTGTTTCAGGGTCAGATTTAAAGTCAGTTCATGAACTAGTAGAGTGAATTAAACGGTGTTTGTAATAACGTGATGCCCCATTCATTCAATCGACACAAACGGCAAACATCTTGATCTCACTCGACCATAAAGTCAAAAACACAAGTTCGTGACCAAAATTAGACTTTAAACATGAAACGTTCACCCCGAGGTTTACCTTAGTTTTTGAACAAATCGCGTCCTAATCCTGGTTTCTCTTCTTTCTTCTCTCGTCTCTGTGAACCAGAGCAGACTTTTCAAACTGTCGGTGCGCGAAGGCAGCCAATAGCAGAGCGAGGCTGCGGACCAATCAGAGGGAGGGGGTTTAAAGTGGCAACCAATGAGAGAACGATAAGGAACGCCTCCCGTTCTCACTGACCAATCGCTGGCATTATGGCTGATGACGGCATTTATGTGTGAAAAACACATGGCTATACGGAAATGGAGAGCCTCTTCACAATAAAGGCTCAAGATAAATTCAACACACGGAGAACAAACACTTTTATTTTCTTTATTGCCTGAGCTAATGTGGCTCAGTGTGTTTCATTTGTGTTTTCACCCACACTGTGAAAACTGATAATTTACTGCTGCCCATGTGGAGAGGATGAAAGGCTGATTGATGGAGAGAGATGAAAGAAAGGACGGATGCTCTTTGATAAGTTATCTGTTTTATAAAAGTTATTATCTCTTTTATAAAAGCAAACCATCTCTGGGATTGTCTATCATACAGTACATCATTAGTATTATTTAGTGCAGCACAGCATGAGTCTTCCAGCTAAACTCTGGATGAAATAACTTACAATCAAATATGGAAGGTGTGAAAACAAGGTTATTTTGTAGCCTAATATTTAATGTTTCTCAAGTCTGATCTTCAGTCCTGACTTCCACTTCTGTTGCGATGAATATTAAATTATGGAGGCTATGATGCAAAACAGATAGCAAGCATTAATGAATTAAATATCAACAATGGAGTTCTGCTTCATCATGTCTAAACCCTTACCCCTCATACACACACACACACAGAAAAGAAATGATCTTTTTTTATATCTCTGCTGTCTGTGTGAGTGTATGAAGCTTCCCAGAACCTGATGAGAGATGAGAGCACAGTCATTAGACAAGGTTGACTAAACATAATACATTTTAAAGTGACTAACACTGTGATCTTTGAACTGCTGTGAGAGGTCTGGATTAATTAGAATCTCACATACACACAAACCATCAGCCAGGATAGACGTTTATATTGTCACTGCCGCTGCAAAGGTTGACATGCAGATGCATGCCTGAGTGACATGCCAATTAAACACACACTCCATGTTCTCCTATTCTAACATGGATTTGCTTTTGTGATTTTGAGTGCTGCAGATGCTCTATTCTCAGAATGGATTATGTGCACTGACGTGTAGCTATGGCAACTTTTTTGCATGTAAAACATTGATCTTCAAAGGCAAATCTTCACTCTAAACTTTCTGCTGGATTTAAAATGTGCCGAGCAGAATGAGAGAACATTAAAAAGTTTCCATCTTGAGGATGATTCACAAGGATTCCTGTTATGAAAATCAATGCGTCAGGCCAGTTCAGTTGCTTAACTTTTGAGTTGTAATCAGAGGTGCTTTGTTCTCCTGCGGGCTGCAGATCCCAACATGGGGGTTTTTAAGTTGACTGTACTGTACTTGTGTGATCTGAACAGAAGGAACATTTATAGTAAACAGCAGCCTTGTGGATGCTACAGCCCATGTGATCAAAAACCACAACAACTTTTAATGCTCAAATAAACACAAAATGAGAAGCTGCATCAATGGAAAGATCCATCAGATGTGCATTAGAGGAAGGAATATTTAAAAGCTTTAAAGAAATGAGTGCACCATGTTCTCTTGAATGGACAGAGCCTCTTTGCAGTAATGCAGTAATATGCATTATAATATGCTTCCATTAGAGGTGAGTGTGTCACCTGGCCTTTTAAAGCTCTCATCAGCAGGTGGGCAAAAGCTGGTGCCTCTGACCTCATGTAATCACACAGTGACCTCATTGATGACCTGAGGCAAATGGGTTAATATCACAATAACAGTGACACACGATGCTTGTTTTTCTTGTTTTTTTGGACATCCTTTAACAGCAGTTTCCTGCAGTGATCTCAGTTATTCATCTTTTATTCTGGCCCTGAATAGTTTTGAAATGGTGCCATATGAGAGCAACATTTGAATAATTTATATCTTAATTTTCCTTTTTCTTCTTTGCTTATGTCTCTTCTTCCCTCTCACTGTTTCTGAAGATCTACAGAGCGCTCTTGTACCCTGTCAAAGTAAAGGGCACATCCACCCAACCATTCAGCAATCCGTGATCCACACACACACACACACACACACACACACACACACACACACACACACACCGCTGACGAATGTCCACAGAGGTACATCCCAGCCTGGCTGCTAATTATGTGTCATTCTTTAATATGCACTCTGAGGTGGAGAAAGAGCAGCTGCAAACCAAGTAATTTAGTGTTGTGTGGTTGATTTCTCTTGAATTATTTATGCAGAGGGATAGGATTGGAAAAAAAGGGTGTAAACTAACGGTTACACAGCTCATCTCTGTAAACCGTTTATGTGTCTAAATCAAATGAAACCAGTCTTTCCTCATCTGACTAAACCCAACCTTTATTTTCTCTGGTTTCAGTGCAAGAAGTGTTCCTTCAGTTTTAACGTGTGTGTGTGTGTGTGTGTGTGTGTGTGTGTGTGTGCAATTTAATCTTTAGAAAACAAGTCACACTCTCTCTCTCTCACACTATGTGCATGTTTTATTATTAATGTAAATTATGGTTCTGTTCTGTGAACAAAAAAACTCAAAATGCATGAAAATACACACCTTCTACACATCAGGCAGAGAACACCACAACGGTCTATAAAGTTATGTTTTATTTTAAGTCACTTAAGTATGACAGTCAGGTACCCACCATGTTGTGCATTTCATGATGCAAGCTTGATTATTTAAGTCAAACTGAAAACTCATTTCCCATGTCCAAATGAAATAATGCATTTTCTTTATCATTTCTCTTTCACAACTCATTAAAAAGTACCGTACTACATGAACTCAGCATAATGTAAAAATGACTCTTAATGCAAGCTGGACATTGCATTTGCATTTTCTGATGGACCACAGAGTGCTATATAATCCAGAAAACGTCAAAGTCACTAATGAATAACTGTGCAATAAAGTTAAAATGTTCAGAACCATCATTCATCTGGTACTACCAGCTACAGGTATCTCCCATAAATACACCCTTTTCTTTTCTCGTTGACTTGCTGTCACATATTTGGAAAGCACCGGGCCCAGACTGTGTGTCTGAAAGTCTGTGTTGACCAGCTGGACCTCGTCTTCACACAGATTTTTAACAGATCTGGAGCTGTGTGGCGTCTCCTCCTGCGTCAAAACGCTTCACAATGATCCCCAAGTATGAAAATATCCATGACAGAATTGACTGACTACAGGCCTGTCGCCCTGGTGTCTGTGGTCATAAGGCTGGTGATGACCCACCTGAAGGACATCACAGGACCGCTGCTGCAGTCAAAACGGGACTGAATCATCCTGCAACACCTCGACTCTGCAGGGACGTCTTCCTGTTTACGGTCTTCAGCTCAGCGTTCAGCACCATCGTCCAGGACATCCTCCCATCCACCACCTGTCAGTGGATCACAGACATATTAGGCTTCAATCTAAAACCTTAACAAACACTTAAAAATAATAACATTTCGACCCTTTGTTTACACTTACAGAGCCAAGATTTTTTTTTAGCGGCACACAGAATGTTTCTTCATCCTTAAGTTAATATTTATTGACAACATCAACACAACCCAACCTTCAGGGTTAAGCAGACCAGACTTTCAGGATTTAAAGTGATGGTTAAAAAGACCAAATTGAGAATCTGCATCAGGACCAACTGTGCTCAGGTCTGCAACAGCTTTTACCCCCAAACTGTCAACTTTAAACACCCTGCTGCTATCCACATCCACATCACTCTGACACTTTATGAACAAAAATGAACACCACTGCATCTCCCTCATGTGTATTATGTATGATCACCTGAGGCCACCAGTCTGGTACTGTTCATGCACATCCTTAGCTGTAAATTCAGTTCCACTATTTATTACTTTAATTTCACAACATCCACAATAAATGTATGACAATCATATTGCTTGTCCATGTTTCTCTATATGTGTTCTGCAAACATGCACGTCAGTTATGATTTGCACATCGCACTCATATCTCCCCATGCAGCAGATCTCAGCCTCTGTAGTTCAGTGTATTCGTCCTGCAGCCTGCTGAGTTGAAACAACATTTCATTCCTGTGTG
>CM056554.1:1437500-1927500 GCA_029721515.1 Synanceia verrucosa
TTGACATAATAATTCATTTTCCCAAAATAAATATAAAAATGTGTCTGAGTAATACTTTAACATCAATCATCTTCTAAAAAAATCACAGCAGATGTAACAGAATAATCAAACTTGTTTGTCAGATTTATTATTCTGATCAGGAGAAATAGTGGACCTGAAATTCTGGAACGATTGCTTGATTGATTTAATTGCTGCATGTCACAAATACCCGACTCATAACTTTAAATGGATTGATTTCAGTTCTGCAGTAACATGCAGTGAGGATCATCATGTCAGTGTGGGTCCAAATAATGACTGAAACATTAGTTTAAGACGTGGTATCGCTCATGCATGGCAGTCAAACTAACGTGAAATATGAAACGGCTGAATAACAATGTTAGATTATGCTTATTTTTAACATGTGGACAACAAATAGAAAATGTATTTAAGCATCTGCCGATGACGTCAGCGATGGCCTCTGTGGTCCATTATCGTTATTTTCAGTAAGATCTGCAGGCTGTTAGCTGTAGGTGAATTGTGATAGACCTGCAGTGTGTCGTTAGAGAGGAAGAGGCGAACGTGGTTTCTGTTGCACGGCGTACTGAGGTTGTTTGGTTTTGTGAATGGCCTTACTGTCAATGATGTTAGCTGTGGTCATGTCTGTGCAAAGTGTTTGCCTCCACAAAATCTTGTTGTGTATTGAGTCAGTGTGAGACTTCAGTGTTAAAGTGGAGCACTGGTCGGGCCTCCAGCTGTAACAAAAACAAACCTGATTTAACAGTCTTGAGTCAAACACAGTTATTTTGTCACAGTGTTTTCCTCCCATACTGATGTTAACCCCCCAACTTCTCCTTTTCTCTCTCCTCAGCCGAACCTCTTCCTCTGATGGACCTGTGTCGGCGTGCAGCCCGCCTGGCGTTGGGTCGGGAGCGGCTTCAGGAGATCGAAAGCCTCCCTCTGCCCCAGTCCCTGAAAAATTACCTCCAATACCAGTGACTGACACCAGCCGAGCCAACTGGGAGTACGAGGACCACCAAAAAGTCTGAGGATGGACGAATAAAAGAAAGGGTGGAAGCATGTCCACCCTGAGAGCGCTGTGGATTTATTAAAGGACGGAGAGGGAGTATGGTGGGTGAAGTGACAGACGAGGTCCAGGCTTTCAAACGAAGACAGCACCAGCTTGTTTTGGATTTGGAGCTCCTTTTTCATTTGTTTTTGACTTGAAATAAATTATTGATGATGGTATCCCATCAGTGTCTCACTCATCCAGAAAGAAATCCCATCCGGCGGTTTAGAGGTGAATGCTGCCACCTAGTGATGAGAATGAAAACTGCGCTGAGAAAGCACACTAATCCTATCCATGGAGGCCTTTCTGACGTTCAGTCAGTGTCCGTATCATTGCTGTTGGGTACCACAGATTCATGGTCTCCACTGGTTCAGGTGACAGGCTGCACAGCTCTGACGTCCAAGAGGATTTTAGCACTAATGTTGTTTTTATCTGATCGACTCGGGGCCCGACCAACAGCTCACGTCACATACAGAGTGGATCAAAGCATGGCCGCAAGGTGTTTGGTAAAAATAACGAAGCGTGCCGAGCGTATCTCCTGGCTTGATGCAGATGTTTGATGAGAGTTCAGCCCTTTTCAGACGTAGAGGCGGAGTGGTCAAAACGTGACGATATGAAGGAAGAAAAGTGTATCGGTGATGGATTTTTAAAAAGTATTTTGTTGTTTAAGTCTTCATTAATGATGAAGAAGCTCACCACCAGTTCCCACTTTTATAATTTATTAGTTTATTTTATAACATGTATTTTATTCTGCTGCGTATTTTATACTATAATAGCCAAGATGACAAGATGTCACATTGGGTCATTCTTTTGATTACATGCTGCCTGTAAAGCATTTTTAAATATACAGGACGTTTACCATAGCCTGAATGTAAAGTTAAAGGGATTGTTTGAGGTACTTCTCCATGATCAGTGTGTTACTTAGAGTAGATGACGCTCGGCACGCCCCTAGTTTGGAAAACAAACAGGTGCATCAGAAAGAAAGAATTGATTGAAAGTTGATATTCCATTAAGCGTTAATACTATATTTAGAATATCGTCTGGGCTGAACTGACCTGAAAACGAAACACATCTGTGTTTGTCATCTGAGCATGCTGGCTCTGAAGACAGCAGCATAGATTATTTCCACTTTGGTCTGAAAGCCAAAGGAGAGGGCCGTCTGACGCCAAGAGAAAGCAGTAAAACCACTGAAACAAGAGAAAACTGTGTACTTGTGGGACCGCCTCGATCACAGTGAGAAGCTGAATGAGAAAATACTTTTTAATAAGTCAACGAGTCGTGCATTTAATCCTTTAATGTGCAGAATTTGTACAGCCGTGGCCTTTATGCTGACGTGGTGATATCCAATTAAAATGTGCTCAGTGTGGGAGGTGTTTATGGAAATATTACTTAGTCTGACTCATTAGGATGTCCATCATGCTTATTTTTTTTTTTTTATTTTATTTTTGGGACGAGTCTGAAAGGGGCTTCAGCACAGAACTCAATAGGAAGAAAGGGCTCACTGTTTAAAGTGTTAAGTGGCACTAGATCACGTGTTATGATGTCAATCATGAGCGAGGTATTTCATTCGAAGTCATGGAGTTTGTCTGCAGGAGCTGTCGGTCGCGGCCCGTCGTGTTGTGACTGGTGCTATGATGCTGTTGGCGCTAAGCTGAGCCTCACCTGCTGTTGTAGCATCCTGCTGTAGCTCACTGGTACCAGACAGTGTCTGCCTGCTGTCCACAACTGTCTTAATGACCACAAACAAACAGGACCATCGCAGATCTAGTGTCACTGGATCTATAATAGAGGCCGGAGCAAGATGTAGGAACATCGCTGCTGCAGAACAGGAAGCAGATGACCAATGCGCGCGCACACACACACACACACACACACACACACACACACACTGTAGACCAATCATCTTTTCTTTCCTAAAAAAGGCTTGAGTCACTTTTTTTTTTTTTAAAAACATCTGAGTTTGTATTATACATTATTGTTATTAATATTATTGAGTGTGGAGTCTGATTCTGATGATGGCGGGATGATGGTGATGAGGATTGTTATTATTTATCATGAGCTAGTTCTATGTTTGTCTGATGATCGATGGTTACATTCAGGTAAATTTAATACAAATATGCTGGCGATGAACGGAGAGAGAAATCAGAAGTTGTTTCTTCAGTGCTGCTTTATTATTATTATTATTATTATTATTATTATTATCCTTTGTGACGGTGGTGCACTCACCTCCTCTTTTGATCAGTTGGGATGGGGAGAAAAGGACCATTCAGAAGAGTAGAGGATGGTATGAACAGATGGTGCAGTTAGGATATGAAATGTGAATAAAAGCCAAGTGAATTTGGAAAACAAAATGTATTCCTTGTTTCTTTCCCTTTCTTTCCCTCTTTCCTGACCCAGGACTTGTAGCACGTCCAAAACCTACACAGCTGATTTTTCAGGAATGCTTACTAAAATATACATGTTGAAGTCATCCAAAATACATCCGACACTTACAACAGAGCCCGATGGTTCAACTGGGACTGACGCTTTTTCAGCTCCTTTGATTGTGGGGAGGAAAATTGGGCTTTAAAGTATTTGGCTTTAACGTCTCCCGTTTGCCAAGTGTGCTCTTTCCACTTCAGAAAGTGAACCGCTAATGGATGGCTCATCAGCTCCTGCAGCTGTAAATACAACTCGTCCTCTCACACTCAGCCGGGGAGATACTGAAGCACTCAGAGTCTAAATGAAAACCCTGCAGGACACCACAGGGTGCAGAAGCAGACATCAGTTCAGTGTGATGTGGTTACAGGCTGTGTTTCCACTGCATGTTGTGGGATCAGACTCATCAGGTCCAGCTGATCTTATCCAAACACACAGAGGGGGCTGATGGTTGACAAATCAATAGCAGACAGACGGTGTAATGATGCTCACTGTCCAAGCCTCTCTGCTGCTACTTATATTATTCATCAAGTCATGCACTCATAAAACCAGAATATAAACAATGATCAGTGCTGAAAATGGCTGGAAATGAAAGAGTCTCACCCCTTTATTTATTATGAAGAATGAGAAGCACAATCTAGCCTGGTGGCACCATGAAATGTCTGACAAGTTGATACGCAGCACAATACATCGTATTTTCATACATACATACTTTTGTATTGAGTATACAGTATCATTTGAGTGATACTTGTTATGGACAAGGAGGCCCTTTTATGATGATCGCTGTAGAAAAAAAGCAAAAAGCTGCACTTTCTATTCAGGGACTTTTAAAGGAAGCTGAGGTGTGAAAAGAGTTTAAACACATTTCTCTACTAGGGTGAGCAGTTCTGGAGTGGAGATGAAAAAACAAGGACATATTCAAAGTATTTCAAATGAACTAACTGATTTAGGGAAACAGCAGAATAAACAGCAGTGATATTTTTTCCATAGTTTGTCTTTTTGTTGTCAGCCTTGAAATAAGAAATGAGCTCCTCAGCTAATGTGCTGAGAGAAACAATCATTATGAGCGAGCCAATGCACTTGTTGGATAAAAATGCTATGGCTGCAACCATAATTTAAAAAAAAAAAATGCAATTATCACATTGTTTTTTTATGTAAACGGGGCCCATGTTAATGGACACAATGCTCAATGACATGTTCAGTAAACTTCACTCAGAGTTTTCTCGTGACATTTTTTGACGTTCTGCTCTATGACTCTTTCATAGTTTTCAATAATAAACTTTGATAAACTCAGAAGTCCCTGAGGGAAGGCTGATGCAGTGTGGACGTGCTGACGTCATGCGGTGAGCGTCATCTCTCATTTCCGGTTTCCGTGTTTGAAACCTCAACTCTGGAGCTTAAAGTTGTTATATTCTTCATTACAGCTGCTAATTATGAGTTACATCTTCAAACGTAAACTAGTTCTGTTATTTTCGCAGCCCCTGCCTTCTTTTTGAGTTTATGCAGCTTGTTGGAGGCCAGTTTTAGTGAATTTCAGTGCCTGGTCGTGTGAGCGAGCTATGTAGCTATATTAGCATCCTTTCCTGTGATCAGTTTGTTGTGAAGTGGGGTGGACAGAAAGTAAATTAATATCATTGCAATAAACGAGTAAAAGGTGCCGAAATAACTACGTGACTATGTCGATTTGTAAAAGTCTAAATTCGGGGCTGTTAGCAAGATTACACGTGATCAACTTTTAAAATGCTTGTTTTCTAAATGGAGTTCTCTTTAATCAGGGCTAACAGTCTGACAGACCGCTGTTTTTCCCCGTGTCCTGGGTGTGTTCCAACTATTACTGTCTTTGTTTCAGAGACCACTTCACTGCTCAGGGTATTTATTAATGTTACACTCCTCTACATGGAAAAGCAAGTGATGGTTATACTGAGAATAACAAAGCTGGAGAGAAACGAGTGACACCTCTATGATTATTTATGTTTGAGCTTTATTTATATGGTGAAGTTTGGGAGAAAAGTTATTTGTTTTTATTATAAACATACAATATACACTGCTGCTTAACTAAGAAGCTCGTTCCCAGAATAAACCCTTTTTTACTCTTACAGCACCTTTGTCTTGGAATACAGTCAAAGTTAGACAGTCATGACTTACGGTACCTAACATCTGTAATAATTTTTACTTTTAATCTTCAGCCATGTTGGTTGTTTTAAGCTTATACAACTCAAATACACATATTAAACATAATAAATAATAAGAAGTCAGTGCTTGACTGTGATGACCCAAGCTTTGTTACATTCATTTGTTTGTATGTTTCATTAGATTTGCAGTTTAAAAATGAGTTTTTGTAAACAAGTAGATTCCTCTTAGTTGATATTGACTCACTGAATACTTTCTGGAAGCAGCTTATTTATACCTCCTACATTGATTGTGCAGTTTTAAAGTCCCTAAGTCTGACAGCATGTGACTTTATAAATCAGCTTTCCTTTCTGTGGCATCAAAATTTGATCAGTGACTGTCTTGTGTATATATATATATATATGGAACCATAAAAGAAAAGTACAATATGACTTTAGGTTGATTTATTTTGTGCTGTGTTGCATGGCATGGTTTAAATGTGGTCTCCAGCACAGTTTCTATGCTCCCCAAACTCCCCAAAACATTCCAACGGCTTCTGTCCTGATTTTTAACAGATTATTGAGTTTACATAATGTCATAATATTATCATTTTAGATTTATTTAAATGTATTTATAACTTTTTTAATATCAAACCTTCACTTTAAGGTGTTCAGATATGTTTCCACTGTATCCAGAAGATCGTAAACAAACCCTTGTTCCCTCGTGGTCTCGCTGATTGCTGGTACAGCTGAAGGTGAGTAAAATGCAGAGATGTACTGATTCCACTTGTATCTGCTAATAGGGAGTCATAAACCTGAAATATCAGCTCACCTCAAGTGTAGGTTTACTGTATATGGATAGATGATGCAATGCCTGATGGGCTCTAGGTTAATGTGGCTGCTGTATTATATTGGGGAGGTCAGGACTGGACTGTAAACAAATAACAGTGAAGATGGAGATTGAAAGACACCATAACCTTCTCCCATACCTGTGAGGGCGTTCCTTTCTAGATGCTGTGATTGTATGTCATACAGTAGGGATTAGCGGACATAAACTATAACCATGTGAAAATGAGGTGTTAGTTCCTTTTCCAGGGTTTGGAGCCAATAGGATGTAAGTGTGGATTTTTATCAAACAAATCAGAACTGAACTGAATAATATATGATCTTTTTGTGTTACCATTAGATTATGTTTCTCTATAAAATCAATATTAGAAAAAAACATTATTATTATAATTTGGCATTTCAATCAAAAATTAATAATGTGCTTTCCTGTTTTTTTGTGAAACAGTAAATTTAAAATATTTAAACATTCACAGAGAACAACAATAACTATATATTAGCATTAAATATATAATTTTGATCATTGCGCTTGGTGGTGAATTAACCTTTCCAGAAAAATACAAATATGCAGTAGCAGTGGCAAACACCTTCCACTGGGTGGTGCTCTAATAAAGTTATTAATCACTGTATATTATCAAAGTTGTTCATGTAAAGATGTAGAGGAGAGAAAGAAGTGTCTCTCCTGCTGTGTTTGTTGTAATCAGAGCTTCTCTTTAGTCTTTAATGATGTTAAGGTGCCTCATCTTCTCACTTAGTGTCTGCACTGCTCTTATATAATCATATAATGATAAATGATGATGCAGAAGTACAGCACCTAGTCCTGGTTCCCCCCTCAGTGCATCTCACTTTGTATTCATCTTTAAAACATTATTAATCAATATTTTCCATCTCACACAAAATATCAAATGCTATCTTCATTACATGGCAGTTCACACCTTCAAATTTTACCTCCATGTCAGTTCAGATAAGCACTGTCCAGTCTTTTGTGTACATGACTGTTTGCTTTATATAAAAGTTTCACTCATGAAATTAAACTAGGGCCATATCCATGTTTCTCTAAGCAGGCAAACAGATATCCCCAGTCCACCCTATCAAATGCTTTCTCCATGTCCAGCACGACGGCCACCTCAGCTACTACACTGGATGCAGGGAGTGGATAACATTAAGGAGTTGCCGGATATTTGTAAATGAAGGCCAGCCTAAAATAAAGCTAGTGTGTTCAGCAGATATTACGTCATTCATAGTGTTTTCAAGGTATAATATAGATTCATTCATAATATTCAAGATATAAAAACCTGGATGACGGACAATTTCTTGTTGTTAAATTCAGACAAAACTGAAGTTATTCTAATTGGCCCCGAAAATCTCAGAAATAAACTATCTAATGACTTATTTACTCTAGGTGGCTTTGCACCAGCCTCGAGCACCACTGTAAGGAATCTAGGGGTAATTTTTGACCAAGATATGTCCTTCAACGTCCACATGAAACAAACAGCTAGAACTGCTTTTTTCCATCTGCGTAACATTGCAAAAATAAGGCATATTCTCTCCCAAAACGATGCAGAAAAATTAGTCCATGCATTTGTAACTTCTAGGCTGGACTATTGTAATTCGTTATTATCAGGCTGCCCTAATAAGTCTATCAAGACTCTCCAGCTGGTCCAGAACGCTGCAGCACGTGTTCTGACCAGAACCAGGAAAAGAGACCATATTTCTCCGGTGTTAGCCTCTCTGCACTGGCTCCCTGTAAAATCTAGAATAGAATTTAAAATCCTCCTCCTCACCTACAAGGCACTGAATGGTCAGGCACCATCTTATCTTAAAGAGCTAATAGTGCCTTATAATCCTGCTAGAACTCTACGCTCTCAGAATGCAGGACTACTAGCGGTTCCTTGGGTTTATAAAAGTAGAATGGGAGCTAGAGCTTTCAGTTATCAAGCTCCTCTTCTGTGGAACCAACTCCCTCTTTCAGTCCGGGAGGCAGACACCATCCCCTTATTCAAGAGTAGGCTTAAGACTTTCCTTTTTGATAGTGCTTATAGTTAGGACTGATCCAAGGTTGACTCAGGCTGCCTTGGATCAATCCTTAGTTATGCTGCTATAGGTCTAGACTGCCGGGGGACTCTGACACACTGAGCTTCTCTTCTTCTTCATTTCGATGCCTCCATTAAGTCATTTTACTAACTCATCTTCTTCCCCGGAGTCCCTGTGCTCTCACCTCCCAGGTGTCCGTGAGCTGAGGCTACTTGGTGAGAAGGAGGTGGTGTCATCCAGGCTTCGTCTGTCGTGATGGTGGTGAGATGGAGAAGAGGCGATGCTGCTCAGGTTGTATCTGTTAGGGTAGTGGAGAAGAGGATGTGTTTACTCTTCCTCCCTTTAACACATGCTGCAGATTAGTTTTGTGCCTCGTAGTCCCTGTGCGTTCTCATCTCACAGGTATCCATGGATCCAGTCTACCTGGTGGAGTAGTGGTTGTGCAGACCAGTCAAGCTTCATCTTCTGGTTCTGAGCGACGTTGTGGTGACGAGGTCATCCTGCGGAGGTTTCTCCTGGTTGGTGTGGTGGAGAGAGGAGGACGTGCTGCACAGGCTTCTTCTTCTGGTTGGTGTGGTGGAGAGAGGAAGATGTGCTGCCCAGGCTTCTTCTGGTTGGTGTGGTGGAGAGAGGAAGACGTGCTGCCCAGGCTTCTCCTGGTTGGTGTGGTGGAGAGAGGAAGACGTGCTGCCCAGGCTTCTCCTGGTTGGCGTGGTGGAGAGAGGAAGACGTGCTGCCCAGGCTTCTTCTGGTTGGCGTGGTGGAGAGAGGAAGACGTGCTGCCCAGGCTTCTTCTGGTTGGCGTGGTGGAGAGAGGAAGATGTGCTGCCCAGGCTTCTTCTGGTTGGCGTGGTGGAGAGAGGAAGATGTGCTGCCCAGGCTTCTTCTGGTTGGCGTGGTGGAGAGAGGAAGATGTGCTGCCCAGGCTTCTTCTGGTTGGTGTGGTGGAGAGAGGAAGACGTGCTGCCCAGGCTTCTCCTGGTTGGTGTGGTGGAGAGAGGAAGACGTGCTGCCCAGGCTTCTTCTGGTTGGCGTGGTGGAGAGAGGAAGACGTGCTGCCCAGGCTTCTCCTGGTTGGTGTGGTAGAGAGGAAGACGTGCTGCCCAGGCTTCTTCTGGTTGGCGTGGTGGAGAGGAAGACGTGCTGCTCATCCATTGCTGATAGCTTGATGATGCTCTTCATCTCCTTGGACACTCTCATACAATTCTATATATACACACTGTATATTATCTGTTGTTATATTGAGTTGGACACTTTCATACAATTTTATATGTAGTGATAATTTGTTTTCATTGTTGTTATTCTGTACACATGGCATCTATTGCATGTCTGTCCATCCTGGAAGAGGGATCCCTCCTCTGTTGCTCTTCCTGAGGTTTCTTCCGTTTCTTTTTCCCTGTTAAAAGGATTTTTTTTGAGGAGTTTTTCCTGAGTCGATGCGAGGGTCATTTGTAAAGGACAGAGGGTGTCATATCCTGTACAGATTGTAAAGCCCAATGGGGTAAAGTCATAATTTGTGATATTGGGCTATACAAATAAACTTGACTTGACTTTTTTAGGACATTTAAAAATTTTTCATTTTTTGACTTTTTTGGCATGCTATAGTATGACAGTTGTTATAGTATGTCAATTTTCAACATGCTATAAAATTGCTTTTTCACAAGATATTTCACCATATTTTGGCGTTAAATCATTCATGACATTATTATTAGTCTTTCTGATGACTTTTTAGAACATTAAAAAATTTTTTTTGTGACTTTTTTGGCATGCTATAGTATGACAGTTTTTGTCAATTTTCGACATGCTGTAAAATTGCTTTTTCACAATATATTTCACCATATTTTGGCATTAAATCATTCAAGACAATATAATTAGTCTTTCTGATGACTTTGTAGAATATCTTAAAATTTGTAATTTATGACTTTTTTGGCATGCTATATAATGACTTTTTTGGCAATTTTCGACATGCTGTGAAATTGCTTTTTTTACAAGCTATTTCACCATATTTTGGCATTATATTATTCAAGACATTATAATTATTCTTTCTTCTGACTTTTTAGAAAATCTTAAAAATTTTGATTTTTGACTTTTTTGGCATGCTATAGTATGACATTTTTGACATGCTGTGAAATTGCTTTTTTAAGAGATATTTCTCCGTATTTTGGCATTAAATCATTCAAGACATTATAATTAGTCTTTCTGATGTCTTTTTAGAACATTTAAAAAAGTTTCATTTTTTGACTGTTTTGGCATGCTATAGAATGACATTTTTGCCAATTTTCGATTTGCTGAAAAATTGCTTTTTACAAGATATTTCACGCTATTTTGGTATTAAATCATTCAAGACATTATAATTAGTCTTTCTGATGACTTTTTAGAACATCTTAAAAATTTTGATTTTTTTGACCTTTTTGGCATGCTATAGTATGACCGTTTTTGTCAATTTTCGACATGCTATAAAATTATTTTTTCACAAGATATTTCACCATATTTTGGCATTAAATCATTCAAGACATTATAATTAGTCTTTCTGCTGACTTTTTAGAACATCCTAAAAATTTTGATATTTTGAGTTTTTTGGCATGCTATAGTAGAACAGTTTTTGTCAATTTTCGACATGCTATAAAATTTCTTTTTCACGGGATAATTCACGATATTTTGGCATTAAATATTTCCAGACATTATAATTAGTCTTTCTGAAGACTTTTTAAGAACATCTTAAAAATTGTCATTTTTTTGACTTTTTTGGCATGCTATCGTATGACATTTTGCCAATTTTCGACATGCTATAAAATTGCTTTTTCATAAGATATTTCACCATATTTTAGCATTAAATCATTCAAGACATTATAATTAGTCTTTCTGCTGACTTTTTAGAACATCCTAAAAATTTTTATATTTTGAGTTTTTTGGCATGCTATAGTAGAACAGTTTTTGTCAATTTTTCGACATGCTATAAAATTTCTTTTTCACAGGATATTTCACTATATTTTGGCATTAAATATTTCCAGACATTATAATTAGTCTTTCTGAAGACTTTTTAGAACATCTTAAAAATTGTCATTTTTTGACTTTTTTGGCATGCTATAGAATGACATTTTTGCCAATTTTCGATTTGCTGTAAAATTGCTTTTTACAAGATATTTCACGCTATTTTGGTATTAAATCATTCAAGACATTATAATTAGTCTTTCTGATGCCTTTTAAAACATTTTAAAATTTTTCATTTTTTGACTTTTTTGGCATGCTATAGTATGACAGTTTTTGTCAATTTTTGACATGCTATAAAATTGCTTTGTCACAAGATATTTCACCATATTTTGGCATTAAATCATTCAATACATGATAATTAGTCTTTCTGATGACTTCTTAGAACATCTTAAAAATTTTGATTTTTGGAGTTTTTTGCATGCTATAGTATGACAGTTTTTGTCAGTTTTCGACATGCTATAAAATTTCTTTTTTACAAGATATTTCACCGTATTTTGGCATTAAATATTTCAAGACATCATAATTAGTCTTTCTGGTGACTTTTTAGAACTTTTTAAAATTTTTCATTTTTTGACTTTTTTGGCATGCTATAGGATGACAGTTTTTATCAATTTTTGACATGCTATAAAATTGCTTTTTCACAAGATATTTCACCGTATTTTGACATTAAATTATTCAAGACATAATTTGTCTTTCTGATGACTTTTTAGAACATTTTAAACATTTTGATTTTTTGACTTTTTTGGCATGCTATAGTATTACAGTTTTTGCCAATTTTCGACATGCTGTAAAATTGCTTTTTCACGGGATATTTCACCATATTTTGGCATTAAATCATTCAAGACATTATAATTAGTCTTTCTGATGACTTTTTAGAAGATTTAAAAAATTTTCATTTTTTTACTTTTTTGGCATGCTATAGTATGACAGTTTTTGCCAATTTTCGACATGCTCTAAAATTGCTTTTTCACGGGATATTTAACCATATTTTGGCATTAATTGATTCAAGACATTATAATTAGTCTTTCTGATGACTTTTTAGAACTTTTTAAATTTTTTTATTTTTTGAGTTTTTTGGCATGCAAAAGCATGACAGTTTTTGTCAGTTTTCGACATGCTATAAAACTGTTTTCTCACGGGATATTTCACCATATTTTGGCAATAAATATTTCAAGACATTATAATTAGTCTTTCTGATGACTTTTTAGAACTTTTTAAAATTTTTCATTTTTTGAGTTCTTTGGTATTCTATAGTATGACAGTTTTTGTCAATTTTTGACATGCTATAAAATTGCTTTGTCACAAGATATTTCATCATATTTTGGCATTAAATCATTCAAGACATGATAATTAGTCTTTCTGATGACTTTTTAGAAAATCTTAAAAATTTTGATTTTTTAACTTTTTTGGCATGCTATAGTATGACAGTTTTCGCCAATTTTCGACATGCTATAAAACTGCTTTTTCATGGGATATTTCACCATATTTTGGCATGAAATCATTTAAGACATTATAATTAGTCTTCCTGATGACTTTTTAGAACATTTAAAAAAATTTCATTTTTTGACATTTTTGGCATGCTAAAGGATGACAGATTTTTTTTTTTATCAATTTTCGACGTGCTATAAAATTGTTTTTTTCATGGGATATCTCACCATATTTTGGCATTAAATCATTCAAGACATTACAAGTAGTCTTTCTGATGACTTTTCAGAACATGTTAAAAATTTTCATTTTTTGACGTTTTTGGCATGCTATAGTATGACAGTTTTTGTCAATTTTCGACATTCTAAAAAATGTCTTTTCACAAGATATTTCAACATATTTTGCCATTAAATCATTCAAGACATGATAATTAGTCTTTCTGATGACTTTTTAGAACATCTTAAAAATTTTGATTTTTTGACATTTTTGGCATGCTATAGTATGACAGTTTTCGCCAATTTTCGACATGCTGTAAAATTGCTTTTTCACGGGATATTTCACCATATTTTGGCATTAAATCATTCAAGACATTATAATTAGTCTTTCTGATGACTTTTTTGAAGATTTAAAAAAATTTCATCTTTTGACTTTTTTGGCATGCTATAGTATGACAGTTTTTGCCAATTTTCGACATGCTATAAAACTGCTGTTTTACAAGATAGTTCATCATATTTTGGCATTAAATCATTCAAGACATTATAATTAGTCTTTCTGATGCCTTTTAAAACATTTTAAAATTTTTCATTTTTTGACTTTTTTGGCATGCTATAGTATGACAATTTTTGCCAATTTTCGATATGCTGTAAAATTGCTTTTTTACAAGATAGTTCACCATATTTTGGCATTAAATCATTCAAGACATTATTATTAGTCTTTCTGATGACTTTTTATAACTTTTTAAAATTTTTCATTTTTTGACTTTTTTGGCATGCTATAGTATGACAGTTTTTGTCAATTTTCGACATGCTATAAAACTGCTGTTTTACAAGATAGTTCATCATATTTTGGCATTAAATCATTCAAGACATTATTATTAGTCTTTCTGATGACTTTTTAGAACATCTTAAAAATTTTGATTTTTTGACTTTTTTGGCATGCCATAGTATGACAGTTTTTGTCAGTTTTTGACATGCTATAAAACTGCTTTTTCACGGGATATTTCACCACATTTTGGCATTAAATCATTCAAGACATTATAATTAGTCTTTCTGATGACTTTTTAGAACATTTAAAAAAAAACAAACATTTTTTGACTTTTTTGGCATGCTATAGTGTGACATTTTTGCCAATTTTCGACATGTTGTAAAATTGCTTTTTTTACAAGCTATTTCACCATATTTTGGCATTAAATTATTCAAGACATTATAATTAGTCTTTCTGCTGACTTTTTAGAACATCTTAAAAATTTTGATTTTTGGAGTTTTTTGCATGCTATAGTATGACAGTTTTTGTCAGTTTTCGACATGCTATAAAATTGCTTTTTCACAAGATATTTCATCATATTTTGTCATTAAATATTTCAAGACATCATAATTAGTCTTTCTGGTGACTTTTTAAGAACATTTTAACATTTTTCATTTTTTTACTTTTTTGGCATGCTATAGTATGACAGTTTTTGTCAATTTTCGACATGCTATAAAATTGCTTTGTGACAAGATATTTCACCGTATTTTGGCATTAAATCATTCAAGACATTATAATTGGTCTTTCTGATGACTTTTTAGAACATTTAAAAAAAAATCATTTTTTGACCTTTTTGGCATGCTATAGTATGACATTTTTGCCAATTTTTGACATGTTGTAAAATTGCTTTTTTACAAGATATTTCACCATATTTTGGCATTAAATATTTCAAGACATCATAATTAGTCTTTCTGGTGACTTTTTAGAACATTTTAAAATTTTTCATTTTTTGACTTTTTGGTCATGCTATAGTATGACATTTTAGTCAATTTTCGACATGCTTTAAAATAGCTTTTTTCACAAGCTATTTCACCATATCTTGGCTTTACATTATTCAATACATTATAATTAGTCTTTCTGGTGACTTTTTAGAACATTTTAAAAGTTATCATTTTTTCACTTTTTTGGCATGCTATAGTATGACAGTTCTTGTCAATTTTCGACAAGCTATAAAATTTCTTTTTCACGGGATATTTCACCATATTTTGGCAATAAATATTTCAAGACATTATAATTAGTCTTCCTGATGACTTTTTAGAACATTTTAAAAAAAATCATTTTTTGAGTTTTTAGGCATGCTATAGTATGACAGTTTTTGCCAAATTTCGACATGCTGTAAAATTGCTTTTTCACAAGATATTTCACCATATTTTGGCATTAAATCATTCAAGACATTATAATTAGTCTTTCTGATGCCTTTTAAAACATTTTCAAATTTTTCATTTTTTGACTTTTTTGGCATGCTATAGTATGACAGTTTTTGCCAATTTTCGATATGCTGTAAAATTGCTTTTTTTACAAGATAGTTCACCATATTTTGGCATTAAATCATTCAAGACATTATTATTAGTCTTTCTGATGACTTTTTAGAACTTTTTAAAATTTTTCATTTTTTGACTTTTTTGGCATGCTATAGTATGACAGTTTTTGTCAATTTTCGACATGCTATAAAACTGCTGTTTTACAAGATAGTTCATCATATTTTGGCATTAAATCATTCAAGACATTATTATTAGTCTTTCTGATGACTTTTTAGAACATCTTAAAAATTTTGATTTTTTTACTTTTTTGGCATGCTATAGTATGACAGTTTTTGTCAGTTTTTGACATGCTATAAAACTGCTTTTTCACGGGATATTTCACCACATTTTGGCATTAAATCATTCAAGACATTATAATTAGTCTTTCTGATGACTTTTTAGAACATTTAAAAAAACAACAACATTTTTTGACTTTTTTGGCATGCTATAGTATGACATTTTTGCCAATTTTCGACATGTTGTAAAATTGCTTTTTTTACAAGCTATTTCACCATATTTTGGCATTAAATTATTCAATACATTATAATTAGTCTTTCTGCTGACTTTTTAGAACATCTTAAAAATTTTGATTTCGGGAGTTTTTTGCATGCTATAGTATGACAGTTTTTGTCAGTTTTCGACATGCTATAAAATTTCTTTTTTTACAAGATATTTCACCATATTTTGGCATTAAATAATTCACAACATTATAATTAGTCTTTCTGATGACTTTTCAGAACATCTTAAAAATTTTCATTTTTTGACATTTTTGGCATGCTATAGTATGACAGTTTTTGTCAATTTTCGACATTCTAAAAAATGTCTTTTCACAAGATATTTCACCATATTTTGGCATTAAATCATTCAAGACATTATAATTTGTCTTTCTGATGACTTTTTAGAACATCTTAAAAATTCAGATTTTTTTTACTTTTTTGGCATGCTATAGTATGACAGTTTTTGCCAATTTTCGAACTGCTGTAAAATTGCTTTTTCACAAGATATTTCACCATATTTTGGCATTAAATCATTCAAGACATTATAATTAGTCTTTCTGCTGACTTTTTAGAACATCCTAAAAATTTTTATATTTTGAGTTTTTTGGCATGCTATAGTAGAACAGTTTTTGTCAATTTTTCGACATGCTATAAAATTTCTTTTTCACAGGATATTTCACTATATTTTGGCATTAAATATTTCCAGACATTATAATTAGTCTTTCTGAAGACTTTTTAGAACATCTTAAAAATTGTCATTTTTTGACTTTTTTGGCATGCTATAGAATGACATTTTTGCCAATTTTCGATTTGCTGTAAAATTGCTTTTTACAAGATATTTCACGCTATTTTGGTATTAAATCATTCAAGACATTATAATTAGTCTTTCTGATGCCTTTTAAAACATTTTAAAATTTTTCATTTTTTGACTTTTTTGGCATGCTATAGTATGACAGTTTTTGTCAATTTTTGACATGCTATAAAATTGCTTTGTCACAAGATATTTCACCATATTTTGGCATTAAATCATTCAATACATGATAATTAGTCTTTCTGATGACTTCTTAGAACATCTTAAAAATTTTGATTTTTTTACTTTTTTGGCATGCTATAGTATGACAGTTTTCGCCAATTTTCGACATGCTGTAAAATTGCTTTTTTACAAGATATTTCACCATATTTTGGCATTAAATCATTCAAGACATTATAATTAGTCTTTCTGATGACTTTTTAGAACTTTTTAATTTTTTTTATTTTTTGAGTTTTTTGGCATGCTATAGTATGACAGTTTTTGTCAGTTTTTGACATGCTATAAAACTGCTTTTTCACGGGATATTTCACCACATTTTGGCATTAAATCATTCAAGACATTATAATTAGTCTTTCTGATGACTTTTTAGAACATTTAAAAAAAAAAACATTTTTTGACTTTTTTGGCATGCTATAGTATGACATTTTTGCCAATTTTCGACATGTTGTAAAATTGTTTTTTTTACAAGCTATTTCACCATATTTTGGCATTAAATTATTCAAGACATTATAATTAGTCTTTCTGTTGACTTTTTAGAACATCTTAAAAATTTTGATTTTTGGAGTTTTTTGCATGCTATAGTATGACAGTTTTTGTCAGTTTTCGACATGCTATAAAATTTCTTTTTTACAAGATATTTCACCGTATTTTGGCATTAAATATTTCAAGACATCATAATTAGTCTGTCTGGTGACTTTTTAGAACTTTTTAAAATTTTTCATTTTTTGACTTTTTTGGCATGCTATAGGATGACAGTTTTTATCAATTTTTGACACGCTATAAAATTGCTTTTTCACAAGATATTTCACCGTATTTTGACATTAAATTATTCAAGACATTATAATTTGTCTTTCTGATGACTTTTTAGAACATTTTAAACATTTTGATTTTTTGACTTTTTTGGCATGCTATAGTATTACAGTTTTTGCCAATTTTCGACATGCTGTAAAATTGCTTTTTCACGGGATATTTCACCATATTTTGGCATTAAATCATTCAAGACATTATAATTAGTCTTTCTGATGACTTTTTAGAAGATTTAAAAAAATTTCATTTTTTTACTTTTTTGGCATGCTATAATATGACAGTTTTTGCCAATTTTCGACATGCTCTAAAATTGCTTTTTCACGGGATATTTAACCATATTTTGGCATTAATTGATTCAAGACATTATAATTAGTCTTTCTGATGACTTTTTAGAACTTTTTAAATTTTTTTATTTTTTGAGTTTTTTGGCATGCAAAAGCATGACAGTTTTTGTCAGTTTTCGACATGCTATAAAACTGTTTTTTCACGGGATATTTCACCATATTTTGGCAATAAATATTTCAAGACATTATAATTAGTCTTTCTGATGACTTTTTAGAACTTTTTAAAATTTTTCATTTTTTGAGTTCTTTGGTATTCTATAGTATGACAGTTTTTGTCAATTTTTGACATGCTATAAAATTGCTTTGTCACAAGATATTTCACCATATTTTGGCATTAAATCATTCAAGACATGATAATTAGTCTTTCTGATGACTTTTTAGAAAATCTTAAAAATTTTGATTTTTTAACTTTTTTGGCATGCTATAATATGACAGTTTTCGCCAATTTTCGACATGCAAAAAACTGCTTTTTCATGGGATATTTCACCATATTTTGGCATGAAATCATTTAAGACATTATAATTAGTCTTCCTGATGACTTTTTAGAACATTTAAAAAAATTTCATTTTTTGACATTTTTGGCATGCTAAAGGATGACAGTTTTTTTTTTTTATCAATTTTCGACGTGCTATAAAATTGTTTTTTTCATGGGATATCTCACCATATTTTGGCATTAAATCATTCAAGACATTACAAGTAGTCTTTCTGATGACTTTTCAGAACATGTTAAAAATTTTCATTTTTTTGACGTTTTTGGCATGCTATAGTATGACAGTTTTTGTCAATTTTCGACATTCTAAAAAATGTCTTTTCACAAGATATTTCAACATATTTTGCCATTAAATCATTCAAGACATGATAATTAGTCTTTCTGATGACTTTTTTGAAGATTTAAAAAAATTTCATCTTTTGACTTTTTTGGCATGCTATAGTATGACAGTTTTTGCCAATTTTCGACATGCTATAAAACTGCTGTTTTACAAGATAGTTCATCATATTTTGGCATTAAATCATTCAAGACATTATAATTAGTCTTTCTGATGCCTCTTAAAACATTTTAAAATTTTTCATTTTTTGACTTTTTTGGCATGCTATAGCATGACAATTTTTGCCAATTTTCGATATGCTGTAAAATTGCTTTTTTACAAGATAGTTCACCATATTTTGGCATTAAATCATTCAAGACATTATTATTAGTTTTCTGATGACTTTTTAGAACTTTTTAAAATTTTTCATTTTTTGACTTTTTTGGCATGCTATAGTATGACAGTTTTTGTCAATTTTCGACATGCTATAAAACTGCTGTTTTACAAGATAGTTCATCATATTTTGGCATTAAATCATTCAAGACATTATTATTAGTCTTTCTGATGACTTTTTAGAACTTTTTAAAATTTTTCATTTTTTGACTTTTTTGGCATGCTATAGTATGACAGTTTTTGTCAATTTTCGACATGCTATAAAACTCCTGTTTTACAAGATAGTTCATCATATTTTGGCATTAAATCATTCAAGACATTATTATTAGTCTTTCTGATGACTTTTTAGAACATCTTAAAAATTTTGATTTTTTGACTTTTTTGGCATGCCATAGTATGACAGTTTTTGTCAGTTTTTGACATGCTATAAAACTGCTTTTTCACGGGATATTTCACCACATTTTGGCATTAAATCATTCAAGACATTATAATTAGTCTTTCTGATGACTTTTTAGAACATTTAAAAAAAAACAAACATTTTTTGACTTTTTTGGCATGCTATAGTATGACATTTTTGCCAATTTTTGACATGTTGTAAAATTGCTTTTTTTACAAGCTATTTCACCATATTTTGGCATTAAATTATTCAAGACATTATAATTTGTCTTTCTGATGACTTTTTAGAACATCTTAAAAATTTTGATTTTTGGAGTTTTTTGCATGCTATAGTATGACAGTTTTTGTCAGTTTTCGACATGCTATAAAATTGCTTTTTCACAAGATATTTCATCATATTTTGTCATTAAATATTTCAAGACATCATAATTAGTCTTTCTGGTGACTTTTTAAGAACATTTTAAAATTTTTCATTTTTTTACTTTTTTGGCATGCTATAGTATGACAGTTTTTGTCAATTTTCGACATGCTATAAAATTGCTTTGTCACAAGATATTTCACCGTATTTTGGCATTAAATCATTCAAGACATTATAATTGGTCTTTCTGATGACTTTTTAGAACATTAAAAAAAAAAAATCATTTTTTGACCTTTTTGGCATGCTATAGTATGACATTTTTGCCAATTTTTGACATGTTGTAAAATTGCTTTTTTACAAGATATTTCACCATATTTTGGCATTAAATATTTCAAGACATCATAATTAGTCTTTCTGGTGACTTTTTAGAACATTTTAAAATTTTTCATTTTTTGACTTTTTGGTCATGCTATAGTATGACATTTTAGTCAATTTTCGACATGCTTTAAAATAGCTTTTTTCACAAGCTATTTCACCATATCTTGGCTTTACATTATTCAATACATTATAATTAGTCTTTCTGGTGACTTTTTAGAACATTTTAAAAGTTATCATTTTTTCACTTTTTTGGCATGCTATAGTATGACAGTTCTTGTCAATTTTCGACAAGCTATAAAATTTCTTTTTCACGGGATATTTCACCATATTTTGGCAATAAATATTTCAAGACATTATAATTAGTCTTCCTGATGACTTTTTGGAACATTTTAAAAAAAAATCATTTTTTGAGTTTTTAGGCATGCTATAGTATGACAGTTTTTGCCAAATTTCGACATGCTGTAAAATTGCTTTTTCACAAGATATTTCACCATATTTTGGCATTAAATCATTCAAGACATTATAATTAGTCTTTCTGATGCCTTTTAAAACATTTTCAAATTTTTCATTTTTTGACTTTTTTGGCATGCTATAGTATGACAGTTTTTGCCAATTTTCGATATGCTGTAAAATTGCTTTTTTTACAAGATAGTTCACCATATTTTGGCATTAAATCATTCAAGACATTATTATTAGTCTTTCTGATGACTTTTTAGAACTTTTTAAAATTTTTCATTTTTTGACTTTTTTGGCATGCTATAGTATGACAGTTTTTGTCAATTTTCGACATGCTATAAAACTGCTGTTTTACAAGATAGTTCATCATATTTTGGCATTAAATCATTCAAGACATTATTATTAGTCTTTCTGATGACTTTTTAGAACATCTTAAAAATTTTGATTTTTTTACTTTTTTGGCATGCTATAGTATGACAGTTTTTGTCAGTTTTTGACATGCTATAAAACTGCTTTTTCACGGGATATTTCACCACATTTTGGCATTAAATCATTCAAGACATTATAATTAGTCTTTCTGATGACTTTTTAGAACATTTAAAAAAACAACAACATTTTTTGACTTTTTTGGCATGCTATAGTATGACATTTTTGCCAATTTTCAACATGTTGTAAAATTGCTTTTTTTACAAGCTATTTCACCATATTTTGGCATTAAATTATTCAATACATTATAATTAGTCTTTCTGCTGACTTTTTAGAACATCTTAAAAATTTTGATTTCGGGAGTTTTTTGCATGCTATAGTATGACAGTTTTTGTCAGTTTTCGACATGCTATAAAATTTCTTTTTTTACAAGATATTTCACCATATTTTGGCATTAAATAATTCACAACATTATAATTAGTCTTTCTGATGACTTTTCAGAACATCTTAAAAATTTTCATTTTTTGACATTTTTGGCATGCTATAGTATGACAGTTTTTATCAATTTTTGACATTCTAAAAAATGTCTTTTCACAAGATATTTCACCATATTTTGGCATTAAATCATTCAAGACATTATAATTTGTCTTTCTGATGACTTTTTAGAACATCTTAAAAATTCAGATTTTTTTTTACTTTTTTGGCATGCTATAGTATGACAGTTTTTGCCAATTTTCGAACTGCTGTAAAATTGCTTTTTCACAAGATATTTCACCATATTTTGGCATTAAATCATTCAAGACATTATAATTAGTCTTTCTGATGCCTTTTAAAACATTTTAAAATTTTTCATTTTTTGACTTTTTTTGGCATGCTGTAGTATGACAGTTTTTGCCAATTTTCGATATGCTGTAAAATTGCTTTTTTACGAGATAGTTCACCATATTTTGGCATTAAATCATTCAAGAAATTATTATTAGTCTTTCTGATGACTTTTTAGAACTTTTCAAAATTTTTCATTTTTTGACTTTTTTGGCATGCTATAGTATGACAGTTTTTGTCAATTTTTGACATGCTATAAAATTGCTTTGTCACAAGATATTTCACCATATTTTGGCATTAAATCATTCAATACATGATAATTAGTCTTTCTGATGACTTTTTAGAACATCTTAAAAATTTTGATTTTTTGACTTTTTTGGCATGCTATAGTATGACAGTTTTTGTCAGTTTTTGACACGCTATAAAACTGCTTTTTCACAGGATATTTCACCACATTTTGGCATTAAATCATTCAAGACATTATAATTAGTCTTTCTGATGACTTTTTAGAACATTTAAAAAAAAAAACATTTTTTGACTTTTTTGGCATGCTATAGTATGACATTTTTGCCAATTTTCGACATGTTGTAAAATTGCTTTTTTTACAAGCTATTTCACCATATTTTGGCATTAAATTATTCAAGACATTATAATTAGTCTTTCTGCTGACTTTTTAGAACATCTTAAAAATTTTGATTTTTGGAGTTTTTTGCATCCTATAGTATGACAGTTTTTGTCAATTTTTGACATGCTATAAAATTTCTTTTTCACGGGATATTTCCCCATATTTTGGCAATAAATATTTCAAGACATTGTAATTAGTCTTTCTGATGACTTTTTAGAATATTTTAAAATTTTTCATTTTTTGACTTTTTTGGCATGCTATAGTATGACAGTTTTTGTCAATTTTCAATATGCTCTAAAATTGCTTTTTCACAAGATATTTCATCATATTTTGTCATTAAATATTTCAAGACATCATAATTAGTCTTTCTGGTGACTTTTTAAGAACATTTTAAAATTTTTCATTTTTTGACTTTTTTGGCATGCTATAGTATGACAGTTTTTGTCAATTTTTGACATGCTATAAAATTGCTTTGTCACAAGATATTTCACCATATTTTGGCATTAAATATTTCAAGACATGATAATTAGTCTTTCTGATGACTTTTTAGAACATCTTAAAAATTAAACTGTTTTGACGTTTTTGGCATGCTATAGTATGACAGTTTTTGTCAATTTTCGACGTGCTATAAAATTGTTTTTTTTCACGGGATATCTCACCATATTTTGGCATTAAATTATTCAAGACATTACAATTAGTCTTTCCGATGACTTTTTAGAACATCTTAAAAATTTAGTTGTTTTGACGTTTTTGGCATGCTATAGTATGACAGTTTTTGTCAATTTTCGACATGCTATGAAATTTCTTTTTCACGGGATATTTCACCATATTTTGGCAATAAATATTTCAAGACATTATAATTAGTCTTTCTGATGACTTTATAGAACATTTAAAAAAATTTCATTTTTTGACTTTTTTGGCATGCTATAGTATGACAGTTTTTGCCAATTTTCGATATGCTGTAAAATTGCTTTTTCACAACATATTTCACCATATTTTGGCATTAAATCATTCAAGACATTATAATTAGTCTTTCTGATGACTTTTTAGAACCTTTTAAAATTTTTCATGTTTTGAGTTCTTTGGCATGCTATAGTATGACAGTTTTTGTCAGTTTTCAACATGCTATAAAACTGCTTTTTCACGGGATATTTCACCATATTTTGGCATTAAATCATTCAAGACATTATAATTGGTCTTTCTGATGACTTTTTAGAACATTTAAAAAAAAATCATTTTTTGACTTTTTTGGCATGCTATAGTATGACATTTTTGCCAATTTTTGACATGTTGTAAAATTGCTTTTTTACAAGATATTTCACCATATTTTGGCATTAAATATTTCAAGACATCATAATTAGTCTTTCTGGTGACTTTTTAGAACATTTTAAAATTTTTCATTTTTTGACTTTTTGGTCATGCTATAGTATGACATTTTAGTCAATTTTCGACATGCTTTAAAATAGCTTTTTTCACAAGCTATTTCACCATATTTTGGCTTTACATTATTCAATACATTATAATTAGTCTTTCTGGTGACTTTTTAGAACATTTTAAAAGTTATCATTTTTTCACTTTTTTGGCATGCTATAGTATGACAGTTCTTGTCAATTTTCGACAAGCTATAAAATTTCTTTTTCACGGGATATTTCACCATATTTTGGCAATAAATATTTCAAGACATTATAATTAGTCTTCCTGATGACTTTTTAGAACATTTTAAAAAAAATCATTTTTTGAGTTTTTTGGCATGCTATAGTATGACATTTTTGTCAATTTTCAACATCCTAAAAAATTGCCTTTTCATGAGATATTTCACCATATTTTGGCATAAAATCATTCAAGACATTATAATTAGTCTTTCTGATGTCTTTTTAGATCATCTTAAAAATTTAGATTTTTTGACGTTTTTGGCATGCTATAGTATGAGATTTTTGTCAATTTTCGACATGCTGTAAAATTGCTTTTTTTACAAGCTATTTCACCATATTTTGGCAATAAATTATTCAAGACATTATAATTAGTCTTTAGATGACTTTTTAGAACATTTTAAAATTTTTCATTTTTTGAGTTTTTTGACATGCTATAATATGACAGCATTTGTCAATTTTTGACATGCTCTAAAATTGTTTATTCATGAGACATTTCACCATATTTTGGCATTAAATCATTCAAGACATTACAATTAGTCTTTCTGATGACTTTTTAGAACATCTTAAAAATTTTGATTTTTTTACTTTTTTGGCATGCTATAGTATGACAGTTTTTGTCAGTTTTTGACATGCTATAAAACTGCTTTTTCACGGGATATTTCACCACATTTTGGCATTAAATCATTCAAGACATTATAATTAGTCTTTCTGATGACTTTTTAGAACATTTAAAAAAACAACAACATTTTTTGACTTTTTTGGCATGCTATAGTATGACATTTTTGCCAATTTTCGACATGTTGTAAAATTGCTTTTTTTACAAGCTATTTCACCATATTTTGGCATTAAATTATTCAATACATTATAATTAGTCTTTCTGCTGACTTTTTAGAACATCTTAAAAATTTTGATTTCGGGAGTTTTTTGCATGCTATAGTATGACAGTTTTTGTCAGTTTTCGACATGCTATAAAATTTCTTTTTTTACAAGATATTTCACCATATTTTGGCATTAAATAATTCACAACATTATAATTAGTCTTTCTGATGACTTTTCAGAACATCTTAAAAATTTTCATTTTTTGACATTTTTGGCATGCTATAGTATGACAGTTTTTGTCAATTTTCGACATTCTAAAAAATGTCTTTTCACAAGATATTTCACCATATTTTGGCATTAAATCATTCAAGACATTATAATTTGTCTTTCTGATGACTTTTTAGAACATCTTAAAAATTCAGATTTTTTTTACTTTTTTGGCATGCTATAGTATGACAGTTTTTGCCAATTTTCGAACTGCTGTAAAATTGCTTTTTCACAAGATATTTCACCATATTTTGGCATTAAATTATTCAAGACATTATAATTAGTCTTCCTGATGACTTTTTAGAATATTTAGAAAAATTTCATTTTTTGACTTTTTTGGCATGCTATGGTTTGACAGTTTTTGACAATTTTCGACATGCTATAAAATTGCTTTTTCACAAGATATTTCACCATATTTTGGCATTAAATTATTCAAGACATTATAATTAGTCGTTCTGATGACTTTTTAGAACATTTAAAAAAAATTAATTTTTTGACTTTTTTGGCATGTTATGGTATGACAGTTTTTGTCAATTTTTGACATGCTATAAAATTTCTTTTTCACAAGATATTTCACCATATTTTGGCATTAAATCATTCAAGACATTATAATTAGTCTTTCTGATGACTTTTTAGAAAGAGGACTGACTCCGTTCCAGTAGAGCAGAAGACGCAATGCAGGTACCTAGCTAGCTCACAGCCTCCACCCACTTGTTCCAACCTGCCAACATTTTTTCAACAGCTGTAAAATATTATTGCTACAACACAATATTACACAACACAGATAATTTCACTGCCCCTTCTGCGCATAGTCATGAGCTTGCGGATGGTGTACACAGGGTTGCCATTGATCATCAGAGGCAGAGGAGGAGGAGGAGCCGGAGGAATCATGAAGTTCTCTCGGACGAGTTTGACTCCCTACATGGAAAGTATGATGGACACGGAGGGATCTGGGCAAGTGGAGGTCCACGGCAGCAGGGTTGACCACCTTGGTCACAGGAAACGGACCTAAGAAGCGAGGAACCAGCTTTCAGGAAGACACTGTTTAGTGGAAGGTCATGTGTAGATAGCTATACCTTCTGACCCGCTTTGTACTGGGGAGCTGGCCTTCGGTGCCGGTCTGTTGCCTTTTTCATCCGCTGCTGGTGTTAGAACAGGATCTTGTGCACCGCTGCCCTTGTGGCAACGTCAGACTTGAGCGTGGGCAGATGGGACCACCACCTCCTTTTCATTGTCTGGGAAGGTGGGAGGCTGGTAGCCTTGAACACAATGGAATGGGGAAATGCCAGTAGCGGTGGGCAAATTGTTGCGCGCATACTCAGCCCATGAGATCATGCTGCTCCAGGATACAGAGTTTTGGGATACCAGACAGTGGAGGCAGGTTTCTAGCACATGATTAAGCCATTCCGTCTGTCCATTGGCCTCTGGGTGGTATCCTCATGTCAGGCTGATCTGGGACCCAATGAGCTTGCAGAATTCAGTCCAGAAACATGAGATGGACTGGGGCCCGCAGTCTGAAAGTACCTTAGTAGGAAAACGATGCAACCGGAACACATTATGGAGCATCACATCCACCGTTTCCTTGGCGGATGGCAGTTTAGGCAATAGAATGAGTCATTTCACTAAATCTGTCCACCACCGTAAGGATGCTGGTGTTATCGTGGGACTCGGGAAGACCGGTGACGAAGTCTGACCATGGGCGGAATGGGACGGGGAGTGGTTGCAGGAGACTGGAGCGGGACTGGGAGGATGTCTTGTTGAGTGCACAGGTGGGGCACACCTCCACATATTCCCGAACAGTGTTGACCATGGAAGGCCACCAGAAACGTTGCCGGATAAACACCACTGTCCTTTTAACCCCCGGGTGACAGGTGAGGAGCGAGATGTGAGCCCAATGAACCACCTGCGGGCGCAGTCTGACAGGAACGAACAAGCGGTTGGGAGGGCAACCTGCAGGAGGTGGGTTCACACCATTGGCTTCCTTCATCTCGGATTCTATCTGCCAGGCAATCGCTCCAACCACACAGGACTGTGGAAGAATGAGTTTGGGAGCTTTGGCAACAGGCTCGGGGTCGAAAAGACGTGACAGGGCATCCGGCTTGGTGTTCTGAGAACCCGGCCTGTAAGACAGAGAGAAATTAAAGCAGTTAAAGAACAGTGACCACCTGCTCTGACAGGCATTCAGTCTTTTGGCATTTTTGAGATATTGCAGGTTCTTATGGTCAGTCCAAACCAGAAATGGGTGTTGGGCCCCTCCAACTTGTGACGCCACTCCACCAAAGCCACCTTGATGGCCAGCAGTTCACGACTGCCCACGTCGTAATTCTGCTCCGCCTAGGACAGGCGGCAGGACAGGAAAGTGCAGGGGTGCACCTTGTTGTCGGTTGGAGAGCACTGAGACAGAATAGCCCCAAGCCCCAGGTTGAAGGCCTCCACCTCCACTATGAACTGCCGGGTGGGGTCTGGCATGGCCAGGATGGGGGCCATGGTGAACAGGGACTTGAGATGGGCGAAGGCTTTGTCAGCCTCAGAGGTCCACCAGAACACCTGGTGAGGAGAAGTTAGTGTGTGCTTCGGCGCTAAAGTTTCAGATGAACTGGTGGTAGAAGTTAGCAAATCCTAAGAATTGCTGATCCTTCTTGCGGCTATCCGGAACTGGCCACTCTGCAACTGCTTTCACTTTGGCTGGGTCAATTTGGATCCGCCCTGGGGCTATAAGGAAGCCCAGGAAGGAAACCGACTCGTCGTGAAATTCACACTTTTCTGCTTTGCAATAAAGTTTGTTTTGCAAGATTTGTGTGAGTACCTGTGAGACATGTCTCTGGTGGGTCTCAAGGTCCGGGGAGAAGATCAGGATGTGGTCTTGGTAGACAAATACAAAGCGGTCCAGGAAGTCACGGAGTATGTCATTGACCAGGGCCTGGAACACAGCTGGAGCATTGGTCAATCCAAAGGGCATCACGAGGTACTCGTAGTGGCCGGATGGTGTGTTAAATCCAGTTTTCCACTCGTCGCCCTCTCTGTTGTGGACCAGGTGGTACGCATTACGCAGGTCCAGCTTCATGAAAACTTTAGCAGTCTGTAACAGTTCGGAGGCTGAGGACATTAGAGGTATCGATTCTTGACAGTTACCTGCTTTAACGGTGCGCAATCGATGCAAGGACGCAGAGACCCATCCCTCTTTTTAACAAAGACAAAACCAGCTCCTGTAGGAGATAATAAGGGATGGATGAGGCCAGCCTGGAGTGAGGTGGAAATGTAGTCTTCCATGGTCTACTTCTCTGGTCCTGAAAGCGCATAGAGCCAACCCTTCGGGATGGTGGCGTTAGGGATTAGGTTGATGGCGCATGGGGTCGATGCGGTGGCAGAGACATGGCCTGGGACTTTGCTGAAAACCTCAGCTAATTCATGGTAGCAGACTGGAACAGAAGACAGATCAGGTGAAGGAGGGTGTTTGCCTTTAGACTCACCACTGGACTTCAAGGTGCTCACGGCCACCGGGGATGCGTCGGAGCGCAGGCAGGAGACTTTGCAGTCCGGGGACCAGGACAGGACCTTCCCAGAGTTCCAGTCCATCTGCGGGTTGTGCTTTTGAAGTCATGGAAAGCCAAGCACCAACGAAGGACAAGCAGACTTAAACAGGTACAGTGACATGGATTCTACATCATTATCTATGGCTATGGTGAGCGGATCAGTCTGGTGAGTCAGGGAGAATAAGACATTACCATTTTTAGGGGGGGGGCTGGAAGGGGAACTGTCCGTAACCCCAGCTGTGAAGCTAGCCCCTATCAATCATCAGCCCCAGAGTCAATGAGCGCGAAAAAACGCTTGGTGAGTGTGTGTGTGGTCAGGGTTACCTCACTTAGATGATGAGGAAAAGTCTCAAGAGTGGAGTATTAACAAGAAATACGTATGCATGAACATAATGTTATTTTTTAAGGTGAAGTGTCAGCTGTGCATGAGAGAACTGTCATACAGCCACAACACCACCTGTATGCTGAGGCATTACCGTGCATTTCATGAGAATGAACAGCCACAAACCAGGCCATCATCTCTTTAAATGCTATATTCTTGAAATACAACAGCCTGTACTATGCTGACATAATTTTGGTTCTGTGTAGGTACCAGGAAACAAACATGCAAGTCATTGCTCCGCAGACACCTCCAACTGCCACCTCTGATGCCACTGCAACATCCAGCTCAGGTACAGGAAGCGTTCATATGATGATATCTATATAAATGTTTGCTTATATACTGATGTGTACTCTTTTTGTAGGTAATAGTAAACTGTGGCACCTGCTGGACACCACAGTAATCCATCCACTACACTACAATATTGGCATAGTCACAAAAATCTATATCCTCATCTGTTTAAATTGGCACTTCAGTTTTTGTGTATCCTTGCATCTTCAGTCTCCTGCGAACAAATATTTTTGAAAGGCTGGGTAAGTTGTTTCAAATAAAAGAAAATTGTCTGAGCCCCTATCACTGTAAAAAATGTTTCATTCCTGAATAAAAATCAATTAAACACCTCCCCATCCCCCACCCAACTTCCCCAATCTCAATTATAACCCAGTCACACAAGCACTTCATATTTCTATCCATAAAAACAGCCGCACACTAAAATGATTTATTAATAGATCACAACTGACCAATTGATACTTTGATAAACCAACATTGTTATTTTTTCAGTATACCATGATCAGGATAGATTATATTTTTCATCTAGCTTTACAATACCTCAAATGATAATTTTGACATAATACTGGAAAAAATTATACTAAGCGATCTACTACCCTACATGTAACATACCAGCAGGTGTCAGTTTTCTTAAATGATCTGTTAAACGGGGCTTTGTCTGATCAGGCTTTTGGTGTAGCATTTGGCCAGAAAGACTCAACACATTCACGGCATGTAAAATGTAAAAGATTGACTCATCCAACTGAGCTTTTAAGATTAAACTTGTTAGCCATTGACATTTGTAATTCTGTGATATTTTAGCTAACTTTGTCGATTTTTGAAAGCATTTATTTTTTAGGTTGCTGTTAATTTCATGTGAAGTGGCATGCGTTTTGCTGGAATTACAAATGGCCGGTGATTACTACTGTAGAACAAGAAGGCCCCGTCAACTGATTTTTTTTGTCACTTTTGTATTAAAGTCTGTTCTTTTCGTCAAGTCAAACAATTTGAAGGGAAAACTGGCTGATTGTATAATTCTGAAAATAGTAAACAGTGATTTATTTTTTTGGTTTCATGATTTTGCCAGTAGCAGTGGGCGGCACGGGGGTGTAGTGGTTAGCACTGTCGCCTCACAGCTAGAAAGTACCGGGTTCGAATCCCGGGCCCTGTCTGCGTGGGTTTTCTCTGGGTACTCCGGCTTCCTCCCACCACCCAAAAACATGCATGGGGATTAGATTAATTGGCTAATTTAAATTGACCATAGGTGTGAGTGGTTGTCTGTCTCTGTGTCTCTGTGTGCGCTGCGATGAGGTGGCGACTTGTCCAGGGTGTACCCTGCCTTTCACCCTAAGACAGCTGGGATAGGCTCCCGCAACCCTATGAGGATAAGCGGTAGATAATGGATGGATGGTTGATTTTGTCAGTAGCAGCTTGAGAGAATTTGGTCACACATTAATTTGAAGAAATCTCAATCACAAAATGACGAGCATGGAGTGTGCCGGAATTATTATTTACCCAAGCATTTGAGTAACCGTGAAGAACATTTGAGGTTTTGTTTCCATGCTATTGTGTCACTTCAGAGTAGGTTGAAGGCTGGTAATTTTGCTAAGATTATCCTTTAAGGTAAGTAAACTGAACACATGGAATAAATCTTTCTTTATTCAAGTTTTTTTGCACCTGCTACCTGTGGATATAGAGAAAATAACTTGGTGGTGTTTGTGACAATGTGCATGTAAGAAACCCCTAAAACATAGTCATGGTCTCATAATTGAAAGAATTCTGCATCGAGGAGTGGGACAAATTTTCCCCAGACCGATGTCAGAGACTGGTAGATTGCTACTGAAGTTATTTCAGTCAGACGGGGACACTAGCTATTAGGGACTACGTCATCCTTACTTTTTCCACAGGACACACATTTTTGTTGTCTTTTGTTTTATGAGTAAAAGAAGGTTAAGTTTTTGTTGTTTATCTGCTGTTAAATCATTGTCTTTTCAGAGATAACTAAAAACTAAATTAGACATTGATATGTGAACATTTCTTAATAAAGACCTGAATATTAAATTGGGTTTCATCATTTTTCCACACGACTATTCATTGTTAACTTATCTATATTGGTTATATTAGTTATTGAATTTAATTGAATTTGTTCAGTTGCTTACCTTTGCTACCTACTTATTTTTATTACATTTTTTGTAAAAGATGAATATGATATGATAAATGATAACATGATGATAAATGATAAAAATGAATAATTATCATTAAATTGTTTTTATAAACAATTTATTTTGAAATGTTAAATAATTTAATAAATTATGAATAATTTTCAAGTTTGGAATCAAGTAATTCTATATAAATGTTAGAGTTTTTCATTTTATATGATGGGAGTAACTTGAACATGTTGGTAGAGTGCTAAAGTCATGTGATGTAAGGAAATGTATGGGACAGATGAAAGAGCAGTAATGTTAAAGTGTCATATTAGTCATTCTTATCTACATATAGTTTCTTTTTAGAAGCAATTGTTACATTTCTGATTTACTGCAAATTTAAACTGCATATTTTACACATAACTAACTTAAGTACTGGCTAAATGCTTGCGTGAGGACTTAAACCTTTGTAAACAGCAGAGATGGGATATATGGCTCTTTGGAGGGAGCTAGATCTTTGGGATCCATTCATTTCAAAGAGCTATTCATGGCTCATGTGGCTCATTTTTATATTTATTCACTTTTCAGAAGACAGCCTGAGGTTAATTAATTTTATCCTGGATATAATCACAGGGAGGAATGATGGGCTGAGATTTGAATCACAACAATTTCGAACTCGGATTTCCCACCAATATTTGAGTTTGAATTATTCTGAAATATTGATTATAGCTTCATTTGACATGTGTGGACAAGATTTTATATTCCACTGCCATATCCCTCTGGGTTGACAGTGAGATCACTATTTACCCTTTATATAAAGTGTGTGTATGTGTGTAAAACTACTTTGACTTATTCATGTTATTCATGCAACACCTAAACACTTCTAAATACCCAATAGAAAACAAAGCAGGCTACAGCGAAGTTCCATGCAAGCATATAATGCAAAATTTCCACACAAAAACATTTTAAAATTTATTTTAAAATTATATAATAAAGGCTTATGAGGCACTCACATGAAGGAAGCGTGCACAACATTTACATATGAAAAAAGCACTGCTCCCCATGCTCTCTCCATCTCATTCAGTGGAGGAACAAGGAGGAGCTTGTGTGGGCAGTGTGAACCATAGGCGTGAAACTGTGGGGAGGAGGGAGGGACACAGGGTTGCATGGTCAGGACAAGACATGAAGGCATCTGATTGGTTCTTTCCATTTGGACTGAATGGCAAGGATTGGTCAGAGTTTTCACAGTCCTGGAGCTGCCGCAGAGGTCTGATTCTTTACATTCCTTTTTCTGAATACATAATGTATTGACTGCTTTCAGGATGGATGGACTATTTCAGCCAGTATAGCAGACTGATATCACCTAGCAGCTAGGTTATTGGAGCTATAATAGTTTGTTTACCTTGCAATCCTCCTCCGTCTGTATTTGTGTGTATTTTCCTCACTGGCACCACCAGTCTCCGGTTCTTCTGTCCTGGGTTTCTGCAGCTCCTGTGGGGTCTGTCTCTACAGACGCTCTCTCTTGTTCTTCCCTTTTAGCATCCATCTCTCTCAGCTCTTCGTCTGTATATTCCAACTCATCCAGGTATGGAGAAAACTGCTCATTGTCATCTTCAAAGGTATCGGAAAGTCCTCCAAATGTGGCTAAAACTGGTCTTCAGAACAGGCTTCTCCGTGTACTCTATGTTGTCTATCATTTACAGCTGCATATAAACAAACTATATATTATAGACATGGTAACCTAGCTGTTAGGTGATATCAGCCCGCCGCTGTCGAACTTACTACCAGGAAGTACTGTTTATTATGCCGCTGCTCCCTTCAAAATGTATAGTCTGTATAGTCTGGCATTATAACTGATTTGCCTCAGGTGCACTGTGGAGTGGGTAAGACTGTTTTTAATGGCAGGCTAAACTAGAACCATTGACTGCTTTTGATACAGTTGGTCATAATGTCCTCCTCCAATGCATACAATACAGCATTGGACTGTCAAATGACATGCAAAAATGGTTCACTTCATACCTGACTGGCAGAACTGTACACAGTTCTGTACAGTACATAACAGAGAGGAAAGAGACAAAAGAGTTTGTTTTATTAAAAAAAAAACATATTTGACACAGAGAGACAGGTGCAGGTTTAGTATTGCAGGTCAAACAGCCTCTTACCTCAGTCACCATGAACAGACCAGTAACAAAGGACACTACACAGAGGACCAGCAGCAGTAGTTTACGTCGATGACCAGTGAAGAAGAAGGATGGATGCAAGTCTGATATGGATGTGACCAAACCTTCCAGAAACTGGAACAACTGTGGGTGAAAGATTAGTGTTCAATTTACATTTTGGTGGTATGTTGGGTTGAATGAATGGATTTAGAGTTTTGTGGCCTTGAATGAACAAGGCAGTGTACATGCAGTCTAAAAGCTTAGTGCAATGTAAAATAAGCTGTTTGGCTTTTTATATTTTTAATGTGAAGGCCTTGATAACATGTTATAGATCATTTACAACTTCTGTAGAGATAAAATAATAATGTGGCTGAGAAAGGTATTTGGTGATATTTCAAACCACAAAAACAGAGATGCTGATAACCATGATAACCACCAAATGTTACAAAAGTTTGGATGATCTGAACAGTTAAAATTTACTGAAAATTACTATCTGAATCTGACGATCAAATGTGACTCAGCCAGAAATCCTGCAGTTTGCGTTGACTTTATAGCCTCTATATGAACCTTTTATATTAGCACACCTTTAACATGCCTGTATCAACCCTTCAGAGGCATTAGCAGTGACAACAAGTGACTTTCTGTGTTCATGAAGGAGCTTTTACATAACTTAATGAATTTGTGGTTATACTAGTCCTGTGTTCAGTGTTAAATATCACCACAAAAACGTGTGAAAATACTATGATTGAAGTGCAATACCAGTTCATTAAATTAAATTAAATTAAATTAAATCCAGTTTAAAGCCACTGTGTGAAGCATTTCTGACTTTTGTGTTTACACTGCCACATTCCACTCATAGATCTGAATATGTCTCACCACCGATTGCACCATATGCGCAAACCATTTCCAGGATTTCAAAGCAATGATAAACTCTCTCTTTCACGTGCTGTGTTTCAGTGGCATTTGCCCTATGTGATGATGACCGTGCTGCTGGTCTTCACCCCACTTTAACTCTGGTGTTATGTCAAACCTCTACCCTGACCCAGAAAGTAGGACTCATAATCATACCATCCTCTGTTCAGGAGAGGAAGACCAGGCAGGGTGTCTTCTATTGAGCTGGTGCTGCTTCTGTGTTGAAGAAATGGCCTGGTAGTCTGCACTATATTACAGTTATTGTTACTTATAACAAGATAAAAGTAAGAAATACAATCAGTAATAATAATAATAATAATAATTTATAGTATGTCCTATAAAAGGAAAATATTTTTTTCAGCAAATTAATTTATTTCCAATATTTAGAGGATGGATATGATTTCCAATTAAAGTTTACAAGCTCACTGTGCAAAAAAAAAGTACAAAAATAATTATTCTTTTGTTTTGAAGACACATGACAGTAATAAGTGATACCTTGTTTGCTCATACGCACAAACTGATGGATTTCAAATAAACTCTCTCACAGGTGTGTTTCAGTGCCACTCCCTCCGACGTGATGATTACTGCGCTGCTAATCCAGGACTCACCCTTTCTCTACATTGTTATGAATAAGCTCTACCCTGACCCAGCACGCCTCACCGATACTTAGATATGTTGTCTGAGCCTGTAGAGCCTGAAAAGTAAAGAGCACTGAAGAACTTCTAAGTTTGCTGTCAGACTGACTTCATTTCAGGAAACAACACCTTGACAATAAGTATAACAACAGCTGCTACAAAATGTGATTGATCATGATTGTGTCATTTGATCCCCTTTGAACTATTTAGCTAAGATGTTTTAATAATACTGTTTGACATGACTTCAAAGTGCATAAAATACACAAAAGGTTTTAGTTTCTGACTGTCAATGTGGGATAAAAAAAAAACACTGTATACTGGAACTACAATAGAATAGAGTCGCCTTTCATTGTACATAAAATAAAATATTTAATGAAAAATGTACAATGATGGAGAATTATTTTTATTTACCCCAAAGGAGTCATTGTATGGAGTTTAACAGTCTGGTCACCCACAGATAAAAAGTGTTTCTGAAATGATTTGTCCTGTACCTCTTGCCCAATGGCAACAGACTGAACAGACTCTGACCTGGGTGTCAGTGGTCAGACAGGATTGTTGATGCCCTGCTGCAACCATGGGAGTTGGCTTCCAGGGAGGGCAGGGGGCATCCAATGATGTTTTGTGCTGCTTTTATTACCACTGAAATTAGCAAATCGACGCATGATTTTTTTTTACCTTGGGTCGACCGACATTGGCACTGCCTCACATTGCCAGCTGCTGCGGGTCTGACCTCCCATTGTAAAAGCTGTGTGCCAGTTTTTTCCTTCCTCCCATACATTTTTGCATTGACATCGTCATCATTAGAGATGTAAGTGCACCGGAACACTGCAAGATAAATAATGGACAGAAAGAACATCAGCGGGTCACATGTTAGTATTGTTGTTTCGTGTGCTGCCCAGAAACTGAATCAGAATGTGACAGGCATCAACACATCAATGGGTAATTTAGCAGGTCAACACAGGACGCCTTTCACACTACAGACGAGCCGAGCCAATAAATTCCTGGGTTGATTGGATGGTATTTGACCCGGGTCAAATAACCATCCAATTATTGTATGGAGAACTGAGCATTTTGCAACATCACATGGACATCAGGGACAGTGCCTCTGGATTAGCAGATGGGTGGTGGTTACCCTCTTTAAGAGGTGGGAGTGGAGGTTGTGTTCTAATTATAGGGGGTTCACACTCATCAGCCCCCCTGGTAGTCTATTAAGGGGTCCTGGAAAGGAGGGTCCGTCGGGAAGTTGAATCTCACATTCAGGAGGATCAGTGTGTCATGCCCTCTGCCTCCTAGTCTCTGTGTATGTGTGAGTGCCTGATTACAGATTGAGCCGCTGCTCATCACCGCTTTCCAGAACGGGCTCAAACGTGACATCGGGAGGGAGATTGCACTCCGGGAGGAAATCTCAACTCTGGACGAAGCCATTAAGACGGCCATTAAAGTAAGTGACCAACTGTCCCTGTGGTGCACTGACTCAGCGGTCCCCAGTCGTGAGATGCCGAGCCCATGCAAGTAGACGGCATCCAGCTTACCCCCAGGGAGAAAGCCCGCAGAATTAAGATCCAGGCATGTCTGTACTATGGCCAAGCTAGCCATTTCATTGCATCCTGTCCCATCCACCCAGCAAAAGATCCGGCTCGTCAGTAGCGGGAGAAATACTGTCAGCCCTTCTCCCCCAGATCGTCCGCTGCTCAATGCTGCCCCTCTGTGGTGAGGAAAGTCATTACCCCTCCCAGCTCTCCTTGACTCTGGTGCTGCTGGCCACCGTTTACCACAAGACTGCTCCGGTACGTCTTCAATTGTCTGGTAATCATCACGAGGTAATCAGACTCCATGTCATTGACTCTCCTCATGTACCTCTGGTCTGAAGTTTCCCCTGGTTAAAGCGTCATAATCCCCATTTTGACTCGTCCACAGGCAGTGTCCGCTCCTGGAGTCCTTATTGTCACGCTCACTGTCTTCACTCTGCTTTAACACCAACATCTGGTAACACCTGTAACTGAACCCATAGATCTGTCACGAGTCCCTGAGGTGTACCATGACCTGACCACAGTGTTCAGTAAAGAGCGGGCTCTTTCTCTTCCCCCCATTGGCCATACGACTGTTCCATAGAGTTTCTGCCTGGGGCTACACTCCCCAGTAGCAAGCTGTATAACCTCTCTCATCCAGAGCAGCAAAGTATGGAGAAATACATACAGGAATCACTGGCGGCTGGGATCATCCGTCCGTCATCCTCCCTGGTAGGTGCTGTTTTTTTTCTTTGTGGGGAAGAAAGATGGCACACTAAGACCTTGTATTGACTATAGAGGACTTAACAACATTACAGTCAAAAACTCTGTATCCTCTGCCTTGCATCAACTCAGCTTTTGTCCCTCTCCAGGGTGCCAGCATCTTCACCACCCTGGACCTCCGCAATGCATACCACTTGGTACGCATAAAGAAATGAGTGGAAAACTGCATTCAATATGCCACTAGGCCATTTTCAATGCTTGGTTATGCCCTTTGGACTATCTAATGCACCCACTGTTTTTCAGGCCCTGGTGAATGACGTGCTCCGAGACATTCTTGGTCACTTTGCTTTCGTTTATTTGGATGACATCTTAATCTACTCTCACTCTCTCCAGGAACACCAGGAGCATGTTTGTGCAGTATCTACAGCGTCTCTTGGAAAACAAATTATTTGTCAAAGCTGAGAAATGTCACTTCCATGCCACCTCTACCTCCTTTCTCGGCTTCATCATCTCAGAGGGTGAGCTCAAAATGGATCCTGCAAAAGTGGCTGCAGTCGCAAACTGGCCGAGGCCCACCACCCATAAGCAGCCTCAGCACTTCAATGGCTTCACCAATTTCTATTGAAGGTTTGTGAGAAATGACAGCAGCAAAGCTGCCCCCTAACCGCACTCACCTCCCCATCTGTTCCATTCTGTTGGACTCCTGAGGCAGAGGAGGCCTTCTCAGAGCTCAAGCACCAGTTCATCTCCTCTCCCATCCTCATCCATCCTGACCAGTCCCTGCAGTTCACTGTGGAGGTGTATGCGTCTGACACCGGGGTAGGTGCAGTTCTTTCTCAGTGTTCACCAAAAGATGCACCCATGTGCCTTTTTCTCACATAAACTTGAACCCCCTGAGAGGAACTAACTAACTGAGCTGCTGGCCGTGGTGTTGGCATTGCAGAAGTGGCGGCACTGGCTGGAAGGCGCGGAGCATCCCTTCATAGTGTGGACCGACCATAAGAACCTGTCATACATCCATACATGTCAAGCAAGGTGGGCCCTGTTCTTGGGAAGATTTAATTTCACCATTACTTACCGCCCAGGTTCCAGGAATGTGAAGCCAAATGCCCCGTCCCACCAGTTCTCAGCTGACAAGGCTCCTGCCGAACCAGAACCCATCGTGCCTCCATCTAGGGTCATTGCCGCTCTCACATGGGGAATAGAAGCAAAGGTCCGCCAAGCTTAGGCCACACAGCCCGACCCATGTAACAGACCCCCCAACTGCCTTTTTGTCTCGGACGCTGTTCGTTCTCAGGTCCTGCAGTGGGCCCACTCTTCCCACCTAACCTGTCACCCAGGACTCCATCGTACCGCTTCCTTCCTCAAATGGCGCTTCTGGTGGCCAACCATGGATGCAGACACCGGTTCATTTGTGGCAGCGTGCTTCGTCTACCCCCAAAGTAAGACCACCACCAAGCCCACTTCTGGTTTGCGCCGTCCTTTGACCATTCCCAGTCTTCCTTGGTCGCACATTGCCCCTTGATTTTGTGACTGGTCTTCCCCCATCCGGAGCTAATACTGTGGTCCTCACCATTATTGACCGTTTTTCTAAGGCTGCACATTTCATTGCCCTGCCCAAACTTCCCTCTGCACATGAAACTGCTGATTTGGTTGTACAACATGTCTTCTGCATCCATGATCTACTCTCAGATATTGTCTCGGACAGAGGCCTGCAGTTTACCTCCCAAGTATGGAAAGCTTTCTGTAAAGCCATAGGGGCTACTGCCAGCCTGTCTTTGGGATACCATCCACAATCCAATGGACAGACGGAGCGGGCCAATCAGGAGATGGAGGCTGCTCTCCGCTGTGTCTCCTCAGCAAAGCCCCAGTCCTGGAATACTCAGCTGCCCTGGGTGGAGTAGGCACACAATACTCTCCCCAATGCTTCCTTGGGTTCGTCCCCCTTGAGCTGTTCTCTTGGCTATGAACCTCCTCTATTCCCAGAGCAGGAGAAGGAGATTGCAGTCCCTTCAGACCAGGCTCATATGCGCCACTGCCAGGGCACTTGGAGGCATGCTCGTGCTGCGCTACTCAGGGCTTCATCTTGGACCCACCATGTCCCGGCTCCCAGCTATGCTCCAGGTCAGAAGGTATGGCTTCTCTCGAAGGATCTATCTCTCCAGGGGGAATATAAGAAGCTTGCCCCCCAGTATGTTGGCCCGTTTGAGATAGAGACTGTAATCAATCCCTGTGCTGTCCATCTGAAGCTCCCAACTTCTTTTGAAGAAAAGCAATGTGTTCCTGTCCTCTCTCTCCTCCTGCTTACTCCCCCCTCCCCCCAGGTTGTGGATGGCAGCCCCGTCTACACTGTACGGCGAATCCAGGATGCTCACCGCCAGGGGCGGGCTTTTGGCTTATGGCCCGGAGGAGCGCTGTTGGGCTCCCAGACGGGGGGGGGGGTACTGTCATGCCCTCTGCCTCCCAGTCTCTGTGTATGTGTGTACGTGTGAGTGCCAGATTACAGTTTGAGGACTGGTGTGCTGATTTGAGAAGCTGGTACACAGCTGCTGCTTGTCAAGTCAAGTTTATTTGTATAGCCCAAGATCACAAATTATGAATTTGCCCCATTGGGCTTTACAATCTGTACAGGGTATGACACCTTCTGTCCTTTAAAAAAGACCCTAGCTTCGACTACGGAAAAACTCCTCAGGAAGAGCGACAGAGGAGGGATCCCTCTTCCAGGATGGACAGACATGCAATAGATGCCATGTGTACAAAATAACAACAATGAGGTCATCTTGTGAGGTCATCAGCTCCTGCATCAAGTTCTCAAACTACCTGTAAACCTGCCACTTGCCTGTCTCTCTCTCTGAGTCCACACAGCTCTAACACAGTGTGGTTTTTGTCCTGGCCGTGGAACAGTGGACCATCTCCACACCCTTGGCAGGGCCCTGAAGAGTGCATGGGACCCAACCAGTCTACATGTGCTCTACGGACTTGGAGAAGGCGTTTGACCAGGTCCCTCAGGGTGTCCTGTAGGGGTTGCTCCTGTTCATAACCTTTATGGACAGAATTTCTCGGCACAGCTGAGACACTGAGAGAGTCTGATTTGGTGGCCTCAGCATCACGTCTCTGCTTTTTGCAGATAATGTGGTTATGTTGGCTTCATCAACTCTCACTGGAGCGGTTCACAGCTGAGTGATGTGGTGGGGATGAGAATCAGCACCTCCAAATCTGAGGCCGTGGTCCTCAGTCAGGAGACAGTGGAGTGCTCTCTCCAGGTTGGGGATGAGATCCTGTCACATATGGGGGAGTTTAAGAATCTCTGGGTCTTGTTCAGGAGTGAGGGAAGAATGGAGCAGGAGTTCGAAAGGCAGATCAGTGCAGCTTCTGCAGTGATGCAGACGCTATATTGGTCCGTTGTGGTAAAGAAGGAGCTGAGCTGAAAGGCAAAGCTCTCAATTTACCAGTCAATCTACATTGCTACCCTCACCTATGGTCATGAGCTGTGGATTGTGACCAAAAGATCGAGGTCACAGATATAAGCAGCAGTTTCCTCTGCAGGGTATCCAGGCTCTCCCTTAGCGATAGGGTGAGAAATTTGGCCATCTGGGAGGGGCTCAGAGTAGAGCCGCTGCTCCTCCGCATTGCGAGAAGTCAGATGAAGTGGCTCATGCATCTGGTCATGGTGCCTGGACGCCTCTCTGGTGAGGTGTACTGGGCATGGCCCACCGGCAGGAGACCCCAGGGACGACCCAGCACATGCTGGAGAGACTCTGTCTTCCAGCTGGCCTGAGAATGCCCTCAGGGTCTCTCTGGAAGAGCTGGACGGGAGAGGGAAGTGTGGGCTTCCCTGCTTAAGCTGCTGCCCCTGTGATGGCTAGAGGACTGGGTCGGAGCATCTCCAGAACTGCAGCTTTGGTGGGCTGTTCCTGGTCTGCAGCAGTCAGGATTTATCAAAGGTGGTCCAAGGAAGGACCAGTGGTGAACCAGAGACAGGGTCATGGGAGGCACACAAGGCTCATTGATGCCTACGGGGATCAGGTCAGGACTGTTTGGCAGAACAAAGGGGGACCCTCACACTATTAGACAGGTGGTCATAATGTTATACCAAATTGGTGTATGTAAATTAACTCAAGCTAAAAAAGAAAATAATCATATAGGAACAATTGGTGGGTCCAAAATACAATTGGTGGGTCCAAAATTTCTATTAAAGCTGCTGTTTAGTTCCCAGTCTATCCTCCTGATGAGGTGTGACATCCAGTGGCAAATTTAGGTAGCACTAATATTAGGTATTTATTCATTGTAGGTCTTAATGGTTAGTTTTTAATGCACAGGTACGTAAGTTTATTATGCATGTCATTACCCACATTTCTCTGATGGAAATGTGAGCGTTTGTTGATTGATTAAAGGACATTGAGAAAGACAACCTCAGTGGACCTGGAATTTATTAGTGTCAGTGATTAGTACGAGGGACGTCTCAACAGGGAACCCCGGTTTTTATCTTTTCTGAAATGAACAACAAACATCAAATTTATATGTATTTTTTTAATGATGCTGGAATTTACAATCACAGGTTACAATTACTTTGAAGAGATATAATTATTAAATGAAACTAATCACTAATTGTCAGACAGACATAATGTAAATTACAAAAAACTGAATTATGATTATTGAGTTACCCAATTGCTGTTTTTCAGATTTACTGATAATTTGACCTGCAATGCAATTCCAATTTGGGAATACTCATTGAATGTACTGTAGCTGCACCCTGCAGTAATTACGACTGATACATATTTAACCCACTTTGATGTTTTGCTTTTTAGCCCGGGCTAAATTCTTGCTCCATATATTGATACACAAACCATAACCTTATTCATCAACAGGGCATTTTGTTTTTGCAAATTTTCAAGTTACAGATGAGAAAGTCTCAAATTATAACTAGTTACACTCTCACATAAATACATCTCTCACATAAATTACAATGTACAATAATTCTGAGACAATGGAAACGCACCAGCAGGGCAGTACTGAGGTATTATTGATTACATAATAGATAAAGGCAAAGTTACCATACAGGTTCATTGAACAACATTCATGTAATTACATAATCAAGAGTCTTTTTAGTTCTAAAGGCAAAAACTGTGTTAGTTCATCCACCACCAAACTGTTACTCAAAGCGTTAATCTGGTTTCTCTCTAAGTTATTGATATGATAAAGGTATGTTTCCATTTGCAATGCTTCTTGTTTTATTTTGACATTTAAAGTCAAGGTGGTGAGAGGGGTAAATTACCAAAGCCCGGACCTTTATTCAAAACTTATGATACTATAAGTACATCCATTACACACACAATAGTTGATCTGATCTGTAGTTCAGGCTGGAGACACTTTTTTTGATGATGCACTCATCAGGTCTTCAGGGATGCAAAACACTGATGTCTCTGTTTACAGGTGACTCACCTTCAGAACCGCCATCTTTTGGTTCTTCAGCTAAAGCATGCAGTTCTGTACCAGAAAGAGGTGTCTCAGGGTCAAGAGTCTTCCTTGGTGAAGAGTTACGTAGGTCAGCTGCTGGAGTGCATAACGTTTTCAGTCTCTGTAAAAAGACCAAGATTTGCCAGATCATTTCCACTGTAACAGACCTCAATGTTTTAAAAAAACTAGAACTATTTTCCGCCTCTGCCAACTAGCTAAGTTGCAGTTTACATCCATGTCTGTCCAAAAGGCCATCATGAATTGTTGTATCCTATCATATACAGTATGTTTGTGAAATTGTAATATAAGAGTCAAGGTCAACAAGATGTGCTGCGACAACCAAAATCAAATCGATTCTAAGAGGGGATGACATGCAGCAAAGGACCACAGGCCGGACTCAAACCTTATATAATAACTTCTATGATATCTCATATTTCAGTCAGTCACCTCATATCAGAACAGATGTAAATCCACCATATGTACAAATAAATAAAGTCCTCTAGAAAGGAGTGCCTTTCCCCATGCATTTCTTTGGATGGTGGGAGGAAGCCGCTGTACCTGGAGAGAACCCATGCAGACACTAAGAGAACATGAAAACTCCACACAGAAAGACCCCGGGCCAGGACTTGAACCTGGTAACTTTATCATTAGTCGTACCTGTCTCACTGTTCCCGGGGTTACAGCCATACCATAGATCATCCACAGAGGAGTCAGGAGAACTGACGAGAAAGCAAGAGCTATCCCAATGGCATAGCCCCACCAGGGGTACTGGTAAATGTTGTTGTATTTCAGCGGGGTGAACTTGACCAGAGAGAAGAACAATATTCCCTTTAAAAAAAAAAAAAAAAAAAAAGAACAGTCATGCAGAGAACATCAAATGAACAGCAGATATTTTTGTTGACAACATGTTTTTTTTCTGTTTTTCAGATAATTGTCAGTTTTTACCTTGTCTCCTGTTTTTTTTTGTCTAATAAACACAACAATAAACCATAAATTTACTTACAAGACAGATGAATGGTGTGAAGAACCTCCAACAATATTTCATATATGGCGAAGGGTGGTAGCCAATCATTTCCTTTATTTTGTTGTAATAACGATCAGCACCTTGTAGACAGACAGTAAAAAAAGATCATATTATATTCTTAGTGCAGTGCAGAGAAGAAATGTTTGCAGTGATTTACATGAGCAAATCTTGATTCAGTGTCTGGTTCACATTATAACTCAATCAGTTTGATTGATTGATTAATTAATTTTGATTGACAAAAAAATTTAAATGGTGGCATATTTAATTTAAAGGGGTACATGTGTCAACCCCACATCTGATTTTTCCTTGACTAAAAGTATTTTTTCTCAGTCACCAAATATCCATCCCACACAGATTGACTCCAGAATGGCAAAACACATCATTGGTATTCCATTGCAGGCGTAGTAGTCAAACAGCAGAAACACATAAAGTCCTCCCTACAGCACATAACAGAGAGGAAAGAGACACGAGGACAAAAGAGACTGTTTTGTTCAAATAAAAACCATATTTGACACAGAGAGACAGGTGCAGTTTTAATATTGCAGGTCAAACAGCCTCTTACCTCAGTCACCATGAACAGACCAGTAACAAAGGACACTACACAGAGGACCAGCAGCAGTAGTTTACGTCGATGACCAGTGAAGAAGAAGGATGGATGCAAGTCTGATATGGATGTGACCAAACCTTCCAGATACACAAACTGTGGGTGAAAGATTAGTGTTCCATTTACATTTTGGTGGTGTGGTGGGTTGGATAAATGGATTTAGATTTTTATTTACTTGAACGAACAAGGCAGTGTACATGCACTTAGTTCAGTGTTTGGTTTTTGAATGTATATTAAGTAAAGGCTTATCACAAAGTGGAACTCACAAGACAAAAGCATTGACAGTATGTTACAGATCGTTTACAAATGTTATGCAGCGGTAAGTGTGGCTCATGAATAGATTTGGTGATCATTCAAAACAAAAAACAGATGCTTACTACTGAATAATTGATGTATATTTGAAATATAACGGAATGGTTAAACTTTACCTCACTGTCCAGTCCAAGGAAGATGATCATAATAAAGAAGAAAACAGCCCAGAGTTGTGGCAAAGGCATCATGGCTACTGCCCGAGGGTAGGCGATGAAAGCCAGGCCAGGACCTGCAAGTGGTTCAGAGTAATTAAAGTAATAAAGTATTTCACATGCTAAGAATCACAAAGTGTGTTAAATTCATCATCATTTCTTTAAGATTGTCATTTGGCCAGGTTAATGGATGTCTTGTAATTCTGAAAGATGCTTATTAACAACTCCACAAAAAAGTTAAAAGAGTCCTATAATTTAATATTTCATCTCTGTATTACCTTTTCATGTATTTAGTTTATAAAGTAATAATTTTCACATGCGCAATGACAGTGAGACCTGGAGAGGTGTGATTAGGAGGAGCGGCCTCCCGACCAGAACCTGAGGGGTGTTCTGTTATTGGACTTCTGTTTTCCTCATGGATTGTCCATAGCGAACACCATGTTCACGTATAGGTTTGTCCATATGTGCACTTGGCAACAAGACAAGAACGCAGTTCGATGATTGACTTTGTGGTCGTGTCACCGGACTTGCGGCCGAATGTCTTAGACACTCGGGTCAAAGAGAGGAGCGGAGCTGTGAACTGATCACCACCTGGTGGTGTGTTGGCTCCGATGGTGGGGGAAGATGCTTGTTCAACTTGGCAGACCCAAACATGTTCTGAGGGTCTAAATGTTTTTACGGTTTAGTGGGACCTTATATCGGCGCCCTGATGGCAGTAACTGAAAGAATTGGTGAAGACGGTGGGTGAGGTCCTGTGTGATGGCGGTGGCTTCCTGAGTACTGAGCGAGTGAAAAGATCGGGTAGGGGGGTTTGGCAGGAGCCGATTATTTTGCCACCTTATTATCCGGGACAGTTTTGTTTTGAATTTAATAGTGAAAACACTGTACCAGAAAGAGATGTTGAAGGTGAGAATGGATTCGATCAGTGATGTGTAGACTATGGCTAAATGTCCTTGGTGACATTAAAAGTCCTGCTGCTGGGCCTTCGTGTACACATAGTCTGTGTGCTGAGAGTTACAGAAAACCCTCTCTATTCATTTACACAGCATCGATGTTAGGGCAACTGGCCTCTAGGTCACTGTGGTCCTTGGCATGCACTTTTTTAGGAATTAGTATAATGGTGGATTCCTTCCACTGATCAGGTATGCAGCCAGAGTCCAGGTGAGGACCACCTAGCTGAGTGTAGCAGGCTTTGAGCACTCTGCCTCTGAGCCTATCAGGGCCAGAAGCTTTGTGTGGGTTGACTTTGCCCAAGATGGAGGTCACCAACATCTCATCTTTGATGGGGGCCTGGTGAGATGAGCTGAGGCCAGGGAGGGTCCAGCTTGTCAATATCCGTCGGCTATTAAACTTGCTGAAGAAAAAGCAAGCCCCTCCTCCTTTGCTGCTCTGCAAAGGAGGAGGGGCCCTGGCAGTCAATCACTGCAGGTTTGGGGGCTTTGCCCATTATGATGTATAACCCCTGCAATGTCTCCTTTGCATTCTCAGATGTTAATTTCTTTTCCACTTTGTCCTTGTACTGGATTTTAGCCCCCTTGGCCTTCCTTCTTAACTCCTTCTCCAGTTCTCTCACCCGGAGCTTGTTCCCCTCTAAGAAGGTGCTTTTCTTTTGAACCAAGCATGATTTCATGTCCTTGGTGACCCACTGCTTGTTGTTAGGGTGCAGAGTCATTTCTTTTGTGTCCCCGAACCCGTTGGTGGACACCTGTGGTGAGACATGCTGTCAAGCTGAAGAAGGAGTCTTATCAGGTATTTTTGGCCTGTGGAAATTTGGAAGCAGCTGATAGTTACCAGACAGCAGGAAATTCTGGTCCAGCATCTAGCATCTAGGGGAAAGCAGTGCACCATCAACACTTTGTCTAGTGGGGATGGAGCACTGCTGACCTAAAATTGGGATGTTGTCAGTCAAATGGGAGGATACTTCGAAGACATCCTAAATTCCACCATCACGTATTCCTATGAGGAAGGAGAGACTGGGGACTCTGAGGCGGGCTCTCCTATCTATGGGTTTGAGGCCACCGAGATGGTTAAAAAGCTCCTCAGTGGCAGGGCCACTAGGGGTGGATGAGATCCACCCGGGGTTCCTAAAGGCTCTTGATGTTATAGGAGTGTCGTGGTTGACACGCCCTCTGCAACATTGCGTGGACATCGGCGAGAGTGCCTCTGGATTGGCAGACGGGGGTGGTGGTTCCCCTTTTTAAGAAGGGGGAAAGGAGGGTTTGTTCCAAATACAGGGGGATCACGCTCCTCAGCCTCCCTGTTAAGGTCTATTCAGGGGTCCTGGAGAGGAGGGTCTGTTGGTAAGTCAAATCAGATTCAGGTAGTTTTCGTCTTAACCGTGGAACAGTGGACCGTCTCCACACCCGGCAGAGTCCGGGAGGATGCATGGGAGTTCACCCAAACAGTCTACATGTGCTTTATGGACTTTCTGGAGAAGGCCTTTGTCCCTCAGGGAGTCCTGTGGGGGGGTGCTCTGGGAGTATGAGGTACCGAACCCCTGACACAGGCTGTTTGGTTTATGTACAACCCGTGTCAGAGCTTGGTCCGCATTGCCGGCAATAAGTTAGATTTGTTTCCTGTGAGGGTTGAACCCCGCCAAAGCTGTCCTTTGCAACGATTCTGTTCATAACTTTTATGGACAGACTTTCTAGGCGCAGCTGCGACGTTGAGGGGGTCCAGTTTGGTGACCTCTGTATCAAGTCTCTGCTTTTTGCAGATGATGTGGTTCTTTTGGCTTCATCAAGCCGTGATCTTCAACTCTCACTACGGATAAGAATTAGCATCAACAAATCAGTCAACAAATTAGTCGGATAAGGGTGGCATGCTCTCTCCAGGTCAGGGATGAGATATCTTTGGGTCTTGTTCCTGAGTGAGGGAAGATTGGAACGGGAGATCAACAGGTGGATCGGTGCAGCTTCTACAGTGATGCGGATGCTGAACCAATCTGTTGTGGTAAAGACAGAGCTGAGCCAAAAGGTGGAGCTCTCAATTTACCAGTTGATCTACGATCAACTTTGGGTCAAGAGCTGTGGGTCATGGCCAAAAGAACAAGATCATGGACATAAGTGACCGAAATGAGTTTCCTCTGCAGGGTGTCCGGGCTATGGATGGATGAATAGCCTTCACTTAATCAAATAAGGTTTAAGCTTTTAGCACATTATGATTTGCCACACTCTTATATCCTGTAAAAGGATGAGTGTGTCTTCGTTCAGCACCTGGCAGCCCACAGCACTGTGAGGGCCCACATGATATTAAGGGACAAGTTTTCACTTTAACTTAGGGTTAAGACTTTGTGAGGGGGTGAATACAGGTATCATCTTTCATTTTCTTTATACAAGGAACCATTTCGTTGAATACGTACTATTTATTGTTTTTCGATTGAACACAACAAAGCAAATAAATACAGCGTTTGTCTTGAAATGTTTTTATACCTGATTCAGCCACAGTTGCGATGTCGGCACCCAACTCATACGACATGAAGCCGAGGACAGAGAAGACTGCAAAGCCAGCAACAAAGCTGGTAAAAGTGTTTAGAGTGCACAAGGCAAAAGTGTCTCTGGAAATGATAAGAAAAAAAATAAATATATATATATATATATATATATATATATATATATATATATATATTATGTACTGCATATATCCTGCATCACATAAACAATTAAAGAAGTACAGAATCATTTTATTGTTTTTTTACTTGTAGCAGTTGTTGTTGTATTTGTTGTAGCTTCCCAGAGATTGCAAACATCCTGAGCAGACGGCATAGGAAAATAATATCTGGCTGCCGGCATCCATCCACACCTTAAAACAGTTCAATAAATTGTGATCATTAGGCCTTTAAATACTGATGTATTTATGTATTTTGAATATGTGAATGGAATAGAGAATAATAATTTCATTGATCCCCATTGGGAGAAATTCACTTGTTACAGCAGCATAAAGAATAACAACAAAAATAAAAATGATAAATATTTACAGTGTGCACTAAAAACAAATAGATTTGTGTGCACTAAAAACAAATAGATTTTTGAATAGCAAATTATACAAAAAATACAATATTGGCACTGAATATCCATCCATCCATTTTCTCCTTCTTATCCTCTCATAGGGTCAGGGGGGCTGGAGTCTATCCCAGCTGTCTTAGGGTGGAAGGCAGGGTACACCCTGGACAAGTCACCACCTCATCACAGGGCACATAGAGACAGACAACCACTCACACTCACATTCACACCTACAGTCAATTTAAATTAGCCAATTAACCTAATCCCCATGCATGTTTTTGGATGGTGGGAGGAAGCCGGAGTACCAGAGAGAACCCACACAGACATGAGGAGAACATGCAAACTCCACACAGAAAGGTCCCGGGCCCGGGATTTGAACCCAGTACCTTCTTGCTGTGAGGCGACAGCGTTAACCGCTACACCACCATGCCGCCCGGCAATGAATATGACTGGATAAATTAAACGTATAAAATAGACATCAGACACTGTAGGTTTGCTCTGTATAATACTGCCAATTACTTTTTTGTTGAATATTTATATGTTGTTCCTGGCCAGATCATCAATATTGCTTCGAGCCCCTGCTGAATCTGAACCAATCAGGACGTGACAGCCTGATTCATTCATGTTCACCTGTGGATTCTCGGCTATTTCCCTTTGGACCTGCAATCCTGAAAGTTCATGAATCACTGAACTCTTCCTGTCTACCTGGTTCCTGCCTCGTACATACCTGCTTTGCTACTCAGGCTACGGATATTTTTTTTTTTTTTATTAAAAAAAAAAACAAAACATGTCCAGATCATGTTTCTCACTGTCAGCAAATCACATGACCTCAAAATCCAACACATGACAAACCTCACCTGAGGATCAGTCAGACGGGTCAGATCAGGAGAAAGGTAAAATTGAATCCCATCTACAGCTCCTGGTAATGTCAGCCCACGAATCAGCAACACAATCAGCATCAAATAGGGAAACATGGCCGTGAAGTAGACGACCTGAGAGAGAAGCAATATATACTGCATTCACTGGAGATTACCAGAACAGCATTCTTTCTTCTTCGTAGCATTTCAAAAATCCATTCTTTTTTAACTCTGCCTGATGCTGAAACCCTTGTGCATGCTTTTGTCTCATCTAGACTCGATTACGGTAATGTATTGTTTTCTGGCCTACCTAAGTCTAGTGTAAGAAGCCACCAACTCGTTCAGGATGCGGCTGCTGGAATTCTCACCAAAACCGAAAAATTTGACCACATTAGACCCATTCTGTCCTCTTTACATTGGCTTACTATACATGCTCGATCTGATTTTAAAGTATTACTTCTTACATACAAAATATTGCATGGACAAGCACCATCATATTTATCTGACCTGATCACAGCCTATTTAGCAGCACACACACTTCGTTCTCAAAATGCTGGCCTACTAAAAACACCTCGGGTCAATAAGCAATCTGCAGGCAGCAGAGCCTTCTCTCCCCATGCTCCACTTTTATGGAAAAAGCTACCGGCTATGGTTAGGGAGGCCAACTCTGTTGAGATTTTTAAATCCAGGTGTAAAACACATTTTTTTCTCTATAAACTATGATCAACCTTAACTTGTTTTTATTTGCTACTATGTCTTTGTTTTTGTGTTTTTATGAATTTATTTATTTACTTTAATGGGCAGGTTTATGCCTAGAAATTGTCTGCATTTGTTGGTAAGCATTCAATTCACTGCATTTAATTGCTTTGAAAGCACTTTTCTGGCTTGATAATGGTTGCCCGCGTCAATCCATAAAAGTGCATTTGTGAAGCCCCTTGGGCCATGCAATGAGATTTTGGCTACATAAATAAACTTGATTGATTGATTGACTGGAGGTCAGCACAACAGGGATTAAGTTTGAATGAGTTAACATCCCACTGATAAGACATCAAGATATTAACGCCACCTTTCCTGTCATCTTGACTCCTTTCCAGATACAGAAGTAACAGATGATCCAGCTGAGCAGAAGACATCCAGCCAGGTCCCAGTGCATACTGCCCATCTCCTCAATTCCTCCAGACAAACCCAGGACTCTCCTCCTGTGTGCAGAAAGAAAATTATGTCAAGACTTCATGACACTGAAACTGTTTTGGAGATATGAAAACTTACTGCCAGAATTCTCGGACTGAAGATTCTGAAGATGATGCATTTTCATTGATGTGGCCATGAACTGAATCATTCTTACTGGAATCAATGCAGTTCTCTTGAGGTGGAAGAGAAAACAGTAACAAGTTAGAATGGCTGAACATTTTTAGAATTTACTGCCATGTTGATTTTCAGTCCACTTCATAAGAACAGACAGTGCAGAATTTGTTAATGAAGTACATTTTAAAGACCTGTTCAAACAATTTGCCGTACTTTGTCACCATTTACTGTAATTATGTAATTCTAGTCTTTATGAAGCCATGGCCCTGTCATCATACAGATGTGTACCTGTGTTCCAGGTGTTGTTGCAGCTGGCCCAGGGGAGTACAGTGTGGAAGGAGGAGAAGAGGTAGAGGAACGCCCAGGCCATGATGATAATGTAATACATTACAGTGTATAACATTATCATTTGACTGCCATAGCCTAAACCTGTTGATGAATATATGATTACATTTCAACACCAGGTACACACCAGTATTTCAAATACTATGTTCACTGTATTGAAAATTTAGCTAAACTAGCAGCACCTTCCAACATCGGACATATTTTCCTCCAACATGTGATTCCACCCTGAGCAGTTAACTGTCCCAGAGATACTTCCAGAAAGAAGATGGGGATTCCACAGGTGAACAGGAACAAAACATAAGGAACCAAGAAAGCTCCTAAAAAGAAACGTAATGTTACTGATTTCATACCATTCTTCCTGTTCTGTTCTGCTGTACAACACTATAATACTTCTAAATCATATTCTTACCTCCTCCATTTTTGAAGCACAGATATGGAAATCTCCAAACGTTGCCCAGACCAATGATTTCTCCAATTACTGACAAAATGAATTCCCTCTTGTTGGCCCACTGGCCTCTCTTGTCAGACTCTGCTGGAGCATGATTTGGATTGTTGTCATCTTTCATGATCAGACTCTGCAGCTGTGATGAAATGTAAGTGATGAGATGAGTGATATGTGTGTGTGTGTGTGTGTGTGTGTGTGTGTGTGTGTCCAGAGAGAGAAATAAGTAGTGTTGGGAAGTCTTTCCAGACATTCAGCTCTTTTGGCTCGGCTCCCTCCCTGTATACATTAGATTTTGTTGAACATTTTAATCAAACTTTTAAATGAGCGACTGAGCACAGAAAATAAATCAAATTAATAAAACCCAAAGTGTTGAAATTATGACACTTTAGTGCAGGTTTTGTTGTTGATTGTGCTCTGATGGATATTTTCATTTTACATATTCTGCACTCAGATTTACAGTTTCCAATATCATTGAAAGGCAGCCACATGCTGCTTCTTTTGCTCTTTTTTTTATCTCATTTCTTCACTTTTTCTTCAACGGTTTTGTATTTAAATCTCAGGCCCCTGTCGCTGTGTGTAACTTGCATGTTCCACTACACTTTATTCTGCCCATTGAAATAAAGTCCCGTCCCTGTGGAAGATCTTGACTCTCTCCAACGGGTGTTGGCTCTCCTCGTTTGTAACAAATATTCGCTCTTTGAGCCGGCTCATTCACAAACAACACTTTACTCAGAGGGAGATATCACCCTGACTTGACAGGCACACAGAGGGCTCTCCTGGGGCTAAAATGCCCCACTGGCTAGCTAAACTTGTGGCTGACACTACTGACACGTTGAGTACCATTGACGTATTAATACGTCATTTAAAATCCAACGCTTGAGTGCCATTGATGTATATATATATGTGGCACCCTGGACATTTTATTAGTTCAGATTATGTCTAGGATTAGTTTTTATGAGTTCTTTTAATTAACTTGCCCCCCCACCATTACTTTTCTCATTAAGATAGGTTAAACGCTTGGTGTTACTATGGAAAACACTCACCTGTTTCACCTGAAGTAATCGTAGGGCAATACCCATTTACGTCAGTAGGTGTCAGTATTGGCTTTGTAAGGAGGCTGACTAGTGCTGTAATCCTGTTGTAGCAGGAAGCAAGCTCAGTCGTAAAGCACAAGACGGTCAAGATAGCAGCAGAGAGCCGATACTCACATGAGACTGTTGTCATGTTATATTTTACAGGTGAGCAAAGTGCACAAGCGCCTTATACCTTTCTGTTAGGTTTATTCTTACGTTGTGGTGCCATATTTGTTTGTTTATACAGTTGTTTATATCCATAAGTAGGGCAGCTAACTACTGCTAGCTTCAGCTGCTAATATAGCATATCGCGCTCGCCATAGTGAAAGATAGTTACTGGCGTCACGCGGTAATGTTAGTAGCCTCACCTTGTACTTTTATGGTTGTCATGCGAGCAGATAATACATTAAGAGGTTACGGTAAACATGAAGCAGTCGCTACAAGCAATGTCAAACGTTGCATACGAATATTGTGTTTAGTAACTGTTGTGTTGAACAACTAATATGAGCAGTTTATTTGGTATACAAGCAATATATAAACGGGTTAATATAACAAACGGCTAGTATATTCCGTTTACATGAGTATTATGCAAATAAATACAGTGCTCAGTTGCAGACATAAGAGTGAACAAATGTCAGAAGCAGAAGGAAATATAGAGTTGGTTATTGTAGTAGACTGCTCATGTTATGCTGTGTATTATGCATTTGTTAACTGTAGAACCGTAATAGTTATATTGGTTACTGTGTTCTCTGGTGCTGTAATCCTGTTGTAGCAGGAAGCAAGCTCAGTCGTAAAGCACAAGACGGTCAAGATAGCAGCAGAGAGCCGATACTCACATGAGACTGTTGTCATGTTATATTTTACAGAGTGTTTGCTGTACAATAAAAACCCTGGCACCTGGATGGAAGTTGTTCTCATTGAACAAGTGTAACATAACTTGGTGGCCCGTAAGTCAAAGTGTTTTTTGGCACCAGGGATAAAAGAGCGCTCTAACACAGCCTTTGAGTAATATTGAGGCTTCTGGAATTTGTATTTGGGAAATAAAGAAACAGGACATACACCACAGAAATCAAGACAGGAAGTGGAGACGATCGAGATTAGAGAACAAAACAGAATCTGGACCAAAAGTGGTGATTTTGGTGAAAGTGTCCTCTACTCTACCTCTGATAAAACAAGAATGGAACAAGGTAAAAACAAACATTTTTTTCATGATGAAATAGAGAGTCTCTTCTTTCATTTGAGCTATTCACTGTTTTCAGAGACATGGTACAAAATATTCTGTGGGTCTAGAAATATGACTCAAAACGGACAAAAACACTGGAACAAGACACTTTCTGTTTTATAAAACGGTTGGCACTCAATGAGTTAGCAATACACGCCTTGATTTGATGTGTTATTTTCTGTTGCGTCATCATCTCTCACTTTCCTGATTTATTGATGTAACCCAGTTTACAAGCAGGTAATCCTTTACCTTCCTGCTGCACTCCATGTAGAAAAAGAAAAAGACAATAATGAGATGGAAAATCCTGTCAGCTGTCTCAACATCTGTGTTACATTACAGCTGAAAGCACCCAAAAGGAACCAATACTAATTTTTACTCTCAAGATAAAACTGCAGTACAGTGCTAAATGATTGTAAATGCAACATAAGAGGCATTTTTTTAAATTAAATTAAAGATTGACAGAATGATGAATTACAAGTAAATATTATTTATTATTTATGAAGTATTTCATAAATTAAAAACCTTAATATATAAATCTGTAAAGGAAATTCTGACATGCTCACTTTAACAGCATCTCAACATACATTTTTGCAGAAACAGAAAACAGCAAATATGTCCAAAGAATAAAAAAATGAATGCAGCCTAAAAGTCAAACAACATTACTTTTGAACGTCACTTATGTACATTGCAACACAAACACAGTCACAAAAAAAGTTAAGCAGGAGATTTAATGTTTTCCAGACTAATGTGCAACGAATGACAGAATACTCACAGAACTAAATGAATGAATCTGATGATCAAATGTGACTCAGCCAGAAATTCTTCAGTTTGCATTGACTCTGTAGCCTCTATGTGAGCCTTTTATATAGGCACAACTACATATATCTGAGAAAAAGATCAACATGCCTGTACCAACCCTTCAGAGGTATTAGCAATGACAACAAGTGACTTTCTATGTTCATGAAGGAGCTTTGACATAATTTAGTAAATGTGTGCTTGTACTAGTCCTGTGGTCAGTGTTAAATATAACCACAATAAGTGTGAAAATATAATTTGTAACCAAAATAATAATTAATGAAGTGCAATACTAGTTCATTGAATGACCGTTTTCCAGTATAAAGCCACTGTGTGAAGCATTTCTGCCTTTTGTGCACAACTGATACCACCACATTCCTCCCATAGATCTGAATCAGCAACACTGAGCTCAGTGTGCTGAAAGCAACTTATTGCACCTTTTGTCACTTTCCTTGTTTGACAGTTGTCGCCCGATATGAGTTCAAATCAAGATAAGATCATAGATTTTGTGTTTAAAAGAGCTGCAGTGGGCTTTTGGGCATGGATTGAGTTAGATAGAAAGTAACAGGGAAAGCAACAAAGGCCTGGAAACATGCGACTGAAAGAGTCATTGTTTGGACAATAAGGCAAGTAAAAGCAGAAGCCATATCTGCACACAACAATGGTGGCACTGAGGTCACATCTATTGAAAACAACAAGATTCAGGTAGCTGGGCCTTCTGTTAGCATGGAAAATTTCAGCCATTCACATGTTACACAGACACAGCTACACCAGGAACAAGATGGGCACAGTTGCTCTTTGAGTCATAAGCAGATGGGAAAGCAGAGGGAGACAGAAACTGTACGTCATGTGACACTAAAAAAGTACACAGTGAAACCAGGAGGGATAAGAGATAAAGAACAGGGAAAACTAAGATTAGATGTGGATATATTGATCATATGGGAAAGAATGCTAGCTGTTCTGCATTTTGAAAGTTGTGTTATAAATGTTATGGAAAAGACCATTTCCAATCCTTTTCCAAATTGTCATATTAGTCATTCTTACCAAAGTAAAGACTATGTGTATGTATAGTTTGTTTTTGGAAAAAAAACACTACATTTCTGATTCACAGAAAATTTAAACATATTTCATGTTCATGTGCACTCAAAAATAGTCCTGACTAAATACTTGCTTGAGGCTTGCTTGAGTGCTTTACAAATTTATTAAAGCAGCTGCTCTGTTTGTCTCAAAGAACCTCCAGCATCAAACTCCATTTTATTTCCAAGGTTTTAGAGAAAGTAGTTTTTAACCAACTTGAAATTTTTTTTAGATTGTGTCAGTGAGATGTTTCAGTCTGGTTTTAAGCCTCTTCACAGCCCTGAAACAGCTCTTTTAAAAGTTTTTAATGATCTTCTTTTAAACCTTGACTCTGGTAATTGTGCCTTTTTAATTCTTCTCAACGTAACAGCAGCATTTGTCACAGTGGATCTTACAATCCTCCTGTCACGCCTCGTGCACTGTGTTGGCATCAAAGGCACTGTTATAGACTGGTTCAAGTCGTACCACTCTGACAGATCGTTCTCTGTGCTCTGTGTTAGGGCAGTTCTCCTCCTCAATGGCCCCTCTGACCTGCGGAGTCCCCCAGGGGTCAGTTCTAGGCCCTCTACTGTTTTCCCTATATAAGCTTCCCCTGGGGTCCATATATAGACAACATGGAATCCTTTTCCATTGCTTCGCAGACAATGTGCAGGTGTACTTCCTGCTGAAGGTCCCCTCTAAGGAATCCCATCATGCTGTTTTTAATTGCTTAAGTGATGTGAAAATATGGATGGATTTGAATTTTCTTAAGTTAAATGAAAACAAAAACCAAAGTTGTCTTGTTTGGTCGCCCTGACCTCGTCCAGGACCTTGCTAGCTCCCTGGAGCCACTAGCACCTTATATGAGATATCAGGCTAGGAGTCTTGGTGTCCTGGTTGATGGGCTTTTAAACTGGACAAACAAGTCAGCTCAGTGGTGAAGGCTAGCTTCTTCCAGCTTTGACTTCTGGCCAAAGTGAAACCTTATCTGAGAAGGGCTGACTTGGAGAGAGTAATCCATACTTTTATTACATCACGTCCGGACTACTGCAACTCCCTGTTGTTAGGATGTTGTGCATGCATTTAGTCAGATTGTAGCTATATTTTTATTAGGCTAACTTTAAAAATCACATAACCAGAGGCACTGCTGAAATGATGGTTTTTCAGCTGCACGTAAAAGCTGCAGACTGGAATTATTTCTCTTATTAAGGTCACATCATTCTCATCCTACTGTCTAGGTCTCACACACTCAGAGTACATGATAAAATTACAATGCATTCTTCTCCAGACTCTTGTTGAATCAGCCTGCCCTGTACAGTTCCTAAGCATTTTGTAGCGAATAAATTTGTGCTCATTGCGGTTTTGTATCTCCAGGAGACAACAGGAAGGTTTCACACAGCGGGAAAAAGAGGTTCTGTTCCAACTAACATGATAGATAGGCCCTGTTGAGATATGAAAGGTCATGCTTGTGCTATTTTATTATGGTTTGTTTTGAGCATAGACATGTTTACTAGATATGGTTTGTTATAATCAGACATTTTTACTATTTATGGTTTGTTTTAATTATACACACTTATAAAATTATGATGTATTCAGTCATATACAGTTTTACTAGTTGTGAGTTTTACCATTTTATTCTGATAAATATGTTGAAATGCTTTATTATGTATAATGAATAGTGTAAAAGTAGTTTCATGGTTTTCAGACAAAGAACAGCGATTCACAGAGTACAGGAATGTGTCCTTATCTCTTTGGCCGGAGATATCTCCGGTGGGCACACAATAACACTTTGGAGGACCAGTGTGCCGCCTCGGGACGCCCTTTTGCACCAAATATCAACCAATGAAGAGAAGAACTGATGACATCCAACACCCCGAAGACCTGAAGACAATGCCTAGTTAGAAAGTGAAATTTATAAAAGCTATAAAAGGATTGGAATTAGCCTTGTGCGAGGTTCTTGGAGCGCCCAAGGCCTCAGGACCCAGATCTGTATTTTATGTCCCAACATTATTTGTCTCACTTATTAAATAGAGGTTTTAATGGAGAAAACTCTTCAACTTCCTTGTTATCGCTTCTTCTCAGCTACGACCATGCAGGAAAGCAGGTGAACGGTATATTAAGTTGTATTGGGAGTCAGACACTTGTTACTGGTTTAATACTGCTTATAGTAGGGGAAGTTGATTACGAGGTACCTTTCAAATAGTGAAGTAAGGGACCATTTACTATTAGGAGTAAAGAACGGGAAGAAATTATTGTAAGTACCATTCACATGTGAAGTAAGGGAAAGTAAACACAGAAGTACCCTATAAGGAGAGATAAACCACCCTGCTTTTTCCTTTCACTATACATCGGTATTGGCCAATCAAAGCTCAACCGTTTGTAACTGGTCCAAAATGCAGCAGCTCGCCTACTAACTGGGACAAAGAAACGGGAGCATACTACACCGGTGCTTTCCTCACTTTACTGACTGCCGGTTAAGTTTAGGATTGATTTTAAGATTCTTTTATTTGGTTTTATGTGTCTAAACTGGCTGGCCCCTTAATACTTAGCTGACCTTGTTAAGGTGAATCGACCCTCCAGAGCCCTCAGGTCAGCTGACCAGTTGATCCTGGACGTTCCTCGATCACACTTAAAAACTAGAGGAGATGGAGCCTTCTCTGGGGCGGCTCTCACTTTGTGGAATGCTCTGCTCTCTTCTTTGTGGTCAGCAAACAGCCTCTCCATGTTTAAAACCCGTCTAAAGACCCTCCTGTTCTCCCTGGCCTTTGGCTAAGCAGAGTCATTTGTTTGTGTTTTTTATTTGTTTAATTTCACTGTTTTTTACTGTTTTGCTTTTATTGTTCCTAGTGCTGTTGATTATGTTATGCTGTAAAGCACTTTGGTTGGCCATTGCCTTTTAAAATGTGCTATGTAAATAAAACTGACATTGACATCATGAAGTGATTTAATTCAGAATCTTTCTTTCTCAGTTCCTTACACTTCACCATTTTGAACAAGAGTGTTTTATTTCAAACTGAATCCACCTTTTTATACACAAATTTGAGCCAAAACACTGGAGAAGTTAATGAAGAAATTAATGAAGAATAACAAACAACCAATAAAACACTGTTTTTTCTGTTCAGGAATGACTATAGTGGCTTCCTTTGACACTATTTGCGCATACTGGTATGAAGGACTTGTAAGCGTGACCGTATATATTCCATTTCACAATAACATGTTTCCATAAACGTAATACCACAATACTCAAACTACAAGATTAACCATGGCACGGTCAAAAACCATGTAGCTTCCTCAGTGTGCCCACGTGAACTGACAAACCCACTTGACTCTTTCAACAAGGGAGCCATAAACTGAGACATACTGTCACCTCCTGGCACAAATGTGCAAAACATCCACAAGGAACAAATGAACATTCTGTCTCCAACAATGACAGTAAATATTCTGTAATTTGGCATCTCAATCAAAAATAAGTAGTAATGTGCTTTGCTGTTTTCTTTTTGTTTTTTGTAAAACAGTAAATTAATTCAACAAAAGTAATTATATTTTAGCATTAGCACATAGTAAATAAGTATAACAAAAAAGAAAAGAGTAGTGCTGAGATATTCTTGGTTACATAGTAACAAAGGAAAAATTACCAAATAGACTGAACAACATTTATGCAATTACGCATTTAAAATCAGAAACATGAGACAATCAGTGTCTGTTTTTGAGGGTAAAATTAAATCAACAACCAAAATGTACAACATTATTTTTAAAACACTGTCAAACAAGTCATATTTTCATTTAAAGAGAGGGATGAGAGGATTCAATCATCAAAGATTGGACCTTAAATCAAATCTTTTTTTATAGATTGAGATTGGGTTTGAGTTTGGATCTGCAGATGACCTTTGATTTCAGGGATGCAAAACACAACCAGTACCTGTGAGGATGTATAAGAAATAGCAATTACATATCAATCAAATACTATTAATTTATTAATAATACACTATTGAATAACTACATGCACTGTAATGGAATGTTTAATGGTGAGTTTTTTGAAATATTCAGAAACTGTGCAGTTTGATCATCCAGTATGGATCAGCTTAGGTTTCAGGAAGCTTGTTATACCACTGCCCCTGTGTAAAAAATGTCTTTATGAACCTTATGGCTACTAGACCAGTCAGCACATCACCATGGATATTTTAACTGAGAGCATCTACTCACTAATGTCTCTGTTTACAGGTGACTCACCTTCAGAACCGCCATCTTTTGGTTCTTCAGCTAAAGCATGCGGCTCTGAACCAGAAAGAGGTGTCTCAGGGTCAAAAGTCTTCTTTGGTAAAGAGTTACGTAGGTCAGCTGCTGGAGTGCATAACGTTTTCAGTCTCTGTAAAAATACCAACATTTGCCAGATCATTTCCACTGTAAAAGACCTCAATATATTAAAAAACTAGAACTGTTGTTCACCTCTGCCAACTAGTTAAGTTGCAGTTTACATCCATGTCTGTCCAAAAGGCCATCATGAATTGCTGTGTGTGTGTGAAATTATAATACTTAATGAAAGAGTCAAGGTCAACAAGATGTGTTTCGACAACCGAAATCAAATCGATTCTAAGAGGGGATGACATGCAGCAAAGGACCACAGGCCGGACTCAAACCTTACATAATAACTTCTATAATATCTCATATTTCAGTCAGTCAGCTCATATCAGAACATATGTAAATGCACCATATGTACAAATAAATAAAGTCCTCTAGGGGAAATTGAAAAGGAGTGCCTTTCCCCATGCATGTCTTTGGATGGTGGGAGGAAGCCGAAAACTCCACACAGAAAGACCCCGAGCCAGGACTTGAACCTGGTAACTTTATCATTAGTAGTACCCGTCTCACTGTTCCCGGGGTTACAGCCATACCATAGATCATCCACAGAGGAGTCAGGAGAACTGATGAGAAAGCAAGAGCTATCCCGATGGCATAGCCCCAACGGGTGTACTGGTAAGTGTTGTTGTATGTCAGTGGGGTGAACTTGACCAAAGAGAAGAACAATATTCCCTTACCATAAATTTACTTACAAGACAGACGAATGGTGTGAAGAACCTCCAACAATATTTCATATACGACGAAGGGTAGTGGACAATCATTTCCTTTATTTTGTTGTAACAACGATCAGCACCTTGTAGACACACAGTAAAAAAAGATCATATTATATTCTTAGTGCAGTGCAGAGAAGAAATATTTGCAGTGATTTACATGAGCAAATCTTGATTCAATGTCTGGTCCACATAAATTGTACTATTTGATCAAATAACACAGATTAGACGAACTCTATCAGAATGTTTGATCCATGTCTAAATTAACAAAAAGCTTTAAATTATGGCATATATAATTTAAAGGGGTACATGTGTCAACCCCACATCTGATTTTTCCTTGACTAAAACTACACTATATCGCCAAAAGTATTCGCTCACCCATCCAAATAATCAGAATCAGGTGTTCCATATCACTTCCATATCCACAGGTGTATAAAATCAAGCACCTAGGCATGCAGACTGCTTTTATAAACATTTGTGAAAGAATGGGTCGCTCTCAGGAGCTCAGTGAATTCCAGCGTGGAACGGTGATGCCACCTGTGCAACAAATCCAGTCGTGAAATTTCCTCACTCCTAAATATTCCACAGTCAACTGTCAGCTGTATTATAAGAACGTGGAAGTGTTCGGGAACAACAGCAACTCAGCCATGAAGTGGTAGACCACGTAAACTGATGGAGCGGGGTCAGTGGATGCTGAGGCGTATAGTGCGAAGAGGTTGCCAACTTTCTGCAGAGTCAATCACTACAGACCTCCAAACTTCATGTGGCCTTCAGATTAGCTCAAGAACAGTGCACAGAGAGCTTCATGGAATGGGTTTCCATGGCCGAGCAGCTGCATCCAAGCCATACATCACCAAGTGCAATGCAAAGTGTCAGTGGTGTAAAGCACACTGCCACTGGACTCTAGATCAGTGGAGACGTGTTCTCTGGAGTGATGAATCACACTTCTCTATCTGACAATCTGATGGACGAGTCTGGGTTTGGCGGTTGCCAGGAGAACAATACTTGTCGGACTGCATTGTGCCAAGTGTAAAGTTTGGTGAAGGGGGGATTATGGTGTGGGGTTGTTTTTCAGGAGCTGGGCTTGGCTCCTTAGTTCCAGTGAAAGGAACTCTGAATGCTTCAGCATACCAAGACATTTTGGACAATCCCATGCTCCCAACTTTGTGGGAACAGTTTGGAGCTGGCCCCTTCCTCTTCCAACATGACTGTGCACCAGTGCACAAAGCAAGGTCCATAAAGACATGGATGACAGAGTCTGGTGTGGATGAACTTGACTGGCCTGCACAGAGTCCTGACCTCAACCTGATAGAACACCTTTGGGATGAATTAGAGCAGAGACTGAGAGCCAGGCCTTCTCATCCAACATCAGTGTGTGACCTCACAAATACGCTTCTGGAATAATGGTCAAAAATTCCCATAAACACACTCCTAAACCTTGTGGACAGCCTTCCCAGAAGAGTTGAAGCTGTTATAGCTGCAAAGGGTGGACCAGCGTCAAACTGAACCCTATGGATTAGGAATGGGATGTCACTTTAATTCATATGCGAGTCAAGGCAGGTGAGCGAATACTTTTGGCAATATAGTGTATTTTTTCTCACTCACCAAATATCCATCCCACACAGATTGACTCAAAAATGGCAAAACATCATTGGTATTCCATTGCAGGCATAGTAGTCAAACAACAGAAACACATAAATTCCTCCCTACAGTACATAACAGAGAGGAAAGAGACATGAGGACAAAAGAGATTGTTTTGGTCAAATAAAAACCATATTTGACACAGTTGCAGTTGCACAAGTGCAGTTTTAATATTGCCGGTCAAACAGCCTCTTACCTCAGTCACCATGAACAGACCAGTAACAAAGGACACTACACAGAGGACCAGCAGCAGTAGTTTACGTCGATGACCAGTGAAGAAGAAGGATGGATGCAAGTCTGATATGGATGTGACCAAACCTTCCAGAAACACAAACTGTGGGTGAAAGATTAGTGTTCCATTTACATTTTGGTGGTGTGGTGGGTTGGATGAATGGATTTAGATTTTTGTTTACTTGAACGAACAAGGCAGTGTACATGCACTTAGTTCAGTGTTTGGTTTTGAATGTGTATTAAGCAAAGGCTTATCTCAAAGTGGAACTCACAAGACAAAAGCATTGACAGTATGTTACAGATCATTTACAAATGTTATGCAGTGTTAAAAGTGTGGCTTATGAATGGATTTGGTGATCATTCAAAGCACAAGAAGAGATGTTTGTCACTGAATGTTTTATGTAGATTTGAAATGCAACTGAATGGTTAAACTTTACCTCACTGTCCAGTCCAAGGAAGATGATCATAATAAAGAAGAAAACAGCCCAGAGTTGTGGTAAAGGCATCGTAGCTACTGCCCGAGGGTAGGCGATGAAAGCCAGGCCAGGACCTGCAAGTGGTTTAGAGTAATTAAAGTAATAAAGTATTTCACATGCTAAGAATCACAAAGTACCTTAAATTCATCATCATTTCTTTAAGATTCTCATTTGTTCAGGTTAATGAATGTCTTGTAGTCCTGAATGATGCTTTAAATTAACAAATAAAGTTAGAAGAGTCCATCCATCCATTTTCCATCGCTTATCCTCACATAGGGTCTCAGGAGGGCTGGAGCCTATCCCAGCTGTCTTAGGGCAAAAGGCAGGGTGCTAACCACTGCACCACCATGCTGCCCCTTAGAAGAGTCTTATAATTTAATATTTCATCTGTGTATTACCTTTTCATGTATTTAGTTTATAAAGTAATAATTTTCACATGCGCAATGACAGTGAGACCTGGAGAGGTGTGATTAGGAGGAATGGCCTCCCAACCAGAACCTGAGGGGTGTTCTGTTATTGGACTTCTGTTTTCCTCATGGATTGTCCATAACGAACACCATGTTCAAGCATAGGTTTGTCCATATGTCATATTGTCCATATGGCAAGAGGACACCCTACACAACAGTTCGATGATTGACTTTGTGGTCGTGTCACCGGACTTGCGGCCAAATGTCTTAGACACTCGGGTCAAAGAGAGGAGCGGAGCTGTGAACTGATCACCACCTGGTGGTGTGTTGGCTCTGATGGTGGGGGAAGATGCTGGTTTGACTTGGCAGACCCAAACGTGTTCTGAGGGTCTAAATGCTTTTATGGGCTAGTGGGACCTTATATTGGCGACCTGATGGCAGTAACTGAAAGAATTGGTGAAGACGGTGGGTGGGCTCCTGTGGGATACGGTGGCTTTCCTGAGTACTGAGCGAGTGTAAAGATCCGGTAGGGAGTTTAGGGGGAGCCGATTATCAGTGATCAGTGATGTGTACACTATGGTTAAAATGTCCTTGCTGACAATAATTCTAAGCTTCCTCAGCAGGTGGAGGCACTGCTGGGCCTTTTCATACACATAGTCTGTGTGCTGAGAGAAAGACAGGGAGGTGAGGGCCTGGTGAGATGAGCTGAGGCCAGGGAGGGTCCAGCTGATCAATATCCCTTGGCTATATAACCTATTGCAGAAAACATTCAGCTGCTCTGCAAGGCAGAGGGGGTCCTGGCAGTCAATAGCCAGGCGATCGAGCCAGGCCGGGCCAGGGCCATCAGGGGGCTACCTCAGTGCTAATAGCTCTGGGCCACAAGCCCCATGCCCCAAAACCATCTGTGTTCAAAGTGTCAGGCTACTAGCTCCTCCGGTTTACATCCCCGTTTGTCAAAACATCATTCATACAACGCATTATCAAACAGGATATAGTTTGACAGCAGCAGCCAAAAAGCCAAAGAGCATTTAGGGGCCCCAGGTCCCCCTTTTGCCTATGCACCCCAAATACCTTGATTACCTTGATACCTTGATACGGTTCTGCTCTCCATCATGATGTCCCTGCCATGCCTCCTTTGCATTCCCAGATGTTAATGTCTGTTCCACTTTGTCCTTGTAATGGATTTCGGCCATCTTGGCCTTCCTTCTGAACTCCTTCTCCAGTTCTCTCACCCTGAGCTTGTTCCCCTCTAAGAAGGCCTTTTTCTTTTGAACCAAGCATGATTTCATGTCCTTGGTGACCCACTGCTTGTTGTTTGGGTGCAGAGTCATTTTCATCTTTTGTGGGTGTGACAAAGTCCTCACAGAATGCAATATATGAGGTCAGCACATCAGTCAATAAGTTAAAATCATCACCACAGTCCGTAAAGAAACACGTCCCAGTCTGTTGATTCAAAACACCCCCTCATTGTTTTAGTGGCATCTTCATTCCAAACTCAGATGGATTTTGTCATTGGTGCACAACTTTTGTGTTGTGACCTGTATTTTGGCAGCAACAGAATGATGTTGTGATCAGAGCATCCAAGAGGAGGGCGGGATTTTCATACATATGCATTTAGTTATTATTATATTCCCATAGAACAAATCCAGTATAGTCTGCATTCTGGTGGGGACTGTAACATACTGATCCAGGTGAAGTCACATTTATTAAAGTCCCCTAAAATGATTACTGACTGCTTTGTTATAGCTGTCTGCTATGTATTCGACTGCCAGTGTGAAGTCAGGGCCTGGTACATAGACCAAAATTGCAGAGATCTTGGAGAATTCTCTGGGTAAATAGTGTGGTCTGAAGGATGCAGTCATTCATTCATAGTGCTTATAATACTCAGTCTCTCTCACAGTGAAGTTAGTTGCCGAGGTAGGTAAAGGTAGCCAGCTTCCCCTTCTCCTCAGTCTGTTCTGTATCCCTCCATGAGATCCTCTTTTCCTCTGATTTAGCTTTTTCTTGTAGCCTCGGAGCAACTCCAGAGGCGAGGGTGATGGCCTGCAGTAGCTCCAGATGAACCCTCCAACAGCTCCAATAGGTAGTATTGTGAGTGGGCGAGCCTACCTGGGTCAGCGGCAGATGGTGCTGCCGGTCCTGAGCAGAGTACTCAGATTAACTCTGCATAAACTTACGATCAAGAGCCAGATGCATGCTAGATGTAACACTGTGGTCATTGTCTAGTCCACAATGTAAAACTACAAAAAACCCAATAAACGCAGTCAAAGGAGGGAAAACACTGTACTGAGTTGTCTCAAGAGTCACTCTAACATAGTAGCACCCCCACTGTTTCGCTGCTTTTGTATTGCCCCACAACAGACAGAGTCCCCTATCAGAAGAGGTTTCAACTCCCACCTCCGGCAGAACTTCAACCACATCCCAGGGTAGTTGGGGGACATTGAGTGGGCCATGTTCCGTGTCTCCATTGTTGAGGCAGCTGACTGGAGCTGTCTGTAAGGTGGTTGGTACCTGTTGCTGTGGCAATCCCCGGACCCATTAGAGGACACCTCGTGTATAAATAATCTTGTCATTTGTATGTTCGTCCCGAGATCGTCATGTTATGTCCCTGTCTCCAGTCCTGTCTCCATGGTCCCGTGTTCCAGCATCCCTGAGTCCCTGAGAAATATATTTGTAGCCATAGTGCCCGTTTTTGGTTTCTAGTTTATCTCTGCATTTCCCAGTAGATCCTCAGTGTGAGTAGACCCTGGTAGTCTGTATTTCCCAGTTGATCCTCAGTACGAGTAGACCCTGGTAGTTAGTATGTCCTGGTAGATCCTCTGAGCGAGTTGATTTTTCTCAGGTATTTGGTTAATGTGTTTCTCTCTCTCTACTTTGGAGAGTGGTGTTGATTTCTCACCTTTGGTAATTGAGAGTAGTTAGAGCATGGTCTCCCTGGCGTGCGTCTCCACCAGCCCGGGGACACGCGCGACTCTCCATTCCCCTGCTGGAACAACGTGCTCTCAATTATCTCTGTGTGCTTTGAATAAAGATCCTTTTGGTTGCACCCAGTACCTGTCTCCCGAGTCGTGCGTTTGGGCTCTCCTCAAAATGGAGCCCTCATAGTACAATCTCGCCAGACAGAGCCCAGCCTACTCCACGCTTCCGGGTTTTGTGGCTGCGCAAGAGGCATGTCTCCTCTGCCACGAGGAAGAAGCCGTGCTTCAAGGGATCATCGACCTGAACCTCCATCAGATGGACTTTAAAGAGACTCTGTCAACCTCGGTCTCACAGCTGACCCGTGGTTTCAAATGATGGCTTTGTTACGGACCAGCTCACCAAGCACGAGCACCGGAGCATCAGCTGCCCATGCTGCCTCTTCGTCTCCTGTCTCTGCATACAAGCTGGCTGCTCCCATGAAGTTTTCTGGAGACACAGACTACTGCAGAACCTTCCTGGTTCAATGTGAGCTCCACGAAATGAATCCCCTCCTGCCCCTGAAAGTGAACCCATGCAGCTTGAAAGAGCTCAGCTTCCATCGGAAGAACGCCAGCAACGGATGACAGAGGGTCAGTGCCTGTACTGCGGGGAATGGGGGCACCGTCTCAGCGCCTGTTCACTCAGGGAGCAGGCATCTCCCGGGAAGGCTCAGGTGAGCCGCTTCACCGCTCCTGAGACGTTTCCTCATCATCTAACTGAGGTAACCCTGACCACCCACACACTCACCAAGCGTTTTGACACACTCATTGACTCTGGGGCTAATGTGAGTCTCATAGACTGGGGGCTAGCTTCACAGCTGGGGTTACAGACGGTTCCCCTTCCAGGCCCCCTAAAAACCATATCTCTTGATGGTAATGCCTTATTCTCTGTGACTCACCAGACTGATCTGCTCACCATAGCCATAGACAATCATGTACAATACGTCCCTGTACCTGTTTAAGTCTGCTCATCCCTTGTTGGTGCTTGGCTTTCCATGGCTTCAAAAGCACAACCCGCAGATGGACTGGTGGCTGTGAGCACCTTGAAGTCCAGTGGTGAGTCTAAAGGCACACACCCTCCTTCATCTGATTTGTCTTCTGTTCCAGCCTGCTACCACGAATTAGCTGAGGTGTTCAGCAAGTGCCAGGCCATGTCTCTGCCACCGCATCGATCCTATGACTGCGCCATCAACCTAATCCTTAATGCCACCATCCCGAAGGGTTGGCTCTATGTGCTTTCAGGACCAAAGAAGTAGGCCATGGAAGACTACATTTCCACTTCACTCCAGACTGGCCTCATCCGTCCCTCATCATCTCCCGCATGAGCTGTTTTTTTCTTTGTTAAAAAGAAGGATGGATCTCTGCGTCCTCGCATTGATTATGCACTGTTAAAGCAGATAACTGTCAAGAATCAATACCCGTTACCTCTAATGTCCTCAGCCTTCGAACTGTTACAGACTGCCAAAGGTTTCACAAAGCTGGACCTGCATAATGCGTATCACCTGGTCCGCATCAGAGAGTGGAAAACGTGTGGAAAACTGGATTTAACACATCATCCGACTACTACGAGTACCTCGTGATTCCCTTCGGATTGACCAATGCTCCAGGTGTGTTCCAGGCCCTGGTTAATGACGTGCTTCATCTACCTAGACGACATCCTGATCTTCTCCCCGCACCTCGAGACCCACCAGAGACAGGTCTCACAGGTACTCACACGACTCTTGCAAAACAAACTTTATTGCAAAGCAGAAAAGTGTGAATTTCATGCCGAGTCAGTGTCCTTCCTGGGCTTCCTCGTAGCCCCAGGATGGATCCAAATGGACCCGGCTAAAGTGAAAGCAGTTGCAGAGTGGCCACTTCCGGATAGCCACAAGAAGGTTCAGCAATTCATAGGATTTGCTAACTTCTACCGCCAGTTCATCTGCAACTTTAGTGCCATAGCAGCGCCTTTGCACACACCAACCTCTCCTCACCAGGTGTTCCGGTGGACCTCCAAGGCTGACAAAGCCTTCGCTCGTCTCAAGTCCCTGTTCACCACGGCCCCCATCCTGGCTGTGCCATACACCACCTGGCAGTTCATAGTGGAGGTAGATGCCTCCAACCTGAGGGTCGGGGCTGTTCTGTCTCAGTGCTCTCCAACCGACAACAAGGTGCACCCCTGTGCTTTCCTGTCCCGCCACCTTTCCCAGGTGGAACACAATTACGACGTGGGCAATTGAGAACTGCTGGCCATCAAGGTGGCTTTGGAGGAGTGGCACCACTGGTGTGAGGGGCACCAACACCCGTTTTTGGTTTGGACTGACCATAAGAACCTGCAATATCTCAAAAATGCCAAAAGACTGAATGCCTGTCAGTGCAGGTGGTCACTGTTCTTTAAGCGCTTTAATTTCTCTCTGTCTTACAAGCCGGGGTCTCAGAACACCAAGCTGGATGCCTTGTCATGTCTTTTCGACCCCGAGCCTGTTGCCAAAGCTTCCGAACCCATCCTCCCACGGTCCTGGTTGGAGCGATTGCCTGGCAGATAGAATCTGAGGTGAAGGAAGCCTTTTCCTACAAATGTACTTTCAGACCACGGGCCCCAGTTCATCTCACGTTTAACGAACGGCTTAATCAGGTGCTGGAAACGTGCCTCCGCTGTCTAGTATCCCAAACCCCTTCATCCTGGCGCAGCATAATCTCATGGTTTGAGTATGCACACAGCACTACCCACCACAGCTACTGGCATTTCCCCATTCCAGTGTGTTTACGGCTACCAGCCTCCCACCTTCCCGGACAACAAAAAGGAGGTTGTGGTTCCGTCTGCCCACGCTCAAGTCTGATGCTGCCACAAGGTCTGGGCAGCGGTGCGCAAGATCTTGATCCAACAGCAGCAGTGGATGAAGAAGGCAGCAGACCAGCACAGCAGGCCAGCTTCCCAGTACAAAGTGGGTCAGAAGGTATAGCTATCTACACACGACCTTCCACTTAACGTCTCTTCCAGAAAGCTGGCTCCTCGCTTCGTGGGTCCGTTTCCTGTGACCAAGGTGGTCAACCCTACTGCCGTGTGCCTCCGCTTGCCCAGATCTCTCCGCGTCCATCCTACTTTCCATGTGGGGAAAGTCAAACCTATCCGAGAGAGCTCCATGATTCCTTCAGCTCCTCCTCCTCCTCCTCCGCTTCGGATGATCAATGAAGACCCTGTGTACACCATCCGCAAGCTCCTGGCTATGCACAGAAGGGGTAGGGGCCTGTCATGCTCCATCTGTATGGTTTGGTTAAGTTATCCATTTTTGTCTTGTGCCTACATGTTGTATTGTTATTTCCTGTTTTATTTTGAACTAACTGTGTCTTCCCTCTCTTTCAGCTTCACACATCCCTTTCCTCTTGTGTCCCGCATCTGGTGATTGTCTGACCCCGCCCTGATTGTTTCCACCTGTTCCCCATTACCTCTTGTATAAATAGTTTTGTCTCCCCTGTCTCGTTGCGTGATCGTCATGTTCCCTGTGTCTGTGTGTTCGTCGCTCCAGAGTTTGCCTTCCTTCGTTTCCAGCTCCCTGAGACTCCTTATGGTAAATTTCTGTTGTAGTTTCGATAGCCTTAGCCTTTTCTTTTGTTACTAGAAGAATTCTGTCCGGAGTTGATTCTAGTTATTTTCTCCCTACTTCCTAGTTTTTGGTTAGTGCCCCGCGCCCCCAGTTTTACGAGAAGAATCCTCTTCGGAGTTGATCCTTGTGTTTTCTGTTTCCCTTAGATCCTTATTCTTAGTTTTGTATGTAATTCCCTCTTCTTGTGTAGAGTCGTAGGTGTCCCTGTGTTTTCTGTTAGTTTCCCTCTTTCTAGCTCCCTTAGTTAAGCCTCCCTCTCCCTAGCTTCCTTGGTTAGTTTCCCTCCATTTTTCCCCGACCGTTCATGGTTAGCGGTAACTTTTACAGCCTAAAGAGTAAGATTCCCCTTTTGGTTTCAGGTAATGGTAACTGGTTTTCCCTCTCTGCTTTGAGTGTGGTTTTTGGTTTATTCCCGTTTATAGTCGAGAGTAGTAAGAGTAGGGATTCCCCAGTGCGCGTCTCCGCCTGCGTGGAGGCGCGTAGCCCTCCTCCACCTCCCTGCTGGAACACCGTGCTCTACTGCTCTGACCTTTTCAATAAGACTATTGTGAGAACTGAATTCCTGTCTGTGCGTCTGGGTTCCCTGCCATGGACCCCTTTGCTTCCTGCCCCTGTGTTTCCCGCGACTGTAACTGTGAAACCCCGCCCTAATTGTTTCCACCTGTGTCCCTTACCTCGTGTATCAATAGTCTTGTCATTTGTATGTTTGTCGCGAGATCGTCATGTCCTCTTGTTCGTCTCCACGTTCCCGTGTCAAGACACCTTTGGTCAAGAGCTGTGGGTCGTGACCAAAAAAACAAGATTACGGGATCTTCCGGGATCAGCAACACAATCAACATCACATAGGGCAAAATGACCGTGAAGTAGACGACCTGAGAGAGAAGCAATATATACTGCATTCACTGGAGGTCAACACAACAGAGGTTAGGTTTCAATAAGTTAACATCACATCAATAATACATCAAGATACTAACACCACCTTTCCTGACATCTTGACTCCTTTCCAGATACAGATGATCCAGCTGAGCACAAGACATCCAGCCAGGTCCCAGCGCATATTGCCCATCTCCTCAATTCCTCCAGACAAACCCAGGACTCTCCTCCTGTGTGCAGAAAGAAAATTATGTCAAGACTTCATGACACTAAAATTATTTTGGAGATATGAAAACTTACTGCCAGAATTCTCGGACTAAAGATACTGAAGATGATGCATTTTCATTGATGTGGCGATGAACTGAATCATTCTTACTGGAATCAATGCAGTTCTCTTGAGGTGGAAAGAAAACAGCAACAAGTTAGAATGGCTGAACATTTTTAGAATTTGCAGAACTTTGTTGATTTTATGTCCAATTTATAAGAAGAAACAGTGCAAAATTTGTTAATGTAGTACATTTTAAGGACCTGAAGCAGAGACAGACCACAGGACTTTGTCACCATGTAATTATGTAGTTCTATGGCTTTATGAAGCCATGGCCCTCTCATCATACAGATGTGTACCTGTGTTCCAGGTGTTGTTGCAGCTGGCCCAGGGGAGTACAGTGTGGAAGGAGGAGAAGAGGTAGAGGAACGCCCAGGCCATGATGATAATGTAATACATCGCAGTGTATAACATTATCATTTGACTGCCATAACCTAAACCTGTTGATGAATATATGATTACATTTCAACACCAGGTACACAACAGTATTTCAAATACTATGTTCACTGTATTGAAAATGTAGCTAAACTAGCAGCACCTTCCAACATCGGACATATTTTAGCTCCTAAAGAGAAACATAATGTTACTGATTTAATGTCATTCTTTCTGTCTGTTCTGTTGTACAACACTATAATACTTCTAAATCATGTTCTTACCTCCTCCATTTTTGAAGCACAGATATGGAAATCTCCAAACATTGCCCAGATCAATAATATTTCCGATTACTGATAAAATGAATTCCCTCTTGTTGGTCCACTGGCCTCTCTTGTCAGACTCTGCTGGAGCATGATTTGGATTCTTGTCGTCTTTCATGATCAGACTCTGCAGCTGTAATGGTGATGAAACATGTTGTCTTTTCTCTTCCTGGTTTTATTTTGTGATAACATTGTCTTGTTTCAGGTTGTTTTGCTTGGTTTTTTGCACACTGTTTCCCATGATCCCTGATCAAATCAAATCAAAGGACTCACATCTACATGTATCTGAAAAAAAGATCAACATGCCTGTACCAACCCTTCAGAGGTATTAGCAATGACAACAAGTGACTATCTGTGTCCATGAAGGAGCTTGGACATAATTTAGTAAATGCGTGGTTGTACCAGTCATGTGTTCAGTGTTAAATATAACCACAAAAACATAATTTGTTACCAAAAAAAGAATTATTGAAGTGCAATACCAGTTCATTACATGACTGTTTTCCAGTTTAAAGCCGCTGTATGAAGCATTTCTGACTTTTGTGTGCAGTTTACACTGCCACATTCCTCTCATAGATCTGAATATGTCTCACCACCGATTGCACCATATGCGCAAACCATTTCCAGGATTTCAAATCAATGATAAACTCTCTCTTTCGGGTGCTGTGTTTCAGTGACATTTGCCCTATGTGATGATGACTGTGCTGCTGATCTGAGGCTATACCCTGATTCAACTCTGGTGTTATGTCAAACCTCTGCCCTGACCCAGAAAGTAGGACTTTCATAATCATACCATCCACTGTTCAGGAGAGGAAGACCAGGCAGGGTGTCTTCTATTGAGCTGGTGCTGCTTCTGTGTTGAAGAAATTTTGGCCTGGTAGTCTGCACTATATTACAGTTATTGTTGCATAGAACAAGTTAAAAGTAAGAAATACAATAAGTAATTATAATAAGAATAATTTATAGTAGCATAAGTCCTATAAAAGAGATGTGTTTTTTAGCAAAGATGATAGATAGATGGATATGACTTCCAGTTCAAGTTTACAAGCTCACTGTGCAAAGACACATGACAGTAATGAGTGTTATGTTGTTTGCTCATATGCACAAACTGTTTGAAGGATTTTAAATAAACTCTCTCACAGGTGTGTTTCACTGCCACTCCCTCTGATGTGATGATTACTGTGCTGCTAATCCAGGACTCACCCCCTCTCTACGTTGTTATGAATAAGCTCTACCCTGATCCAGCATGCCTCACCGATACTCAGGTATGCTATCTGAGCCCAATGTGATTTTGTTGGCTTCATCAAGCTGCGATCTTCAACTCTCACTGGAGCGGTTCGCAGCCGAGTGTGACGCGGTAGGGATGATAATCAGCACCCCAAAATCTGAGGCCATGGTCTTCAGTCCGAAAAGGGTGGAGTGCTCTCTCCAGGTTGGGGATGAAATCCTGCCCCATATGGAGGAGTTTAAGTATTTTGGGGTCTTGTTCAGGAGTGAGGGAAGAATGGAGCAGGAGATCGACAGGTGGATTGGTGCAGCTTCTGCAGTGATGCAGACACTGCATCAGTCCATCGTGGTAAAGAGGGAGCTGAGCCGAAAGGCAAAGCACTCAATTGACCAGTCGATCTACATTGCTACCCTCACCTATGGTCACGAGCTGTGGATTGTGACCGAAAGATCGAGGTCACAGATATAAGCAGCTGAAATGAGTTTCCTCTGCAGGGTATCCAGGCTCTCCCTTAGAGATAGGGTGAGAAGTTTGGCCATCTGGGAGGGGCTCAGAGTAGAGTATCGGGAGAAGCCAGATGAGGTGGCTCATGCATCTGGTCATGGTGCCTGGATGCCTCTCTGGTGAGGTGTACTGGGCATGGCCCAGCGGCAGGAGACCCCAGGGACGACCCAGCACATGCTGGAGAGACTCTGTCTTCCAGCTGGCCTGAGAATGCCTCAGGGTCCCTCTGGAAGAGCTGGACGGGAGAGGGAAGTGTGGGCTTCCCTGCTTAAGCTGCTGCCCCTGTGATGGCTAGAAGACTGTGTCAGAGCATCTCCAGAACTACAGCTCTGGTGGGCTGTTCCTGGTCTGCAACAGTCCGGATTTATCAAAGGTGGTCCAAGGAAGGACCAGTGGTGAACCAGAGACAGGGTCATGGGAGGCACACAAGGCTCATTGATGCCTACGGGGATCAGGTCAGGACTGTTTGGCACAACAAAGGGGGACCCTCACACTATTAGACAGGTGGTCATAATGTTATACCAAATTGGTGTATGCAAATTAACTCAAGCTGAAAAAGAAAATAATCATATAGGAACAATTGGTGGGTCCAAAATTTCTATTAAAGCTGCTGTTTAGTTCCCAGGCTATCCTCCTGATGAGGTGTGACATCCAGTGGCTGAATGCTGTCAGTGTAATCAAAAGCACATTTAGGTAGCAGTAATAGGTCTTAAAGGTTAGTTTTAATGCACAGGTACATAAGTTTATTATGCATGTCATTACCCACATTTCTCTGATGGAAAAGTGAGCATTTGTTGATTGATTAAAGGACATTGAGAAAGACAACCTCAGTGGACCTTGAATTTATTAGTGTCAGTGATTAGTACGAGGGACGTTTCAACAGGAAACCCCAGTTTTTATCTTTTCTAAAATGAACAACAAACATCAAATTTATATGTATTTTTTAATCATGCTGGAATTCACAGTCACAGGTTACAATTACTTTGAAGAGATATAATTATTAAATGAAGCTAATCACTAATTTTCAGATAGACATAATGTAAATTATGAAAAACTGAATTATAATTATTGAGTTACCCAATTGCTGTTTTTCAGATTTACTGATAATTTGACCTGCAATGCAATTCCAATTTGGGAATACTCGAATGTACTGTAGCTGCACCCTGCAGTAATTACGACTGATACATATTTAACCCACTTTGATGTTTTGCTTTTTAGCGCGGGCAAAATTCTTGTTCTATATATTGATAAACAAACCATAACCTTATTCATTAACAGGGCATTTTGTTTTTGCAAATTTTCAATTTACAGATGGGAAAGTCTCAAATTATAACTAGTTAAACTCTCAGTCTATCTCTCACATAAATTACAATGTACAATAATTCTGAGACAATGGAAACGCACCAGCAGGGCAGTACTGGGGTATTATTGATTACATAATAGATAAAGGCAAAGTTACCATACAGGTTCATTGAACAACATTCATGCAATTACATAATCAAGAGTCTTTTTAGTTCTAAAGGCAAAACCTGTGTTAGTTCATCCACCACCAAACTGTTACTCAAAGCTTTAATCTGGTTTCTCTCTAAGTTATTGATTATGATAAAGGTCTGTTTCCATTTGCAATGCTTCTTGTTTTATTTTGACATTTAAAGTCAAGGTGGTGAGAGGGGTAAATTACCAAAGCCCGGACCTTTATTCAAAACTTATGATACTTATAAGTACATCCATTACAAACACAATAGTTGATCTGATCTTTAGTTCAGCCTGGAGACTCTTTTTGCTGAGACCTGATGCACTCATCAGGTCTTCAGGGATGCAAAACACTGATGTCTCTGTTTACAGGTGACTCACCTTCAGAACCGCCATCTTTTGGTTCTTCAGCTAAAGCATGCAGTTCTGTACCAGAAAGAGGTGTCTCAGGGTCAAGAGTCTTCTTTGGTGAAGAGTTACGTAGAACAGCTGCTGGAGTGCATAACGTTTTCAGTCTGTAAAAATACCAAGATTTGCCAGATCATTTCCACTGTAACAGACCTCAATGTATTAAAAAAAACTAGAACTATTGGCCGCCTCTGCCAACTTGTCTGTCCAAAAGGCCATCATGAATTGTTGTATCCTATCATATACAGTATGTGTGTGAAATTATGATACTTAATGAAAGAGTCAAGGTCAACAAAATGTGCTGCGACAACCAAAATCAAATCGATTCTAAGAGGGGATGACATGCAGCAAAGGACCACAGGCTGGACTCAAATCTCATATAATAACTTCTATAATATCTCATATTTCAGTCAGTCACCTCATATCAGAACAGATGTACATGCACCATATGTACAAATAAATAAAGTCCTCTAGGGGAAATTGAAAAGGAGTGCCTTTCCCCATGCATGTCTTTGGATGGTGGGAGGAAGCCGCTGTCCCTGGAGAGAACCAATGCAGACACTAAGAGAATGTGAAAACTCCACACAGAAAGACCCCGGGCCAGGACTTGAACCTGGTAACTTTATTATTAGTAGTACCTGTCTCACTGTTCCCGGGGTTACAGCCATACCATAGATCATCCACAGAGGAGTCAGGAGAACTGACGAGAAAGCAAGAGATATCCCAATGGCATAGCCCCACCAGGGGTACTGGTAAGTGTTGTTGTATTTCAGCGGGGTGAACTTGACCAGAGAGAAGAACAATATTCCCTTTAAAAAAAAAAAAAAAAAACAGTCATGCAGAGAACATCAAATGAACAGCAGATAGCTTTGTTGACAACATGTTTTTTTCCTGTTTTTCAGAGACAAGACAGACGAATGGTGTGAAGAACCTCCAACAATATTTCATATACGGCGAAGGGTGGTAGCCAATCATTTCCTTTATTTTGTTGTAATAACGATCAGCACCTTGTAGACACACAGTAAAAAAAGATAATATTATATTCTTAGTGCAGTGCAGAGAAGAAATATTTGCAGTGATTTACATGAGCAAATCTTGATTCAGTGTCTGGTTCACATAATTTGTACTATTTGATCAAATAACACAGATGTGAAGAACTCTAACAGACCATTTGATCCAAGTCTAAATTAACAACAAGTTTTAAATTGTGGCATATATAATTTAAAGGGGTGCAAAGGGGTCAACCCACATCAGATTTTTCCTTGACTAAAGCTATTTTTCTCACTCACCAAATATCCATCCCACACAGATTGACTCCAAAATGGCAAAACACATCATTGGTATTCCATTGCAGGCGTAGTAGTCAAACAGCAGAAACACATAAAGTCCTCCCTACAGCACATAACAGAGAGGAAAGAGACATGAGGACAAAAGAGATTGTTTTGTTCAAATAAAAACCATATTTTACACAGAGAGACAGGTGCAGTTTTAATATTGCCGGTCAAACAGGCTCTTACCTCAGTCACCATGAACAGACCAGTAACAAAGGACACTACACAGACGACCAGCAGCAGTAGTTTACGTCGATGACCAGTGAAGAAGAAGGATGGATGCAAGTCTGATATGGATGTGACCAAACCTTCCAGATACACAAACTGTGGGTGAAAGATTAGTGTTCCATTTACATTTTGGTGGTGTGGTGGGTTGGATGAATGGATTTAGAGTTTTATTTACTTGAACAAACAAGGCAGTGTACATGTGTTTGGTTTTTGAATGTATATTAAGCAAAGGCTTATCACAAAGTGGAACTCACAAGACAAAAGCATTGACAGTATGTTACAGATCATTTACAAATGTTATGCAGCGTTAAAAGTGTGGCTCATGAATGGATTTGGTGATCATTCAATTCATTGAATGGTTAAACTTTACCTCACTGTCCAGTCCAAGGAAGATGATCATAATAAAGAAGAAAACAGCCCAGAGTTGTGGCAAAGGCATCATGGCTACTGCCCGAGGGTAGGCGATGAAAGCCAGGCCAGGACCTGTAAGTGGTTCAGAGTAATTAAAGTAATAAAGTATTTCACATGCTAAGAATCACAAAGTACCTTAAATTCATCATCATTTCTTTAAGATTCTCATTTGTTCAGGTTAATGAATGTCTTGTAGTCCTGAATGATGCTTTAAATTAACAAATAAAGTTAGAAGAGTCCATCCATCCATCCATTTTCTATCACTTATCCTCACATAGGGTCTCGGGAGGGCTGGAGCCTATCCCAGCTGTCTTAGGGCAAAAGGCAGGGTGTTAACCACTGCACCACCATGAAGCCCTTTAGAAGAGTCCTATAATTTAATATTTCATCTGTGTATTACCTTTTCATGTATTTAGTTTATAAAATAATAATTTTCACATGCGCAATGACAGTGAGACCTGGAGAGGTGTGATTAGGAGAAACGGCCTCCCGACCAGAACCTGAGGGGTGTTCTGTCATTGGACTTCTGTTTTCCTCATGGATTGTCCATAACGAACACCATGTTCACGTATAGGTTTGTCCATATGTGTACTTGGCAAGAGGACACCCTACACCACAGTTCGATGATTGACTTTGTGGTCGTGTCACCGGACTTGTGGCCGCATGTCTTAGACACTCGGGTCAAAGAGAGGAGCGGAGCTGTGAACTGATCACCACCTGGTGGTGTGTTGGCTCCGATGGTGGGGGAAGATGCTTGTTCAACTTGGCAGACCCAAACATGATGTGAGGGTCGAAATGTTTTTACGGGTTAGTGGGACCTTGTATCGGCGAACTGATGGCAGTAACTGAAAGAATTGGTGAAGACGGTGGGTGGGGTCCTGTGTGATGGTGGTGGCTTTCCTGAGTACTGAGCGGGTGTAAAGATCCAATAGGATCGAGTCTCTCAGCCACCATACTAGAAAGAAAGTTACAGAAAACCCTCTCCATACATTTACACAGCACCAATGTTAGGGCAACTGACCTGAGATCACTGTGGTCCTTGGCATGCACCTTTTCAGGAATTAATATGATGGTTGATTCCTCCCACTGATCAGGTCATGCAGCCAGAGTCCAGGTGACCACCTAGCTGAGTGGAGCAGTCTTTGAGCACTCTGCCTCTGAACGTATCAGGGCCAGAAGCTTTGTGTGGGTTGACTTTGCCCAAGATGGAGGTCACCAACATCTCATTCTAGGTCTATTCAGGGGTCCTGGAGAGGAGGGTCTGTCGGGAAGTCGAATCTCAGATTCAGGAGGAGCAATGTAGTTTTCGTCCTGAGGCATGGACACGGGCTGTTTGCAACCCATGTCAGAGCTTGGTCTGCATTGCTGGCAATAAGTTGGATTTGTTACCTGTGAGGGTTGAAGTTCGCCAAAGCTGCCCTTTGTAACCAATTCTGTTCATAACTTTTATGGACAGAATTTCTAGGCGAGCTGCGACGTTGAGGGGTGCGGTTTGGTGACCTATGTATCAAGTCACTGTTTTTTGCAGATGATGTGGTTCTGTTGGCTTCATCAAGCCGTGATCTTCAACTCTCAGTGGAGTGGTTCACAGCCTATTATGATGTGATAGGGATGAGAATTACCATCAACAAATCTGAGGCCACAGTCGTTAGTCGGATAAGGGTGGAGTGCTCTCTCCAGGTCAGGGAGGAAATCCTGCCCCAGGTGAAGGAGGTTAAGTATCTCGGCGTCTCGTTCGTGACTAAGGGAAGAATTGGTGCAGCCTCTACAGTGATGCGGACGCTGTACCAATTTATCGTGGTAAAGAGGCAGCTGAGCCGAAAGGTGGAGCTCTCAGTTTACTAGTTGAGCTATGATCACGATTTGGTCAAAAGCTGTGGGTCGTTACCAAAAGAACAAGCTTATGGACAAAGCGACCAAAATGTGTTTCCTCTGCAGGGTGTCCGGGCTATGGATGGATGGATAGCCTTCACTTAATCAAATAAGGTTTAAGCTTTTAGCACATTATGATTTGCCACACTCTTATATCCTGTAAAAGGATGAGTGTGTCTTCGTTCAGCACCTGGCAGCCCACAGCACTGTGAGGGCCCACATGACATTAAGGGACAAGTTTTCACTTTAATTTAGGGTTAAGTCTTTGTGAGGGGGTGAGTACAGGTAACATCTTTCATTTTCTTTATACAAGGAACCATTTCGTTGAATACATACTACTTATTGTTTTTCAATTGAACACAACAAAGCAAATAAATACAGCGTTTGTCTTGAAATGTTTTTATACCTGATTCAGCCACAGTTGAGATGTCGACACCCAACTCATACGAGATGAAGCCGAGGACAGAGAAGACTGCAAAGCCAGCAACAAAGCTGGTAAAAGTGTTTAGAGTGCACAAGGCAAAAGTGTCTCTGGAAATTATAAAAAAAAAATATATATATGTATATATATATATATATTATGTACTGCATATATCCTATATCACACAATATCCTATATCACATAAACAATTAAAGAAGTACAGAATAATGTTATTGTTTTTTTTACTTGTAGCAGTTGTTGTTGTATTTGTGTATTACTGCCAATTACTTTTTTGTTGAGTATTTATATGTTGTTCCTGGCCAGATCTTCAATATTGCTTCAAGCCTCTGCTGAATCTGAACCAATCAGTACCTGCCAGCCTGATTCATTCATGTTCCCCTGTGGATTCTCGGCTATTTCCCTTTGGACCTGCAATCCTGAAAGCTCATGAATCACTGAACTCTTCCTGTCTACCTGGTTCCTGCCTCGTACATACCTGCTTTGCTACTCAGGCTACGGTTTTTAAAAAATACTTACATACACACACACACATATATATATATGTGTATATATGTATATATACATACATATACATATATACACATATACATGTATATACGCATACATGTATACGCATGCGCGTATACATGTATACGTATACGCGCATGCGTATACATGTATGCGTATATACACATGTATATGCGTATACGTATATACGTATATGCGCATATACGTATGGACATATACATAAATGTGTATATATACGTATATATACGTATACACGTATACGTGATCAGGAGAAAGGTAAAACTGAATCCCATCTACAGCTCCTGGTAATGTCAGCCCACGGATCAGCAACACAATCAGCGTCACATAGGGAAAAGTGGCCGTGAAGTAGACGACCTGAGAGAGAAGCAATATACACTGTATTCACTGGAGGTCAGCACAATAGGGATTAAGTTTGAATGAGTTAACATCACATTGATAATACATCAAGATATTAACACCACCTTTCCTGACATCTTGACTCCTTTCCAGATACAGAAGAAACAGATGATCCAGCTGAGCAAGACATCCAGCCAGGTCCCAGTGCATACTGCCCATCTCCTCAATTCCTCCAGACAAACCCAGGACTCTCCTCCTGTGTGCAGAAAGAAAATTATGTCAAGACTTCATGACACTGAAACTGTTTTGGAGATATGAAAACTTACTGCCAGAATTCTCTGACTGAAGATTCTGAAGATGATGCATTTTCATTGATGTGGCCATGAACTGAATCATTCTAAACCTGTTCATGAATATATGATTACATTTCAACACCAGGTACACACCAGTATTTCAAATACTATGTTCACTGTATTGAAAATGTAGCTAAACTAGCAGCACCTTCCAACATCGGACATATTTTCCTCCAACATGTGATTCCACCCTGAGCAGTTAACTGTCCCAGAGATACTTCCAGAAAGAAGATGGGGATTCCACAGGTGAACAGGATCAAAAAATAAGGAACCAAGAAAGCTCCTAAAGAGAAACATAATGTTACTGATTTAATATCATTCTTTCTGTCTGTTCTGCTGTACAACACTATAATACTTATAAATAGAATAGAATAGAATAGAATTACTTTATTGATCCCAACTTGGGAAATTACTTTGTAGCAGCAGCAAGAAACGCAATCACAGTACAAATAAGGGGCAATAAAAATAACAGAAAAGTATTACTATTTACAATTAAATTATAATACAGAAGAGCAGTATTAAAAGTATAAAAATGTATAACTTGATAAATAATTATGGCTCGAAATCATGATCTTACCTCCTCCATTTTTGAAACACAGATATGGAAATCTCCAAACGTTGCCCAGACCAATAATATATCCGATTACTGACAAAATGAATTCCCTCTTGTTGGCCCACTGGCCTCTCTTGTCAGACTCTGCTGGAGCATGATTTGGATTCTTGTCGTCTTTCATTATCAGACTCTTCTGTGATTCACAGCTGTGATAAAATGATGACAGGTTGGAGATGAGAGAAAGGCAATAGTAACTCAAACACTGCAGCCAAAGGCTGCAGAAGAGCATCTCTGAACACACAATACTGGTTCAATGCCCTGCTCCTAGTGTCTACGTGTTGTCGCATAAAACAAAAAACAGGACGGAATATTGATGCAATAAGCTTACGGGAAGGAAAGCCTTCCTGCTGCTCTTTCTGCAGAAACAAAAAATAAAAGAAAAATTGATCAAAATAGTAAATAAAAAATGTAATTTTAAATAAGTTTAAAGCTGAATATGTTTAAATGTAAAGTTAACATGAAAACATTAATGTAGTCTCAAACAACGTTACTTTTTGGAAACTTAGTTTGTTACTAGTGGCAGACATCAGTACTTTAACAGTTAAGCAGGATATTTATAACAATGAAGCTGAGAACATTTTCCAATTTAATTTGCAATGAATGACAGAATACTTACAGGAATAAATGGAGAGTGACTTTGCACAGGCAACACCACAATGAAATGTGACTCACCCAGAATTCTTGTTGTCCTATGACAGTTTTTCTTATGGGCACAACTATATTTTTCTGTGTGATTAAGATCAACACACCTGTGCCAGCCCTTCAACAGTATTTACAATGACAAAGTCGGTTTCTGCTGGCAAAAATATGTGGTTATACTCAGTGTTGTGCCAGTTCACACGTAAAAAGAACTAGCTCAAAGTTCAGTTCACACATAGTTCACTTTTTAAAAAAAGTTCACTGTCCTACAAATGAACTAGTTCACGTTCTTTTGTTACATTTTTTTTTTAAAACAAATTAGACACTATGTAACGCAATAGAACCTCTTCTTAACTATTTATCAGCTGTAAATCACTGCCACCCCAAAACAAATCAAATTATTGTATCAATAAAGAATCACAGATGGCACCGTATAGCTCAGCTGTACAGGGCTGCCTCCGTGACACTTTTATATATTTATTTAACCTTTATTTTGCTCGGTAAGTCAGTTGAAAACTACCTCTCACTTATAATGACGACCTGAACACCAGGTTCTGGAAGACCGGGCTGGCTCCAAAACACTGGACTGTCTCCGTGGCGTAGCTTCATAAAACTCCACCAAGTGCTCTGCAACCCTGGCTTCAGCATCAGCTGTACTGAACTGTCATAGTGACCGTCATAGTGTTTGCCATAAATAGTGTCGTAAAACCTGAAAACCACTTTCTATCGTGAGCATTTTCAAATGAACGTGAACGTGAATGGTTCGTGCCGTTCATTCTCGCCAGAGTAAACGCCATTGCCGTTCATGATTTGAAAACTGAGCCGTTCAGTTCACCGAAAATATGAATGCAGTTCACTTAAAGCATTGGTGTACAACACTGGTTATATTAGCTCTGTGTCCATTACCAAAATAATGGTGCAATTACTGAATGCAGTACCAGTTCATTAAATGACTTTCAAGTTTCAAACCACTGTGTGAAGTGTTTCTGACATTGGTGGTAGTCATACCATCACTACAGAGCTGATACCACCACATTCCTCCAAAAGATCTAAATTAGGGACATTAAGCTGAATGAGCTGAAAGAAAAACATGTGATGATGACTGTGATGTTGATCCAAGGACACACCCTGTCTCTACCCTAGCGTTATGCATTATTTCTACCCTGATCCAGCACGGCTCACCGATCATCAAATATGTTGTCAGGGCCTGGAGAGTAAGGAACATTGAAAAATGATTTAAAGAAACAGAACCTGGTGCCTGATCATACAGTATTAATATTAATTATTCAAACAAAACAAAAGATTTTATTTTACATTTTCAATAACAATGTCCAATGTATCTCCATCTGTACTGTCTATAGGAGTGCTTTAGGTTACATTGTTTGTAACACACTGATCTCACTTTATGTTACTCCATTGTTTGCAGCAATCAAGCTTACCAAACAGATATAATGTGCAACAACAATCCTGCTGAGAGATCGCTGCAACTCTCTCAATCTATAACAATCACTTTATTTACTAGTATGCAATGTCGCTGTTCTTCACTTCTCAACATGTGCAATAAACAATTTAATGTGGAATCGGTACGTTCACACGCTGGACTCCGTTGTTATCTCTGGTCCCTCCCTAGCCTGGTCTCTGATGACATGTTTTGTCCCATGACCTGTTTAGTCACATGTCATCCTTCCACTGCTGGCTGTCAAGGTGATGTTCACTTAATGATGTGGCTTCATTGACAATTGGAGGAGCTTCTGGGGGAAACCTGTTCTGATGAGCAGAGACTGCATCCATTCTACTTTGGAAGGAGCGGCTCTCATACCCAGAAACCTGGCCCAGTTTATTAGTCAATCTAATCCGTGACAACCCAGGGTTGAGACTAGGAGACAGAGTTGTAGTTAAACACTAAGGGTGTGACGAGATATCGTGGCATGAGATTCAGTCGTGACGAAATTCCTTAAAGATGTCTCATGAGCACAGGGCAGAAAGAAACCTATCAGACTTTGATCTATCCAAGCTTCTATTAGTGACCTGTGGGTGGCAGTAAAAGAAACTGACAAGACGAAGGTGAAGGAAAGTGGCAACTGCAGCACTTTATAAAGTTAAACTGGTTTCGCGCCGATCGCGCAAGGCGCAAGTGCGCCGAGAGAAACCCATTCATTGTGTATGTGGTTGTAAATCAAGACATACCATTGACCAAGTCGACACTCATATAAAGACAATTTAGCTTTAGCTTATGAGACACAGTGCTGAGTTGCTCCACAGTTTGTAATAAGCCTCAGAGCGCCATGATACACTTGCCCAGCATGTGGAGGCAATGAGCTGAGGGATTCACATCACCAAAATCAATAATTGAAAGAGAGATCATCTTGACCAGTTTCTGTTTGACCTTAAAAGAAAAGCAAGACCTATTTTGGAAATATAGCAGTAAAAGCTTCAGCTTTGATACAGTCTACTGAAGATGTGCCTTAAAGGACAAGTGGTCATTGATTAAGAACCCCAGATATTTAAAAGTTGATTCATTTGTTGACCTTTACTGGTGACAATGGCAGACGGTTTTGATCTTGCTGATTTTGAATTAGTGAAAAACATAAATTTTGTTTTATCAGTGGAGGACCAGGGGCTCTACACTGAGCCCCTCGCTAATGGCCAAGCTTCTCACTCTATCTCTAGACAATGCACATTGTTCTGCTCCAGGTAGTCCTGACAGACCCTGGTGACGTGTGGTCTTGCATTTTCCTGTTGCAGCGTAAGACGATAGTGAGTCACCAGAGGAACTGTGACAGGGGCTAAGATGTTAGCCGGCATTGAGGTTTCCATTGATGAAAACAAGCTCGGTCTTGTGTCTACTGCTTATTCCAGCCCACACCATGACGCCGGGGGACGTCGGCTGTGCAACCTGGCCTACTGCGTACTGTTTGGTCGCTGATTCTGTTCTGAAGTTGACCTCTGGTCTGTGCTGCAGTCACTGTAGCTGGCAGGAAATGGTTTCTCAGATGTTGAAGACCAATATGGCGGTCCTGTCGAGGGGTGGTGATACGTGGCCTGGGAGCTCGTGGTCGGTCATTAGTGCGCCCTGTCTCATTATACCGGTTCCATAGACGCGAGATGGTCGACACATGAACCAAGGCCCTGGCAACACGTCTCAGTGCCATTCCAGCTGTCAGCATACCAATGGCCCTTTCTCTGTGATTTTGATGTAGTCGTGCCATGGACGAACGTTTCACCAGGACACCGCAAATGAGTACTAAAGATCGCCATTGGTATGGCTACTTATTGACCAGGTTTTAAAAGGATTGGTGATTTAGATCTGCTCAATTTCATCAGCGGTGACAAATTCTAAGGATGTGCAGTCAAGTGGAACAACACGTAGGCACACAGCAACCAAAAGCAAATCCTTTGACATTTCATGTGATATTTCGTGTGTTATAACTCAGATTCATTGTTTGGCTTTGTGCGCCCAAAATTTCTCAATCATGGGAGTGTTACGTTGGAAGTTTTGGTCAGTGTATTTTATTTATTTTTATCTTAATGCACTGCAAGGGGGTTGATGAGGAATAACATTTCATTTCATTCAGTGTATGTGAATACTTGCTGAAATGACAATAAACCAAATCTTGAATCTATACATGCACGTACTCTAGAAATATCTGTTTGTTGTTTCTGTTCACAAAAGTCATTCATACTGTACATTTCAGCTGTGACATTGAGTGTGATGTTATTTGCCCAGCAGATGGCAGTATTTATAATTCCCTCTCAAGTCGAAATCAGGAAACCAAATTGTTCTTTTCATTACTGGCTTTAATCACACGAAGGGTATGATAGTGTGCCGTGAGAACTGGTAGACATACAGAAAGAAAAGTAAATAAAAACAAATTATTTCCATATAAAGACTGAAGACATAATTGTGTCGTTACATGACTCAACAGAAATTTGTCACGTTAGATCTGTAAGGACTAACAACACAACAGTAACATAACCAATAAATGTACCTCATTGGCCGCTTTCACTTGAGAGAAAGTTAGAAATCTTCAATCCTTCGAAGCACTATGCACTTTATCCAGTCTTCCTAAACACATGCTGGTCTTAGGCAGAGGTATCTCAGCGAGGTGTCTGCATGCTAGCGTAACAAGTTGTAACCCTCAAAAGTAACACCCGTCAACCGCGGCAGCAAAACTTTGGTTCCCACCTCAGTTAAGACTTATCCCCATAGCAAGACAAACAAAATACATGAAATAAATGAAATTTAAAAACTATTGTAACTAGAAATGTGTGCATTCATGAACTCAATATTTTTAACCTAATATTTATTAATCTATTATTTATTATTTTTTATCCTGACTTCGATGGCAGCTACAGTATTCACTGTTTCATTGAGGCCTCGATTAGTGAACCATCTGGTGAAACAATGGCCTGGAAAGCCTCAATGATTCATGGGGCTTTTGACCATTGCTATGTGTTTGTCTTTAGAAGGCATGTTGGTTAAAACTAAGTCAATGAGTATGGCTTTTTCAGGACATTTGGGGTTGGGTTTAGTGGGGAATTAATTAATTGTGAGAGTTTAAGAGAATCACATTCTTTCAGATTGTCAGGCATGAGCTAATCCAAATTTAATTCTCCCAACAAAAGCAATTCATTGTATTTCAACTGAAGGGAAGTCAATGCTGTTTGAGGGGCAGATGGTGGTCAATAATATCCTACCAACATAATATGGTGATTCTTCGATAACGCCATTTCAAGGGCAACCAACTCAAGATCTTTAGACACTGCCTCTTTAAGCACTAAATTAACATCTGAATTACTCCTGCTATACAACCCAACTATGCCCCCTTTTCTTACACAATCAGCACAATAAACTGTGTGACCATTCATACAAATATCCTTAACATGCACAGATTTTGTGAGTAGTAAAATGTGGTAAAATGAATTAATCCAAGACAACGCTACAACCTTTTATCAGGCACTCGACTACGGAAGTAAGTGTTAGATGTTGAAATGGTTGTAGAACTACAAAAATGCTCACTCAAAACATGGGGACAGCCAGACTGAAACATGTCAGAGTTGTAAGAGAAACTTTGCGACAGTCATTGAGGGGGAAAAACACTCTTTCATAGCAAAATTTGTGGCCTACTCAAACTAAATTATCCCCCTGGGGCCACCACCTGGCTGGTCCGCACAAAGTAATAAAGCATAATACAGTGGTTAGTGACATTGTGGAAAAAAACAGTAAAGCTGGAGGCTTGGGTTGGATTGATGTCTGGATGGTTACCTCACAGGTCTCAAACTGTAGGGCAAGGTGGATGAAGCAGGCCTAAGACTGCTGTGCAGGGAGGATGAAGTAGGCCCCATGAATGTGAGGCCCCACCACTGCAGCTTCAGGCACAAGGTAGCCACACCGCATGGCTCCAAGAAGCTCAGAGCCATAACCAGCAAACCAGTCCACAGGTAGGAGGAGCAGGCCAGAGCACACAAGACAGAGTTGCCTTCCAAAGCAGACAAAACAGGAACAATCCACAGATCTTCAAGAGTTGGCCATTCATCAGCACAAAAAGCCTTAAGTGAAAAGGTTAAAAAAAATACTGAAATCAAATAAAAACCACTAAAACAGGCAGACATCTTACAGAGACAACAGCCATGCTGCCATCTTGGATTGTGGGCAGGACTGTATACATACAGCTTTTTCCAAATTTATTAGATCAGCTGCACCTTTTTATACCCAAATTTTAGCCAAAACACTGGAATTATATGAGAAATTAATCAAAAATAAGAAACAATCAGTAAAACACTGTTTATATGTTCAGGAATGACAGTAAATAACTTTACTCAATCAAAAAGAAATAGTGCTCAGCTATTTTTTCTGCTGTTTTTGTAAAAACATTAAATCACACACACACACACACATATATATCAAACACAAGTTTTTTTTAAGCAGCCCCAAACTACCGGTGTTAAATATGAGTAGCATTTGGCATTTGGTTTATCACATCCTATCAACAAATTCACGGAAAGAATACTGCCTAGAGATCAAATTTATTCAAAAAAGGCATATTGGAGTTAACGGTAGACTAAAGTACGGCCTGCGTGCACATAGGTCAGCCTCTCTGAGCTGCCTGCACACTATTTGGGCACTAATATGGGGTTGGTGACGTCAAGGTGTCTAAACAGCAGTAACGGTGGCGGGAAATGTCCGGTCTCTGAGATGGTGAAGACAGATACGGCGATCCTAAATTTGGTCACCACACAGGGTCTGCCGCTGTGTGGACATCTTAAGTGTTGTTCGTGGCATGGAATCTGTTTCTGAGAGGACTAATTGTTGATTCGTGAACGTCCACATTGCCCTTGCAACATCTCGCACACTCATTCCGACACTCAGCATTCCAACAGCACGTTCACGTTGGATTTGCGTCAGTCGCGGCTTCATTACAAAAGCACTTAGAGAAAACTATTTTTCCATTTTATGCAAGTTGGGTAGACAAACAAAAGTGCTGATCCCACGTTTATACGCCAGTGCTCTAGTCGTCTAGGTTGACCACACCTCTGTTAATCTGGCAGATCAAAATACGGCATCACAACATGCACTTATTGCATTTTTGGTGCGGTATCATGCACAACCTTTTGTCCAAACAAGCATTTTCACATTGCTGCTGAGACAAACGGCAACAACTAGAATTCAGTTAATAAAACTTGCGTTTCTTTTGTTGTTGAGCATCTATATACATAGATATGTATATATATATATATATATATATATATATATATATATATATACACACAGTAGTGGTCAAAAGTTTACATACACTTGTAAAGAACATAATGTCATGGATCTCTTGAGTTTCCAGCTATTTCTACAACTCTGATTTTTCTCTGATAGAGTGATTGGAACAGATACTTCTTTGTCACAAAAAAACAATTCATGCAGTTTGGTTCTTTTTTTTTATCTTTATTATGGGTCAACTGAAAATGTGACCAAATCTGATGAAACAAAACTCAAGCTCTTTGGCCACAATGCCCAGCAGTATGTTTGGAGGAGAAAAGGTGAGACCTTTAACACCATGCCTACCTTCAAGTACGGTGGTGGTAGTATCATGCTGTGGGGCTGTTTTGCTGCCAATGGAACTGGTGCTTTACAGAGAGTAAATGGGATAATGAAGAATGAGGATTACCTTCAAATTCTTCAAGATAACCTAAAATCATCAGCCCAAAGGTTGGGTCTTGGATGCAGTTGGATGTTCCAACAGGATAATGACCCCAAACACACTTCAAAAGTGGTAATGGAATGGCTAAATCAGGCTAGAATTAAGGTTTTAGAATGGCCTTCCCAAAGTCCTGACTTAAACCCCATTGAGAACATGTGGACAATGCTGAAGAAACAAGTCCATGTCAGAAAGCCAATCCCACTTCACCTCACTCCAGGTGAAGAACCAACTGAGGAGATTGAAGGCGAGAAAAGCAGCGGGTCCAGACGGCATCTCCCTCAGGCTCTTCAAGTCCTGTGCTGACCAACTCTGTGGGATTATTCAGCACCTGTTCAACCTGAGTCTGAGGCCGGGGAGAGTGCCACAGCTGTGGAAAACATCTTGTCTGGTCCCAGGTTCCAAAGACTCCACACCCCAAGGAATTCAACGGCTACAGGCCGGTGGCGCTCATGTCTCACTTCATGAAGACCTTGGAGAAACTGGTCCTCAGCCACCTGTGCCTGCTGGTGAGCCTGTTTATGGATCCGCTGCAGTTTGTCAGGTGTGGATTCAGAAGAACCCAGAAGCACTACTCAGAAATCAGGACTCCTCACAAACAGTATCATTATTTCACACTCAAGCAGAGTGACAAAGATGGAGGTGGAGTGACAAAGGTGTGGGGATCCACACGTGTGCTTCCAGGCAGGTGGAGCAGCACGTGGCCGTCTGACTACTCTACTCTGAAAAAATAATAAAGAAATAACTTACCTACCCAAAATCCTAAACTGCGAAACAAAAGGTGCTCTACCTCTAATGGGGAGACTAAACTAGAAAAGAAAAAGGCAAAATCAAATGAAAACCTTACAAGCAGGGAGCCTAAACTAAAAAGAAAAATCAAAATCCCCAACCTACCAACAGGGAGACTAATATGGAAACAAAATCAAAATCCTCAACCTATTAACAGGGAGACTAAAGTCAGCTGTGTACTCGCTGTATCTGCTCGCGCGCTTGCGCAATTGTGACATCAAAATTAGGTGGAAACCCATCGCACGTGGCACAAAAAGGCGTTGCGTCTGCTTGTCCCGTACATGACAAAATTTCTGACCGTCTCTACATACATCTGTATGATCCTTCTTTGAAGGAACATAGAGATGCTGTGAGAGCACAGAACTCATGGAAAGAAATTGCAAAGACCTTGGGGAAGGATGAAACAACATGTAGGAAGATTTGGAAGAATCTTTGTGACCGTTTTGTTAAAAACAAGAAAAGGTCTCAGAAAAGTAGTGGTTCTGCATTTACCAGACCTCCAGACCTGCACCACTGCTGACAGAGTTGTCATGGCTCAAACTTGCAATAACAATTGGTCTCAATAACCACACTTGTTTAATGCCTTGTTCACACTACACAACTGTCAGAGTCGTAGAGACGCCATGTTGTTCACACTATGTGACTCTCTCCTTCCCCCTCAGAGTTTTGAGGTGCTCACACTACAGGACTGGTCAGCGGTGGGAGTGTCCACACTACACAACTCTGTATTCTGCAAGCGTCTCCGACTGCCGCACTGCTGCCCAGTCAGCCCCTCTTACTAATTCCTGCTTAATAAATGAGCCGTTCATTGTTTTCTAGAGCGCAAATGATTTGCAAATCCTTAGCAACCAGGGAGTCCATAGCAACCTTCTACATCCGCTGCTTCTTCTGCTTCACCAGTGGGTTGTGGATGCAATTTCACAATAGTGACGGAAGAGGATTGCAACTACTGCCGCGTCTGTCGTGTGGCAGTATATATGGTTTGAGTGCGCCAATGATGTCATCAACTGCGCATGCGCGAGCAGACACAGCGAGTATACGGACAGCTTTACTCTGAAAACTAAATCAAAATCCTCAACCTCGAAACAAGGAGACTAATCTGTAAAACAAACTAAAAAAAACCTCAACTTACAAAACAGGCAGAAAAAGGAAACTGACTGCTCTACACTTAAAAGTGGAGAAAAAAGAAACAAAACACTTATCTAAGGATTTTCCGCACAGTGGGGACTGGCTTCAGGAAACAAACAGGCTCGGACGACATGCAGGCACAAGACAAACTCACAGGAGTTTGAGGAACACGTGACTATTTAAACATGAGGAAATGGGAAACAGCTGGAAACAATTAGGGCAGGGTGTGACAATCACAGCCACGTGGACACATTAGGGCAGGAAGCAAAAACACCTGAAACGAGGGAGACAACATCACTACAAATTAAAACAGGACAACAGATACAAGACAAAAATGGATAAATTAACTAAACAGACAGATGGATTGTGACACAGCTCACCTATCAACCTGGCATCGGGGTAGATGATGCTGTCATTCTACCTGCTACAGTCCTCCCTCAGTCACCTGGAAAACGCTGGAAGCGTCACCACCTCACCACTTGGATTATGGACTACCTCACAAAGCGACCACAGTAAGTGAGGGTACAGGACTGTGTGTCTGGCACACTTCTCTGCAGCACTGGGGCCCCACAGGGGACAGTTCTGGTGCCTTTCCTGTTCAGCGGACTTCACCCACAACTCCAAAAACTGTCACCTGCAGAAGTTCTCTGAAGACTCTGCAATCATTGGCCTCATCAAGGACGGGGACGACAGTGAGTACAGAGAACTGATCCAGGCCTTTGTGGACTGGTGCCACGTGGGTAAAACCAAGGAACTGGTGGTGGATTTCGGCAGGCGACAAGACTCTCCACTTGCACCTGTGAACATCAGGGGAACGGACATTGAGGTTGTCAGATCTTATAAGTACCTGTAAGTTCAGGAGAAAAAAATAGCAAAGTACATTATTATTTCTTTTTGATTGAGATGTCAAATTACAGTGATTTAGTAGCATTGTTTGTTATTCCTGATTACTGTTTGTTATTTCTCACAGAGTCCCAGTGCTTTGGCTCAAATTTAGGTGTAAAAAGGTGAAATCAGTTTGAAATGCCTCACTCCTGTTCAAAATGGTGAAGCGTTGCGTAGTAGATGAGAGTGTAACATTGCAAATGACCTGTAGGTGGCATTATAGGCTTAAAAGTAGCAGCTCGAGGAGGCTTGCTAGTCGGTAGCAGTGGATATGCCGTTCCTGTGTACTGTTGAATGAGTTGACTAACGTTCAGTAAATAAGTTGACTGCAACCTGTAATCCTTCCCTAACAAGAGCATTCAGAAAACTGGGGATGTACGACAACAAGAGATGTTTCATCAACAGCTACCAGAGAAAACAACAAAAAAACACAATGGATAAAACCCTTGATCATCAAGGAAACTGGTGAGCTCGGAAGATGCTTGGAAGAAAACAGCTTGAGAGTTTTACAACGCAGATTTTCGGCAAATGTTGGACGACAAGGAAGCTAGCGTTAACGGCGGGATGGCTACTTCCATGGCAGGAACACTTGTTGCATTTGACAGTCAGACACAGCCCTGGGAGGAATATTGCAAAGTTTGGAGCACTTCTTTGAGGCAAATGGGACGCAGGAAGAAAGTGGATGTTATTGTTGAGCTCAGTAGGCAGCAAGACATAGAGTTTAATGAAAAACTTGCTAGGCCCAGAGAAGCCTGGTGCTAAGTCATTCACGGATTTGACTGGTTTGCTTCAGTGACATTACAATCCAAAGCCCAGTGAAAAAAGTCCAGAGATTTAAGTTCAATTCAAGGACTAGTGCAGCAAATGAGACTGTGTTGGAGTATGTGGTTGTACTAAGAGAGCTGGCGCAACATTGCAGTTATGGAGATAAGCTGAAGGAGATGCTACATGATAGGCTTGTGCGCGGCATTGTGTTTGACATTATTCTTTGCTAGTGCCCACTGGTGGTATGTAACTGTACAGCCATGGAGGCCTGCAGACAAATCTCCACACACTTCTGCAAATCGCTGCACGCATTTGCAGAAGTGTAGCAAAAGTCATGTGTAAAAAGCCAGCCAATAGAGAGCGATGACTTGTCTGTATTTCTGCTCTTGCAAGCAAAATACTTAAAACTGTCAGCCATTAATATACAATATGCATTTGAAGACTTTTCTTTACACTTACAGATCAATGCACACATTTGCAGATTTTGAGTCTGCTGCTTTGTGTCCTGTCTTGCTTGTACGGCACTCGACCTCGGCAATCCTCCTTGCCAGACCTTGTGATAATGTAGAGCTTATTCATAACAATGTAGAGACATGATGAGTCCTGGATTAGCTGCACATTAATCATCACATCGGAGGGAGTGGCAGTGAAACATACCTGTGTGAGAGTTTGGGCTTTCTTTGAAATCCTTGAAACAGTTTTGTGCATGTGAGCAAACTACATATGAGTTATTGCTGTCATTTGTCTCCACAACACAAAAAGAACTATTTTGCTGCTACTTTTGTGGCATTTATTCAAAAATCCAACTCCAGCGTCAAACAACAGAAATATTCACATCCAGCATTAATCAAAGAGTCCCTGCAAACTGGTGGAAATGTATTTTTCTTTAAAAGTTTCCAGACAATACATGTACTGTAGATCTGTAGAGTTTTTTGAAGTGGCAGGTGGACATCCCAGGGAAGACTCAGTGAATGTGAAGTGAAGCAAAATTACATAAGTTAAAGGAATCCCATAGAAGAGCCTAATGTTAATGATTTGGAGGTAACTCCAATATACAGTGTTTTTTTCCCCATATTCACAGTCAGAAACCCAAACCTTTTATGTATTTGATGTAGTCTAAAGTTATGTCAAACATCCATCCATCCATTATCTACCGCTTATCTTCATAGGGTCAGGGGGGCTGGCAGCTGTCTTAGGGTGAAAGACAGGGTACACCCTGGACAAGTCTCCAGTTCATCACAGGACACATAGAGACAGAAAACCACTCACACTCACATTCACACCTAAGGACAATTTAAATTAACCAATTAGCCTAATCCCCATGCATGTTTTTGGATGGTGGGAGGAAGCCGGAGTACCAGAGTGAATCCACACAGACATGAGGAGAACATGCAAACTCCACATAGAAAGGCCCCGGGCCTGGGATTCGAACCCGGTACCTTCTTGCTGTGAGGCAACAGTGCTTTATGTCAAACAATAATATTGAAATATCTTGGCTAAATAGGTGACTGTCTCACAGCTCAAATGACACAATCATGATCGATCACATTTTGGAGCAGCTGATGTTATAATTATTGTAGCATCCTAATACTCAACATGTTGTTTCCTGAAATGAAGTCAGGCTGACAGCAAACTGAGAAGTTCTTCAGTGCTCTTTACTTTTCAGGCTCTACAGGCTCAGATAACATATCTGAGTATCGGTGAGGCATGCTGGGTCAAGGTAGAGCTTATTCATAACAATGTAGAGAAAGGGTGAGTCCTGGATTAACAGCACTGTAATCATCACATTGGAGGGAGTGGCACTGAAACACACCTGTGAGAGAATTTAGGTTTTCTTTGTGCAAACAGTTTGTGCATGTGAGCAAACTACATATGACTCATAACATCATTATCATCATACTCATTAGTCTTCAAAACAATATAATAATTATTTTTGCTCTGGTTTTTGCACAGTGAGCTTGTAAACTTGAAATGGAAGTCATATCCGTCATCTAAATGTTGGAATTTAATTTGATATAAAAAAAAAAAAATCTTTTATAGGACATTCTATAAATATTTATTATTATTATTATTATTATTATTATTCAATTGTTTCATTACTGTTGTTTTAATATATTTCCTACTTATGACTTGTTCATTCTGCTGTAACAAGAGTATACCCCAATGGGGATCAATAAAATACATTCTATTCTATTCTATACTAAACTGCACCAACATTTCTTGAGCATAGAAGCAGCAGATGATCCAGCTCAGCAGAAGACACCCTGTCTGGTCTTCCTCTGCTGAACAGAGGATGGCATAATTATGAAAGTCCTCCTTTCTGGGTCAGGGTACACTGTAAAAATTATGAGGCTTGTAAAACATTAAAAAATAAGTTCAATTGCTGCCTTAAAACATGAGTAAACTGAACTCAGAGAAAAGCATTATTTGAACTCAGAAAGGTAGGTTATCCAAGTTGCTTAACTAATGATTATTTATTGTTTGAACTTGATACTTTGAGTTGAAATGACTAACTTTGATGCATTCATTGTTGCAACAATTCATTCAACATGTTTTTCTTGTCACAGAAACATATAATTATATGCTACTTCAACTCACAAAATTCATTTTAGTTGTTTAAATCATAATTTTTATTGTTTGAACTTGATACTCCAAGTTGAAACTGCTGACATTTCCCATAGAGAAAACTTGCTTTGTTTTGGCAAAGGAACATAATTACATAATTACATAATTACACTCTTTCAACTCACATTTTAAAGTTTAACTACCTACTATATCCATACAAAATTGCCTTTTCAAGTTACGTAAAGTGAGGTTCTTAAGACAGCTATTTAAAGCCCCTTGCACAAAAAAATGACCCAGTTTTAGTTTTGTAGCCATGACAGCTCCGTCAGCAGTGGTGCAGGTTTGGTAAATGCAGAACCACAACAGTACTTTTCTGAGACCTTTTCTTGTTTTTCACGTCATTTGGGCTGGATTAAGAATTTGATAAATGCAAACACTTACCTACAAAACTTATATTGTTCAGTTATGTTGACACATAGAAATTCTCATTTGACTGATCGGGCTGAAAACCTTGAGTTAGAATACCAATAACTCATTCAATTAATTTGAAATTTCATAACTCACAATGTTAATTGGAAGTAAATGATAGAAACAAGCCATGCTAACTTATTGAGCTTATCACCTTTTACAGGGTAGAGGTTTGACATAACACCAGTGTTGAAGCAGGGTGAAGCCTCAGCTCAGCAGCACAGTCATCATCACATAGGGCAAATGTCACTGAAACACACCTGAAAGAGAGAGTTTATCATTGTGTTGAAATCCTGGAAATGGTTTGCACATATGGTGCAATTGGTGGTGAGACATATTCAGATCTATGAGAGGAATGTGGCAGTGTAACCTGTACACAAAAGTCAGAAATGCTTCACACAGTGGCTTTAAACTGGAAAACTAAACAATTTGATGAAATGGTATTGCACTTCAATAATTGACAAAACAAATGACATTTTCACATTTATCGTGGTTATATTTAACATTGAACACAGAACTAGTATAACCACACATTTACTAAATTATACAGTATAAAGGCTCTATCATTGACACAGAATGTTGCTTGTTGTCCCACTGGGAGGTGTGACAGATGATGGAACAAATAGGGTGGATAACACTGAACTGACTTTGAATGCACTTGGGGAAAGCCAAGAAGGGGGTGGGGGGCTGAGAGCCTGGTTGAACATCAGAGTGCTACCAAGTCCATTATTGCAGATGGAAAAGAGGAGAGTCTCGTCTCCAGCAGGAGGTACTCCTGAGGCATGAAGAGGCTTTGAGCAGAGCCTGTTAGCTCAATGGCAGGCAGCTTAACCTGCAAACTCAACCTATTTGGCAACATCATCAATGGGCAATAGGATGCCTGTGCTTTAAACAATGTAATGATTCCCTTTCAAATTCAAGTTTTAACGTTTTTGTGTGGTTCCATCAAAGCAAAGAAAAAAAGACATTTACACGATATTGCCAAAAGTATTCGCTTACCTGCCTTGACTCACATATGAATTTAAGTGACATCCCATTCCTAATCCATAGGGTTCAATATGACGTCGGTCCACCCTTTGTAGCTATAACAGCTTCAACTCTTCTGGGAAGGCTGTCCACAAGGTTTAGGAGTGTGTTTATGGGAATTTCTGACCATTCTTCCAGAAGCGTATTGTGAGGTCACACACTGATGTTGGACAAGAAGGCCTGGCTCTCAGTCTCTGCTCTAATTCATCCCAAAGGTGTTCTGTCAGGTTGAGGTCAGGACTCTGTGCAGGCCAGTCAAGTTCATCCACACCAGACTCTGTCATCCATGCCTTTATGGACCTTGCTTTGTGCACTGGTGCACAGTCATGTTGGAAGAGGAAGGGTCCAGCTCCAAACTGTTCCCACAAAGTTGGGAGCATGGAATTGTCCAAAATGTCTTGGTATGCTGAAGCATTCAGAGTTCCTTTCACTGGAACTAAGGGGCCAAGCCCAGCTCCTGAAAAGAACCCCACACCATAATCCCCCCTCCACCAAACTTTACACTTGACACAATGCAGTCTGACAAGTATCGTTCTCCTGGCAACCGCCAAACGAGAAGATGGAGAAGATGGAGAAGCGTGATTCTTCACTCCAGAGAACACGTCTCCACTGCTCTAGAGTACAGTGGCGGCGTGCTTTACACCACTGCATCTGACGCTTTGCATTGCACTTGGTGATGTATGGCTTGGATGCAGTTGCTCGGCCATGGAAACCCATTCCCGAAGCTCTCTGTGCACTGTTCTTGAGCTAATCTGAAGGCCACATGAAGTTTGGAGGTCTGTAGTGATTGACTCTGCAGAAAGTTGGTGACCTATTTACATTATGCGCCTCAGCATCCGCTGACCCCGCTCCGTCAGTTTACGTGGCCTAACACTTCATGACTGAGTTGCTGTCATTCCCAAACACTTCCACGTTCTTATAATACAGCTGACAGTTGACTGTGGAACATTTAGCAGCGAGGAAATTTCACGACTGGATTTGTTGCACAGGTGGCATCCTATCACATTTCCTCGCTGGAATTCACTGAGCTCCTGAGAGCGACCCATTCTTTCACAAATGTTTGTGCATGCATAGTCTGCATGCCTAGGTGCTTGATTTTATACACCTGTGGCCATGGAAGTGATTGGAACACCTGATTCTGATTATTTGGATGGGTGAGCTAATACTTTTGGCAATATAGTGTAACTGGAAACTCAAGAGAGCCATGACATTATGTTCTTTACACAACTGTATGTCATTCTCTGGAAGATGGGACTCATGTCAAATGAAATCCATCACCCAGAGAAGAAAAAAACTAAACAAACTTACCATGTGACCTTGAAAGAATAGAAGGAGCCAAATTCAGACTGCAGGAAAGGTGATGATGGTGATGAAGGTAGAAATTCTACCCCAGACTGCTCCGTTGGTGCTCACATTGTGCACCAGAGCAGGTCGCAGAGCTCTGGGATGTCTTTAAGGAGGCCTCTTCCCTCTTCATTAACTACCTGGGAAAAATCACCTTGGTCGAGCATGAGATCCGACTGAAGGTGGGAAGCCCAATTCGGCAACCACCCACGTCTGATGATTGTCTGCCCTGATTGTTTCCATCTGTTTCCTATTCCCTAGTGTAGAAATGTCTGCTTCTCCCACCGTCATGTGCCAGTACGTCTCATGTCTTGTATCCAAGCTTCCAGCCCCTCGTCCACGTCACTGATCCCTGTCCACATTAGGTTTCTGGTCAGTGTAGTCAGTGTATTTAGTGTTTGCCAATGAGTTTATAGGTTTTGTAGATTAGTTCTTGTTTCCTCTTTCCGCTTTTAGTTCCTTTCATAGGTTAGATCTGCCCTGTTTGTTTCCTCTGAGTAGAGCGCCCTGCAGATCAGTGTTTCATTTGTAATTTAATTTGTAACTTGTAATTTATAGCCATAGTGTCTGAGCCATTTGTTTCATTAAAAGTGAAGTGATTTTCTGTTTTCATTTCCAGTCGTACCAAAAAGGAGGTGCGATTCTTTCTGAGTTTGGCTCGATGGTACAGGAGATTTGTGGCTCAACAACTGTAGCCCCACTAACAGCACTGACCAACAAGGACAAGAAGAATTCAGTAACCTGGTCAAATGACTGTGAGAAAGGCTTCAACACCTTGAAAACCCACCTGTGTTCATCTCCAGTTCCCAAGAGTCCATACTTTACTTGTCCATTCCTAGTATTGGTGGATGCATCAGCCGTTGGCCTTGGACCGGTCTTGGCCCAAGGAGACCCTGGAGAAGAGAACACAGTCCTCATAAAACAACCCAATGAACAGGATGTTTTCACAAGACATTTTTTACGGAATGTCAATAAGCTGAACTAAAGCTCACAGTGACAATAACACCATGCTGGTATGCTGTTTACATACATATATATATCTGTTTAGAAATGGGGACAAAAAGTGCAATAAGTTGCTTTCAGCACACTGAGCTCAGTGTTGCTGATTCAGATCTATGAGAGGAATGTGGTGGTATTAGCTGTGCACAAAAGTCAGAAGTGCTTCACACAGTTGCTTTAAACTGGAAAACGGTCATTTAATGAACTAGTATTGCACTTCACTAATTATTATTTTGGTTACATATTATATTTTCACACTTATTGTGGTTATATTTAACACTGACCACAGGACTAGTACAAGCACACATTTACTAAATTATGTCAAAGCTCCTTCATGAACATAGAAAGTCACTTGTTGTCATTGCTAATACCTCTGAAGGGTTGGTACAGGCATGTTGATCTTTTTCTCAGACACAAGTAGTGTGTACCTATATAAAAGGCTCACATAGAGGCTACAGAGTCAATGCAAACTGCAGGATTTCTGGCTGAGTCACATTCCATCGTCAGATTCAGATTCATTCATTTAGTTCTGTGAGTATTCTGTCATTCATTGCACATTGGTCTGGAAAACATTAAATCTCTCACTTAACTGTTTTTGTTGCAGTGTGCACAAAGTAGTGATGTTGAACTTGTCTTCAGCTCATAACAAACTCAGTCTCTCAGAAGTAACGATGTTTGACTTTTAGGCTGCATTCATTTTTTCTTTCTCTGCACATATTTACTGTTTTCTGTTTCTGCAAACATTACATGAAAAAAGTCATCAAGATGCTGCTAAAGTGAGCATGTTAGTATTTATTTTACACAATTTTATATTATTGTTAATTTATATATACACTATATTGCCAAAAGTATTCGCTCACCCAACCAAATAATCAGAATGAGGTGTTCCAATCACTTCCATGGCCACAGGTGTATAAAATCAAGCACCTACGCATGCAGACTGCTTTTACAAATATTTGTGAAAGAATGGGTCGCTCTCAGGAGCTCAGTGAATTCCAGCGTGGAACTGTGATAGGATGCCACCTGTGCAACAAATCCAGTCGTGAGATTTCCTCGCTCCTAAATATTCCACAGTCAAATGTCAGCTGTATCATAAGAACGTGGAAGTGTTTGGGAACGACAGCAACTCAGTCATGAAGTGGTAGACTATGTAAACTGATGGAGCAGGGTCAGCGGATGATGAGGTGCATAGTGCGAAGAGGTCGTCAACTTTCTGTAGAGTCAATCGCTACAGACTCCAAACTTAATGTGGCCTTCAGATTAGCTCAAGAACAGTGCACAGAGAGCTTCATGGAATGGTTTTCATGGCTGAGCAGCCGCATCCAAGCCATACATCACCAAGTGCAATGCACAGCGTCGGATGCAGTGGTGTAAAGCACGCCAACACTGGACTCTAGAGCAGTGGAGACGTGTTCTCTGGAGTGACAAATCACGCTTCTCCATCTGACAATCTGATGGATGAGTCTGGGTTTGGTGGTTGCCAGGAGAAGGATACTTGTCGGATTGCATTGTGTCAAGTGTAAAGTTTGGTGGAGGGGGGATTATGGTGTGGGGTTGTTTTGCAGGAGCTGGGCTTGGCCCCTTAGTTCCAGTGAAAGGAACTCTGAATGCTTCAGCATACCAAGACATTTTGGACAATTCCATGCTCCCAACTTTGTTTGGAGCTGGCCCCTTCCTCTTCCAACATGACTGTGCATCAGTGCACAAAGCAAGGTCCATAAAGACATGGATGACAGAGTCTGGTGTGGATGAACTTGACTGGCCTGCACAGAGTCCTGACCTCAACCCGATAGAACACCTTTGGGATGAATTAGAGCAGAGACTGAGAGCCAGGCCTTCTTGTCCAACATCAGTGTGTGACCTCACAAATACGCTTCTGGAAGAATGGTCAAAAATTCCCATAAACACACTCCTAAACTTTGTGGACAGCCTTCCCAGAAGAGTTGAAGCTGTTACAGCTGCAAAGAGTGGATCGACGTCATATTGAATCCTATGGATTAGGAATGGGATGTCACTGAAGTTCATATGTGAGTCAAGGCAGGTGAGCGAATACTTTTGGCAATATAGTGGATATACTTTCTAATTCTTTTTACAATACTTTTTTTCAATTTGTGATCCATGATTCTATGCATCTTTTAATTGATTCACAAAATGTCTGTCATGTTATATGTACTAGCGTTTAGCATTGTACGGCAGTTTTATCTTTAGAGTTCAAATTAATATAGTGGTTCCTTTTGGGTGATTTCATCTGTGCAATGATTAATAAAGGGTGGACACAGATGTTGAGAAAGCTGACAGGATTTTCAGTCTCATCATTGTCTTTTTCAACATGGAGTGCAGCAGGAAGGTAAAGGATTACCTGCCTGTAAGCTAGGTTACATCGATAAACCTCTGAATCATTTTATGCCTATGCTGGACATACTGTACATATATATAACATGTCTCATCACTTACATTTCATTACAGCTGCAGTGTCTGATCATGAAAGACGACAACAATCCAAATCATGCTCCAGCAGAGTCTGACAAGAGAGGCCAGTGGACCAAAAAGAGGGAGTTCATTTTTTCATTAATAGGATTCGTTATTGGTCTGGGCAACGTTTGGAGATTTCCATATCTGTGCTTCAAAAATGGAGGAGGTAAGAACATGATTTAGAAGTATTATAGTGTTGTACAGCAGAACAGACAGAAAGAATGATATTAAATCAGTAACATTATGTTTCTCTTTAGGAGCTTTCTTGGTTCCTTATTTTTTGATCCTGTTCACTTGTGGAATCCCCATCTTCTTTCTGGAAGTATCTCTGGGACAGTTAACTGCTCAGGGTGGAATCACATGTTGGAGGAAAATATGTCCGATGTTTGAAGGTGCTGCTAGTTTAGCTACATTTCCAATACAGTGAACATAATATTTGAATTACTTACTGGTGTGTACCTGGTGTTGAAATGTAATCATATATTCATCAACAGGTTTAGGCTATGGCAGTCAAATGATAATGTTATACACTGTAATGTATTACATTATCATCATGGCTTGGGCGTTCCTCTACCTCTTCTCCTCCTTCCACACTGTACTCCCCTGGGCCAGCTGCAACAACACCTGGAACACAGGTACACATCTGTATGATGACAGGGCCATGGCCTTATAAAGACATATTTACAGTAAATGATGACAAAATGTTTTTGAACAGGTCCTAAAATGTACTGCATTAACAAAGTCTGCACTGTTTGTTCTTATGAAGTGGACTGAAAATCAACATGGCAGTAAATTCTAAAAATGTTCAGCCATTCTAACTTGTTACTGTTTTCTCTTCCACCTCAAGAGAACTGCATTGATTCCAGTCAGAATGATTCAGTTCGTGGCCACATCAATGAAAATGCATCATCGTCAGAATCTTCAGTCAGAGAATTCTGGCAGTAAGTTTTCATATCTCCAAAATAGTTGTAGTGTCATCAAGTCTTGACATAATTTTCTTTCTGCACACAGGAGGAGAGTCCTGGGTTTGTCTGGAGGAATTGAGGAGATGGGCAGTATGCACTGGGACCTGGCTGGATGTCTTCTGCTCAGCTGGATCATCTGTTACTTCTGTATCTGGAAAGGAGTCAAGATGTCAGGAAAGGTGGCGTTAATATCTTGATGTATTATCAATGTGATGTTAACTCATTCAAACTTAATCCCTATTGTGTTGACCTCCAGTGAATACAGTGTATATTGCTTCTCTCTCAGGTCGTCTACTTCACGGCCACTTTTCCCTACGTGATGTTGATTGTGTTGCTGATCCGTGGGCTGACATTACCAGGAGCTGTAGATGGGATTCAGTTTTACCTTTCTCCTGATCTGACCCGTCTGACTGATCCTCAGGTGAGGTTTGTTTGTGATGGTTGTATGTAAAAGTGAGTCACTGAGCAGAATTACTTTCCTAACACTGGCACACTTATCCAACTGGAAGTTAACACTACGAGTAACAAAGCTACAAAACGGAGAAGTGTGGCCAGGTACACTGTCGTTGAAATACTCTTGAAGTGCTGCTCAAGTACTCGGTGATGTAATTATGCCAAACGTTAGCACTGGGAACTAACTCACAGTATTTCCTCTTCCATTTTTAGAGTAATGGGACAACGAGTTATGGGTGGAAGGAAGGCGAGTTTAGGATAGGTTAAGCATCAGCAAGTCTTACAAGATATTTTGCGTTTTTCGCAATTTGGGGGTCATCTCCAGATGCTCCCTCTAACTCTAACCCTCTCTTTGTTCAGATCGTGCAGCATACAGTTCATGCAACATGAACATATTAATTATTGCTTGGGGTGATCAAATGGACAAGTTGAATTTGATCACAAATTTAGAAGTTCAACAATTAGTGCTGGCAATTCTGCTAACTGCAAACATGCAAACATGAAATGTGGCTGAAAGAGAGGCAGAAATATAAAGTCTGAACATCACATGAATAACTAAACACATCAATATTTAATGGCCGAACAAACATGACTCATTTAATTGTTTTAAGGTGTGGATGGATGCTGGAAGCCAGATCTTCTATTCCTATGCTCTCTGCATAGGGTGTTTGCAATCTCTGGGAAGCTACAACACATACCACAACAACTGCTACAAGTAAAGAAATAAAAATTATTAGCTACTTTATACCTTTATGTGATGTGGGATATATGCAGTATTTCATGTTTTTTTTTTCATTTGCAGAGACACTTTTGCCTTGTGCGCTCTTAACAGTATAACCAGCTTTGCTGCTGGCTTTGCAGTCTTCTCTGTCCTCGGCTTCATGTCGTATGAGTTGGGTGTCGACATCTCAATGGTAGCTGAATCAGGTATGAAAGTATTTGAAGAAACACTGTGTTGTTTAACTCACTGAGTGCCAGTCCTTTTATAAAACAGAAAGTTTCTTGTTCCAGTGTTTTTGTCCATTTTGAGTTATATTTCAAGACCCACAGAATATTTTGTACTATGACTCTGAAAACACAACAAGCTCAAATGAAAGAAGAGACTCTCTATTTCATCATGAAAAAAATGTTTGTTTTTACCTTGTTCCATTCTTGTTTTATCAGAGGTAGAGTAGAGGACACTTTCACCAAAATCACCACTTTTTCTCCACATTCTGTTTGTTTTGCTCTCTAATCTCGATCGTCTCCACTTCCTGTTTTGATCTCTGTGGTGTATACCGTCTCTTTATGCTCTGACTACATCTCCCAGAAGCCCCATCATTACTCACAGACTGTGTGAGAAAAACCACTTTGACATATATATTTGTCAATGGCACTCAAAGAGTTAATAGTATCATTGTAAAAAAGTAAATAATACTCTACCAAGATGGTTTTGCTCGTATTAAAGCTATAGGCTACTATTTCAGAGAGCTAGCAAGATTTGAAAGTAGCACCTCCTCTCAGCCTCCTCTATGCTCCTCCCCCTCCCGTCAGTGCTCCATCCAAAGCCACGCCCCCTGAAACTTAAACATCTGACAGTAGGATTCAGCAGGGAGAGGAGAGCCGTTATGCTACATCACTACAGTCGTAAAACGTCCCATTCAAAGCCAATATATCAGCGTCATTGTATCACCTTTATAATGCAGACAGTGACTACTATGGCTGTGCAATATGGTCAAAATGTCATATCCTATAACCTCTTCAATACAAACGGCACTGACAACCACTTTACAAGCACAGATAAGCTAGCATGATAAATTAGCATTCGGCTAAAGGCCCAAACATATGCGGCGGAACAGACACAGAGTGAGCAAAGCTCAAATTTTGCTACGTTCGCTCCACACTGTTGTCACACAAAACACGACATCGACCTGCTTTAAACGGACACTATGTAATTTTTTTTCCCATCTAGTGGTTAAATTTGACTTTGCATGCATTGCAACATGGTTGGAAGTACGGTAAGCGGAATGGGTCAACTCCCAGACAGCCACTATCACCACGGATCCCCAGCCCGGAGCTCTGGTTATTTTTTAGCCCTTTTACGCTTTTTTGGCGATGAGGATTCGGCACAGCATAGGTATGGTCTTGTATTATGACCAAAAGTGCAGTGCAGGTTTTAGTTTGGTGCTGGGTATTTAAAACCGGCGTCTCCACTTTGCTTCTCTGTGAAAAGTGAATGACAAAACGTGGAAATGCATTTTGTCCTATGGGTACTAGCAGGTAGTGCTTTATGTCCCTCTCGGCAGTTCGTAGTTTTTGATAGACCGGAAAAACATGGAAGCCTCCGTATGAGCGACCCGCTCTATGTAAAGACAGATAACTGATTCTCAGTGTCTCCACCGATGTTCACTTTGGTTTGTCCTCGTAGCTTTATCCAGAGTTTTGTCTTTCAGTCTTTTCTGTCTCCCTCTTTCTTCTCTTTGTCTGTTTAGCAGGGTGAGTCATCAGAAGTAACACTGGAAGTGGTATTTTTGGCTCCATTTTCTCTAACATTGTTCCCTAAAGAACAGATTCTCCTGCTAACTCAGTATTTCTGCAGAGGAGTGTGCTGGATATTTCTAGAAACAGAGGGGAGGAGGGAGGGACCGAGGGGGCCGTGGTCAGGATGAGACATGATTGGTTCTTTCCACATCAAAATCTCCCTATTATTATAAGTACATTATAACCCATGAGAGAATTAATCTTTAATGACTCAATTCTCCTTTGGACCACTTACAGGTCCTGGCCTGGCTTTCATCGCCTACCCTCGGGCAGTAGCCATGATGCCTTTACCACAACTCTGGGCTGTTTTCTTCTTCATGATGATAATCTTCCTTGGACTGGACACTGAGGTAAATTTTAACTATTCAGGTTATAGTTAACCTATACATCAGATTTTTGTAACATTAGCCTGAAGCATCTCTGTTCTTGTGGTTTGAAATGTCACAGACTCCTTTGAGTTCCACTTAGTGATCAACTATAAAATACATAAGCAAAACAATCGGCCATTTTATACTGCATTAAGCATTCAGACTGATTATCAAGTCAAATTCATTTGTAAAGCCCAATATCACAAATTACAAATTTGTCTCAAAGGGCTTTAAAGGGATAGTTCAGGATTTTGGACATTGGGCCTCATTTCCAATTGAGCTGGAGTGTTGAAGACATGTGGAGACAGTTTTCAACAAATGTCATTCAGTCCTTCCAGTTGCAGAGTTCACTGGTGCTAGGCTAATGCAAGTCAATGGTTCTAGTTTAGCCTGCTATTAAAAACAGTTTTAACCACTGCATAGTGCACCCGAGGCAAATCAGTTATAATGCCAGACTATCAATGTAAATGTCTGTGTTAATAGAATAATTTTAGACATAAAATTAACCTGAGGGCCCGTGTCTAAAATCCTGAACTATTCCTTTAAGATCTGTCCAGGAAATGACGAACAATCCTCATATCAACTAAGAAAACACTCCCAAAAAATTTTCACAGGGGAAAAGAAATAGTAGAAACCTCAAAAACCACAACAAAGGAGGATCCCTCTTCTAGGAGGCATGTACGCTGCCTTGTTTGTTCAAGGAAACAAAACTCTAAATCCATTCATCCAACCCACCACACCACCAAAATGTAAATGTAACACTAATCTTTCACCCACAGTTTGTGTTTCTGGAAGGTTTGGTCACATCTATATCAGACTTGCATCCATCCTTCTTCTTCACTGGTCATCGACGTAAACTACTGCTGCTGGTCCTCTGTGTAGTGTCCTTTGTTACTGGTCTGTTCATGGTGACTGAGGTAAGAGGCTGTTTGACCTGCAATATTAAAACTGCACCCGTCTCTCTGTGTCAAATATGGTTTTTATTTGAACAAAATCTCTTTTGTCTTCATGTCTCTTTCCTCTCTGTTATGTGCTGTAGGGAGGACTTTATGTGTTTCTGCTGTTTGACTACTACGCCTGCAATGGAATACCAATGATGTGTTTTGCCATTATGGAGTCAATCTGTGTGGGATGGATATTTGGTGAGTGAGAAAAAATAGTTTTAGTCGAGGAAAAATCAGATGTGGGGTTGACACATGTACCCCTTTAAATTATATATGCCATAATTTAAACCTTTTTGTTAATTTAGACATGGATCAAACATTCTGATAGAGTTCGTCTCATCTGTGTTATTTGATCAAATAGTACTATGTGAACAAGACACTGAATCACTATTTGTTCATTTAAACCACTACAAACATTTCTCCTCTGCACTGCACTAAAATATAGTCTAAACTTTATCCTCCAATAGCTTCATCTTGTAATGTAGATGAATGCTCAGTGTTTGATCTTTAAATGCTGATGTAGCTAAAATGACTCTCTATCTACAAGGTGCTGATCGTTATTACAACAAAATAAAGGAAATGATTGGCTACCACCCTTCGTCATATATGAAATATTGTTGGAGGTTTATCACACCATTCGTCTGTCTTGTAAGTAAATTTATGGTTTATTGTTGTGTCTATTAACCATAAACATCAGGTGACAAAGTCAAAGATATACACTATATTGCCAAAAGTATTAGCTCACCCATTAAATAATCAGAATCAGGTGTTCCAATCACTTCCATGTCCACAGGTGTATCAAATCAAGCACCTAGGCATGCAGACTGCTTTTACAAACATTTGTGAAAGAATGGGTCGCTCTCAGGAGCTCAGTGAATTCCAGCGTGGAACTGTGATAGGATGCCACCTGTGCAACAAATCCAGTCGTCAAATTTCCTCTCTCCTAAATATTCCACAGTCAACTGTCAGCTGTATTATAAGAACGTGGAAGTGTTTGGGACCACGTAAACTGATGGAGCGGGGTCAGCGGATGCTGAGGAGCATAGTGCGAAGATGTCACCAACTTTCTGCAGAGTCAGTCACTACAGCCCTCCAAACTTCATGTGGCCTTCAGATTAGCTCAAGAACAGTGCACAGAGAGCTTCATGGAATGGGTTTACATGGCCGAGCAGCTGCATCCACGCCATACATCACCAAGTGCAATGAAAAGCGTCGGATGCAGTGGTGTAAAGCTCGCCAACACTGGACTCTAGAGCAGTGGAGACGTGTTCTCTGGAGTGATGAATCACGCTTCTCCATCTGACAATCTGATGGACGAGTCTGGGTTTGGCAGTTGCCAGGAGAAGGATACTTGTCGGACTGCACTGTGCCAAGTGTAAAGTTTGGTGAAGGGGGGATTATGGTGTGGGGTTGTTTTTCAGGAGCTGGGCTTGGCCCCTTAGTTCCAGTGAAAGGAACTCTGAATGCTTCAGCATACCAAGACATTTTGGACAATTCCATGCTCCCAACTTTGTGGGAACAGTTTGGAGCTGGCCCCTTCCTCTTCCAACATGACTGTGCACCAGTGCACAAAGCAAGGTCCATAAAGACATGGATGAGTCTGGTGTGGATGAACTTGACTGGCCTGCACAGAGTCCTGACCTCAACCTGATAGAACACCTTTGGGATGAATTAGAGCAGAGACTGAGAGCCAGGCCTTCTCATCCAACATCATTGTGTGACCTCACAAATACTCTTCTGGAAAAATGGTCAAAAATTCCCATAAACTCACTCCTAAACCTTGTGGACAGCCTTCCCAGAAGAGTTGAAGCTGTTATAGCTGCAAAGGGTGGACCAACGTCATATTGAACCCTATGGATTAGGAATGGGATGTCACTTAAATTCATATGTGAGTCAAGGCAGGTGAGCGAATACTTTTGGCAACACAGTGTATTTATATTATTAACAAAGCTATCTGCTGTTCATTTGATTTTCTCTGCATGTCTGTACTTTTTTTTTTTAAAGGGAATATTGCTCTTCTCTCTGGTCAAGTTCACCCCACTGAAATACAACAACACTTACCAGTACCCCTGGTGGGGCTATGCCATTGGGATATCTCTTGCTTTCTCATCAGTTCTCCTGACTCCTCTGTGGATGATCTATGGTATGGCTGTAACCCCAGGAACAGTGAGACAGGTAAGTTTGTCATCACAGAGGTTTACTGAACCTACAGTATATGCAGCCTACATCAACGTATGTCTAGAAGCAGATTGAATCAACATCAATCTGTTACAGAGATCTGAACATGAGTTCAGAACCAAATGTTGGTCTTTTTACAGAGACTAAAAACACTATGCACTCCAGCATCTGTACTACGTAACTCTTCACCAAAGAAGACTCTTGACCCTGAGACACCTCTTTCTGGTACAGAACTGCATGCTTTAGCTGAAGAACCACAAGATGGCGGTTCTGAAGGTGAGTCACCTGTAAACAGAGACATCAGTGAGTAGATGCTCTAAGTTAAAGTATCCATGGTGATGTGCTGACTGATGTTGGGGATAAACAATTTTGATTTTCTGTTTCAGGACTTTAATGGTCTTTTCAGTTCACTTATAGTAGCCATAAGGTTCATAAAGACATTTTTTACACAGGGACAGTGGTATAACAAGCTTCCTGAAACCTGAGCTGATCCATACTGGATGATTCATCTACAGTTATCCATCCATCCATTATCTACCACTTATCCTCATAGGGTCGCGGGGGGGCTGGAGCCTATCCCAGCTGTCTTAGGGCGGAAGGCAGGGTACACCCTGGACAAGTCGCCACCTCATTGCAGGGCACATAGAGACAGACAACCACTCACACTCACATTCACACCTACGTTCAATTTAAATTAGCCAATTAACCTAATCCCCATGCATGATTTTGGATGGTGGGAGGAAGCCGGAGTACCCGGAGAGAACCCACGCAGACATGAGGAGAACATGCAAACTCCACACAGAAAGGTCCCGGGCCCGGGATTCGAACCCGGTACCTTCTTGCTTGAGGCAACAGTGCTAACCACTACACCACCGTGCCGCCCATCTACAGTCATATCTCACAGCATAAACTCACTGAAGTTTCAGGAGGGGGCTGTTGAAGAGAGGCCAGAATGTGTTTAATGTGATCATTTATTGAACCAAAGAAAGGCCATATTGCTCCGTCCCCTTTCAGCCAAACTAACAACAAAAACAACAAAAAAAAGAGTTGATTTAAGGTCCAATCTTTGATAATTCAATCCTTTCACTCCTGACGTTAAATGAAAATACTTGTTTAACGATGTGTTTAAAATGTTTTGATATTTTGGTTGTTGACTTTTTGAATTTTACCTTTAAAACCAAAGAGCTTGATTGTCTCATAAATATGATCTTGATTGGGTTATTGCATAACATATGTTGTTCTACTTGGTCATTTTTTCATAGTTTACTATGTAACCAAGAATATCTCAGTACTGCTCCTTTCTATTGTGTTATACTTATTTACTGTTTGCTAATGCTAAAATTCAAATGTTATTGTTATCCATGAATTTTCAAATTCACTGTTTGTTTTTTAAATAAAAGCACAAAAAATCTTTTTGATTGAGATGCCAAATTTCAGTGATTTACAAGCATTCTCAAACTGAAACAAACAGGGTTTTATTGTTGTTTGTGATTCATTTCTCAGTCCAATGTTTTAGCTCAAATTTGTGTATAAAGAGATTAATTCAGTTAATTAATTCAATTTTTTCCCTTTTCTACATGCTTAAGTCCTCTAACCATCAGTTTGGTTCTTGTTGTCAAACTCACTCAAATCCTCACGTTTGAACGTTTCCTGCTTCTAACATCAAATTTGAGGACAAAATATTCATCGGTATGTTACACATGTCATTCACCAGTTATTATTTTTGCCATATTATCAAAGTTACTACTTATAAAAGTTACATAATTTTAAAATCAAAGTCCTCAGTATTTGTGTACAGCACACCTTTGGCATAGTTTCTGTGCATTTACACATGCTTTAAAGACTGGGCAGCTTATCAATCAGCATGTTTAACTCTGAGTGCCACTGACGTATTTATATGTCAAAGTGTTTTTTTTGGCAGTGTGAGTAATTTTGGGGCTTCTGGGAGATGTAGTCAGAGCATAAAGAGACGGTATACACCACAGAGATCAAAACAGGAAGGAAGTGGAGACGATCGAGATTAGAGAGCAAAACAGAATCTGGACAAGAAGTGGTGATTTTGGTGAAAGTGTCCTCTACTCTACCTCTGATAAAACAAGAATGGAACAAGATAAAAACAAACAGTTTTTTCATGATTAAAGAGAGTCTCTTCTTTCATTTGAGATATTCAGTGTTTTCATAGTACAAAATATTCTGTGGGTCTAGAAATATGACTCAAAATGGGCAAAAATGCTGGAACAAGGTACTTTCTGTTTTAAAAAATGTCTGGCACTCAATGAGTTAAATGCACGTTAGTAGCCACACATTGATCGGTTATTGTCTGATTTATCTCTTTGTGCGTGGAAACACCATATTCTGGTTTCATTCTCTGCTCGCAGGTGCATACTCAAATCAAGTTCGGTAACAGTCAGTAAAGAAGGCATCAGTACATCAGTAAACATTAGTAAAGGTCTGATGTTTAACAATGTTACGATGGTGTACATGCTGAAATAAGACTGAAAGCAACGCTAGTCACATCTTCAGTTAATCAATATTAGATGAAGCTAAATCCAGTGTCCTAAAACAGCAAAAGCAAGGCAGCCAGAAACCAAACAGAGTTCATCTTCAACTATATTTGTAGAAACAATACAGACAATCAGAAAACTGGATATTATTGGAACCATAAAACCAGTGATGTGACTAGCCATGTTCACATCATATTCTGTATATGGTCAAAACCAGGTTATTAATGTGATTGTAAACAAATTCTCTATAATGTCAGCATCACACTAACAGTACAGCACAAGTTCTTATAGTATCTCCATCAGGCTAGTAAATATAACCATGCTCTCTTTGATTGCCTTTAACTAAGATTTCCATTCCACTCTTTCAATAGATTGTCTTTTGTACCTTGATCTTCTGTCTCTGGAGGTTTGTGGCTCTTCATTTGATGATCGACCAAGAGTTCTATGTTGGGATGAAGACAGAGAAAAGATTATATTTATTTTATTTGTTACCTTCAGACAGAACTAGACACTGTACAGACTGATAAGACATAATCCCTCTCAATCATCACTTCCCTCTAGAGGTCTACACCGCCTCATGTGAGGGTGCAGCATGCAGCCCATCATCAAGTCATCAAATACCATTGTTTTGTCATGGTCCCCTTTAGTTCCTAAATTATTTCCCAGGTTGGGATCAATGAAGTCATTCTATTCTATTCTATTCTGTTCTAGCCCCGTCAGATACCAAGTGGCCATTTTTCATGGACAAGAAGAACGGGTTGTGTTCCAGTGCTCCCTCTGCTTCTCTGCCTCTCGTTGCATCTCTCATTTGATGCAACGAGAGGCAGAGGAGCAACCCAGAGCTGCAAAGAGTACTTGATGAAGCCTGTCCTTGGGCTACTTTCATTCAAAATCAAATTCAAAAGCAACACTACCCCTTCCTGCAAGGTTGTGCAGAGTGAAACCGTGAAACAATCAGGAAATAACATTTTATTTCTGTGACTGACACAAATGTCAGATGTGCAGAAGAAAAGAGACAAAGACTGTAAGCAAATGTGTTTTCATTTCCTGTTTGTTGTTGTCATGAAATGAGGCAGCAGTGAAGCCTTCTCTCTTACCTGCAATGGCAGAATAAATGTCATGCACACTGTTCTGCCGCTCGTCCAGGGCTTCTTTTAGCGTCTGGTTTTCCACAGAGTAGTTGTAAGCTGTTTGGAAACAAAGACAGACATCAGGGAGTACATGTTCACACAAACAAGACAAACAAAATACTGGAGCTTGCCATTATCTTACCGTAATACAGAACAATGAACCACAGACAGAGCAGCACGACTGTGACACTGTTGAGCGACAAGACGGCAGGATTCAGTTTCTGCCAGGAAGAAATACATATAAGAACAGAAAAGTGCTGAAATCAAACCTGTAAAGCCTTAACAATCACACATAACAGTGAGAATTAAGCAAACAGGGCTTACTTCACGTTGACTGTTGACTTGTAGTTTTTTCACAGACTCACTGGATTCTCTGATTTGCTCCTTGAGCATGTCAAAATGTTGGTCCATGTACTCCTGTTTAATCACAAAAAGACATTTTCCCTTTATGGCTTTAAAAATACCACAAAATTGGGCAGGAATGACATTCAAACAGTCAATTTAATACAACGTCAAAGTGGGGTTTTTTTTGCAGCGGGTCGCTGATCACGGTCTCCCGCAGCCTGTGAGTTATGTTGGGGCTTTTGTGATTTGTAGCCGGGACATAAAGAGTTAATATAGGCCACAGAGATCGTATTTAGAGAGCAAAACAAACAGAATGTGAACAAAAAGTGGTGATTTTGCTGAACGTGTCCTCTACTCTACCTCTGATAAAACAAGAATGGAACAAGGTAAAAACAAACATTTTTTTCATGATGAAATAGAGTCTCTTCTTTCATTTTCATTTCTTTCAGAGTCATAGTATAAAATATTCTGTGGGTCTAGAAAGATGACTGAAAAATAGACAAAAATACTGACACAAGGCATTTTCGATTTTAAAAAACGGATGGCACTCAAAGAGTTAAAAACACATGGGTTTAAACTATTAGAATATCTGTTCTTGCATATTCCATGACGCTGTCTTTAATTGCGAAGCAGAACAGTGCAGCAACACAAATATGCCACTTTCCAGTTTGACATGGTGTAAAAGTGTGTTATTCAAAACTCACAGTGAGCTGTCTCCACAGCACAGAGGAGGCCTCAGTGGTCAGCTTGTGCTGCTTGGTCTCCAGGGCACACATGTTGCAGATGTAGCGTCTGGATGTGTTGCAGTAGTATCTCAGCACCTCGTCCTCGTGCTGCGGACACTTCCTCTCCAGGAGGTCACCCAGAGGCTTGACCAAGGGGTGTCCGGTGAACACGGGCAACTCCAGATGGTCCTTCACATGTTCTTGGCATAGTGACACTTCACACTTTAGACACGTTTTGATGGCCAGAGTTTTCTTCTCTTGACAGCAGTCGCAGTACACACTTTTTGTCTGCTCTTCCTGCTTATAAAAAAAAACAAAAAACAGATAAGATTGTATGGAATGGTGTGTTAGTTTGTTGTCCACTTCTGCCCTGGTGAAAAATAAATATGCTAAGTGGACTAAAATTCAGCATACTTTGTGAACTTGAAGAATGCTATTTTGGAATAACTTATTTTGTACTAAATTTATTTTAATTGTAGTTAAAAGCTAGAAAAGCTCAATTTGAAGTGTATTTACTGTACTTTTATGTGCTATAGTGGAACAACTTAAAGTATATTTTGTATACTTAAAGTATAAATATGACTCATACTTTAGGTATACAAAACATGATATATATATATATATATGTATGTAAATATAGAAAAAGTAAAAAGTATACTAACAACACACTTTAAAATAAGTATACTATAATTACACTTTGTAGAAATCCTAAAATGTACTTTAAGTGAACATTATGTGCAATTTCTAAAGTGTACTTATTTGAAGTTTGTTTTTGCACATATTTTGATAGCCTATATTTTAAAATGTATACTGAAAATTGTCATTGTAACATACACTAATAGTGTATTTTAAAAGTCCACATTTTAATACCAACTCAGTGTAATATTAAATTTAAGTCTATGTACACTTTAGAAATTGTACATAACTTTCACTTAAAGTATATTTGAGTATAATATATTTCTACAAAGTGTAATATAGAATAATTATTTTATGGTGTGTTAAAGGTGTTAGCGTTTAAGTGTGATGTTGGTATACTTTTTATATATTTACAACAAATTACAATTAGTGTAAGTACATCTTCAATATACAGTCATGGAAAAAATTATTAGACCACCCTTGTTTTCTTCAATTTCTTGTTCATTCTAATATCTGGTACCACTAAACGTATAATACAATGAACACAACAAAAAATGCAGCTGGTCACATAATACTTTATGTCCTATTTGACATTCTTAAGCTTAATTGATTCCCAGGGTATATAAGAGGCCATTTCATGTCACAAGCAGCACTGCACATGCAAAGGCCTAGAGTGGTTTCCTGCTTACATTCAAGCCGTAGCACAACTCAGAAGTTGTCAGCTCTCACATAATGCCTAAAACAAAAGAATTATGTGAAGCAACAAAGGCAGCCATCTTGGCACTGCTGGAAATTGGCATGAGTGAGAGACAGGTAGCGAAAAAACTGAAGATCTCCAAGACAGCCGTTCATTCCAACAAAAAAACAAGCTGAACATGGCACTACCAAATTGCTACCTGGCCGTGGCAGGAAACGTCTTTCTACCCCACGAGATGACCGTGCACTCATCCGTTCCTGTGTCAGGAATCGTCGTCAGACCTCCAGGGACCTTAAAAATGAGTGGGCACTGTCGAGAAATGTGACTTGCTCGGCAAGGACAGTTCGAAACCGACTTGTTGAAGCTGGTTTGAAGTCACACAGAGCACGCAAGAAGCCCTTCATCAATGAAAGGCAGAGGAAGGCCCGGTTACTCTTTGCTTGAGACCACAAGGATTGGACTGTTGATGATTGGGCTAAGGTTCTCTTCAGTGATGAATCCAATTTTGAATTGATGCCCACTCCAGCCAACTTACTGGTTAGGAGGAAGCCTGGAGAAGCTTACAACCCAGACTGTCTTGCCCCTACAGTAAAACATGGGGGTGGATCAGTCATGATCTGGGGTTGTTTCAGTCTGAGTGGAACAGGGCAAATGCAATTGTGTGAAGGCCAAATGAACCAGGTCAAGTACAGGACTACCCTTGAAAACAGTCTTCTTCCATCAGCTGGAAAACTCTTTCCTGCCTCGAATGACTGGATTTTCCAACAAGACAATGCCCCTTGCCACACGGCAAGGTCAGTTAAAGCCTGGATGGAGAACCACAACATTCGCACCATGCCTTGGCCTGCTCAATCACCAGATCTTAATCCAATTGAAAACCTGTGGAAAATCATCAAACTCAAAATGGAGAACCACAAGCCCAAAAACAAAGAAAATTTGTTTGAATTTGTCCAACAGGAATGGGCTGCTGTGACAGCAGAACAATGTCAGAAGCTGGTGGAGAGCATGCCAAGACGCATGGCTGCAGTCATCAAAAACAATGGTTATGCAATCAAGTATTAACTCTTGTGTGTATCATGTGTTTAGAGCAAACAGAAAAGAAAACATGGAATGCTTAAAAGTAGTGTTTTTGGCAGTACAATGCCATAGCTATTGATGTAAGAATTTAAGTAATTTTGGTTATTATCAAGAAAACCATGGAAAATGAATAATCCTTAGTTCTTAAATTAAACTCTCATGAGCTATTTTTGTTGTTATCATTATAATTGTCCAAACAAATGTACCTTTAGTTGAGCCAGGCATTAAAATTAACAAGAAATTGAAGAAAACAAGGGTGGTCTAATAATTTTTTCCATGACTGTATTATTGAAAAATATGAATATACTTGAAATACAATAAAATACGTTTTTCCACCAGGGTGATCAGTTTGTTCTCTTTGTGTCTATGTGCCAAGATTAATGACCCTGCAGAAGAAAGACATGTTCAGATACCCTCCTCCTCCTGTTCACCCTGAAGTCCTCTACAATGTTGGCCAGAGCGAAGCTCTTCTGCGCCGCAGGGATCGGTTCAAAAGTTGCCCTACAATCTGGACAACGGTGGGGACTGTCTGAGGAGTGATCCACCATGGTTTCCAGACAGCCCCTACACATGCTGTGTCCACAGGGCAGCTGCCGCGGGTCCTCAAAGATGTCCTGGCACACCGGGCACATCAGCAGCTCCTCAAGCTTCCTTTCCTCCATCCAGTATCCCTCCTCTTCCTCTTCTTCTTCAGACTGCCAGTGAGCATGAAACGATAGTGTCAAACACCTGTTTCACTTTGGTAGGAATAACCAAATAACCACTCAGCTGTCTAAAGGTGTAACAGTTTAGACCTGAAGCTCAGTGACTGCCTCTGTGTTGCTAGCCTGCTAGCTTCCGTGGTGAAAGTGAAAGGATTCACTGCTTAGTGTATCCTTTCACTTCCTGGTGGGTTGGGGCAGCTTGCTAAGCTAATGAGATATCACCGTCCATATGGCACTAAAAACTAAAATGAGTGATTATTAACACGGTCAATAAAAGTGTATAAAAATTCACCATAAGTCTTAATGTAATGGATCTCTGGTGAATTAGCTTAGGAAATTAGCGATGGAAATGTTTCTTCTCCGACACACTGAACACCCTGAAGAAGCAAATCTACATTTTAAAACTTTGCTGACTTTTTATCTTTTCCTGCCGACATAACATTAAAATATTTCCTTGTTTAGTGTATTTTTTCAGTCAGACGTTCATCGCTACTATAGCCTTAGCTTTCCAACCATGGTTACAGACAGAGCTATATTACACTTCCTGTTTACATCACCCAAAGCATGATGGGAACTTCGGTAGCAAAAGCGTAAAAACAAGAATTCTTGTACAGAGTTACGCAAGTAAGCCTACTGTACAAGTGTGAGGTATTTGTATTTTACTTGAGTATTTCCATGTACAGTGGTACATCATGGAAGCCAGTATTATATACTTTTTGTATAATATACCATTAAGTAAAAAAACACCATTAGCTTCTTGGGCCACTTATTGCCAATACTTTATTTTAAATTAGTAAAGTTAAGAATCTTTCCTATTTCAGAGTATTCCTACATTGCTACTTTTACTGAAATAAGTGGCAGATGTGAATATTTGTCTCACCACTACTTATTAATCCTGTTGTGAAAATAACTAGTGTTTGTCAAAACATGTAGTGACGTTACCATACTGATCTATGGTAAGGAATTTGTATATAATTTATTTATTATCAATTAATTGATCTGATCATCCATGCTGGCATCAAACTATTAGTTTAAAAAAAACCTACTGAAAGAAGTGTCTTGAGAGTTCACACAACAAAGTAACCACTTTATATGTGCAATATTTTTTTATTAATATACAGGAAAATGTTATTTAGCATCAGTAGACATATATAAAATGTAAAAAGACATTTTAAACTCTACACCTACTACAGTAATATTGTCATTACAAAGAAGTTAAACATTCAAGAAAGATGTCATCGAGGTCATAAAAGTAAAGAAGTCAACATACACGTATTAACCATAACATCAATGTGAAACAAAATACTTTTGGACATGAGTGTAAAGTAAAAAAAAAGACAACAAAAACAAACATCAGTGGAAGTTCTTTTGGATATACAGTAACTATGACAGGCAGGAGAGGAACTGTATGTTGTCAACAAACCAAAGACTCACCATGTATCTTCTATCTGGAGCCATCAAAGCACCAACACACATTTAAAAGACTGCAAACTCCAGGAAGCAGCAGGAGTACTACAGCACACAACACATGTAGTGTTGTAGTGTAATGGGTGGACACTGTTCCAGTCTCCCTATTTTTCCATAATCACATGAGGTAAACACATGGCAAGGAAAGAGAAAGACAAAACAATCAGTAGTTCAACTTTCAGTAAAATGCCCCATCACACTTGACCCTTCTTGGTCACTGAAATATAACCATTTCTAATCTAAACGTTACACGTTAACAGTGGTTTCGGTCTGAGGTAGAAAGTGGTGCCGCCACCACAACCAGCTGCTCCTCCACCGCTAGAAGCCAGCAATTGTCCTGAATGAAGGAACAAAGAATCCACACGGGCTCAGCTGATGTTTCTCCAGGTTCTTTACGATCCGGAACGTCTTGCCACATGTGGCGCAGGTGAAAGGTTTCTCCCCAGTGTGAAACCTCAGGTGTGCTTTCAGATTGTCTCGCAGGCGGAAGCTTTTGCCGCACTGCGTGCAGGTGTGCGGCTTCTGCCCCGTGTGGAACCTCTGGTGGCGGCGGAGGCTCTTCCTCAGTGCGAACGTCTTGGTGCACATCGAGCAAGGGTACGGTCTCTCCCCGCTATGAAAGCGCTCGTGCCGTCGAAGAATCTTCCTCCGCTTGAACGTCTTGCCACAGACGCTGCAAGGGTATCCGTCACGGGAGTGGGTGACCACCTTCTGAAGCTGCCAAACACCGTTTTCACAGGGGGTGAAGCAGCAGAGGCGATGGCCCGTGTGAAGACCTTGATGGCGGCGGAGGTCTTTGGGCAGAGGCCAACCAGTTTTGTGGGTAGCGTCACGACTTTTGGCAACAGCATCCCGAAGCTTCATCTCCGACGTTGGCAAACGAAGCACGTCCACCAACTGTACTGCACAGGGACGCGTCAGCTTTCTGTCTAGAGGGGTCAGTTTCAGTTTCATGTGGAGGTTGTTCTTTGTATCCTTTGGTGTGTGGATCCTCTCCCAAACCCCAACCTGAGCAGGAGTGGCAGCTCCATCAGACAAAGACGGACTGTAGGCGGTGCCCTTGGCAGTGCTGGCGCAGACCTGCTGTGGCTCGGTCTGCACCGGCTTCTCTGGGCCGTCAGGTTTGGAGGCTGGAGACTCTGGCTTGAGGATCAGCGGACAGACAAACTTAATCTTCTCCCCGGAAATGAGATCACATGTAACTGGCTGGACCAAGAGAGGCTTCTGTTTAGCTGGAGAGCTTTGCGTCAACCCGTGTCGTAATGTCTCTGCAGGGACTGAAAAAGATGAAAATGACCTTTTCTTTATTATATTATTACATTTCCACCATCCCTTTCTTTTTCAGCGTCAACAAACCTCCACCCTTTTACCAGGGACCCTTTTGTTTAGATCTAATCTGACTGAAAGTACGCCCCTTTCAGACCCGTCAATGCTGGCATCATCTATCTGTTAAAGGCTGTCGTTCAGAGTGACAAAGAGCAGCAGTGGGCTAAACGTGTCAAAGGAGTTTTTGGTTCTCACAGGCTGCATCACTGATGGATAGTTTGAGGAAACTCAAAAAATGTATTTTGAAAGGAAGAATAAAAAGCACTTCTCTATCTTTGTATGATGCAATACATCTGTTTATGTGCATTCTATCTGTCACTGCCCTATTTAACAGTCTGCAACATAATTTACTTATCCTGTACATAGTCTGGCATTTTTACATTTCCTGTTTACATTCCCAATATTTGTTGTAAACCCACACTCATATTCATATTTGCATTTGTAAGACACATTATTAGTTATTTCTATGCTTATTTTTGTATTTACAGTGTAGATTTATATATACTGATTTTATCCTTGTATACTTGTGCACTGAAAAGGGAGAAGCTCCACAATTTTGTTGTACAATAAACAAAAAAAATGTAATAAAGGGCATTCTAGTCTATTCTGTCAGCTGTATGTCATTATTAGATGGGGATTAGATATTCTCTGTCTCTATCTGCTGTGTAATCACTTCATACAGAAAATTAATTTCATAAGAAAATGTGTATTTGAACAACAACAACTGCATTTATTTCACTTTTAGTTTGGGCGGTATGGCTTCACCTCGTGGGATTTAACTACAGTAATAACAGATTTCAGCTTTGTTTTTTTTTTATTAACATGAGGGTTTGTCCAGGATGTAGTTTCCCCACAGCTGCCACTAGGTGTCAGTATAAAGACACAGCCTTTTGGTGGGATTGTTTGTGCCAAAGAACTGGAGGAGGTATTCGTTTTACTACCTCTGTCCATACTTCCTTTTTTCTTTTAAAGTGCTCATCCTGTTCATGTCACTGTGAGTGGACCCAGCATGCATTGAGACAGAGACGTGTTTAAGTTTTGTGCTTTTCTTCAACAACAAATTCAACATTGGAGGAAGAAATAAACAAATATGTCAATAAATTGTAATAAATCAACATAACAAGCTCATAAATGCTGGACTAAATACGCATTTTATCTCTAAAATAATTTTATCTCTAGAAAAACATTCGTCAGATTTAATCTGTCCTAATCAGAAATATAAGACTGTTTAAAGCAATTTCTTTGGCTGATAATAGTCAAGTTAATGTAGGGCCTGACCAATATGGAGTTTTGGAGGCTGATATCAATATGTAGCAGGAAAAAAAAATGTGATTACCGATTAATCGCCGAAAATAATTTGTGATTTTTTTCAGCCCTTTAACACTTGCTCCAATGATATAAACTGAAGGAATAACACTTAACTTTCTTCTACAATTTTAATTTCACAACCTTCAAGAACAAAGAAGTGAACAAATAAAAAAGTGCAGTAAATCTGTGTGTGTGTGTGTGTGTGTGTGTGTTTTCCTATTGGCATTAAATGCACCATCTGAAAATTTAATTCCTACAGAAAATTTACAGTAAATTTAAGTGTATTAAGACCTTAATTACCCAGATTTTAATTTAAGCCAATTTAAGACTTTTTAGGAAACCGCAGGAACCCTGTACAGTCCCTGTGTTTTAGGTTTTATATCCTTACCATGCAGAACAGCTTCTGTTTGAGGATGGTAAACAGATGGAGGCTCACTCAGCTCCACCACATCAACGGTCCCGACCACAGCCTGTTTAAAAAGAAGCATAACAAAGTCTCTACTGTATGCTAATGTAGGAGTGACAGAGCTGCTTTCAGTTTCACATCCTCACTGACCTGGTCCTTCAGAGGAGACCAGACGGGGTCAGCTGGGCCCTTTTCTTCAGCCAGGAGGAGTTCTGAAGGAATGAGGCCCCCATCCACCACCTCCACACTGCACTCCCTCAAACAATCACTATCTGAGCAGAAAGAGGGGGGAAGGGTTAAGACTGAGGCACTAGCATTCCTTCAAACTGGCCTTGCATTGGGCAAACACCCTGCAGGACCACAGCGACAAATTCACAAAAGTGCGTGCCAGAACTAAATGTGCAAATGCGTCAAGCTAAATGTGTCCTGACTGCATGCAAAAAATCACCTTCTATATGATTTCTACCATGCAGTTACAGCAACTAGCAAATGGCCCTGGACGTAAACAGGAAGTCACGGTGTTTAAAGCTGCACAGAGACACGCACCACGAAGCTCAAACGGCGGATAAATGTCGTCCACTTGGACTCCGATGCTGCGCGTTGTGTCCCCAGTCGACAAAATATCCAGTGGATCATTCTGCTTTTTGTCGTCGGTGCGGCCCGCGTCCGCATCCAGCACAGAGGCTCGGTATCTGCTCTCGAACAGTTTGGTTAACTCCACCGTGGCAGCTTTGACCAGCGCACCGAGCACCGACTCCACCTGCGCCTGCAGGTTCACGACCCCCGCAGACATTTCCGCTGCTGCGGCTGTGCAACACTCAGCGTCTGGATGCAAACACTGGACCAAAAAAATCAGCGAAAAATGTGAATTAAAAGGCAGCTTTATTTTTCCAGCCACATGGTCTGCAGAGAGGAGGCGTGTTCCATAGCGCGCATGCGCAGTTACGTCACTAGATGAAGGGGGCGAGGCCAAAAGATAATAAGAAATATTGACATTATTTTATAGCAAAAACATCCTGTATTTTTAACATAAGTTATTACCAACAATAAACATTGTAGTGTTGTACTGAGAAAAATACAAGTCAAGTCTACGTTTATTTCTAAAGCGCTTTTTTAATAACCTCAGTTTACCAAAGTGCTGTACAGGGTACAATACATACATCTGAAATTCAAAACAATAATGGAATAATATTTAAAAAATAAATAAATAAATAAATAAAAACAACAAAAACAACAAAAAGAGAAGACAGATAAAAGACAGAATAAAAGATAAATGATTAAATACCAAGACTACTCATCTAGCTGGGACTGAACGCCAAACAAAAGAGATGGGTTTTTAGCAATCCATAATAACAACCAAAAACCACAAAAAAACTGAATTGTCTCTAAAGCTTTTTCAAGCCATTCGACATCAAATTAGTTTTGAGGGAAAACTGAAAGCTGGAGAAATTTGGCTGTAAGAATATGATGTTTCATACAGTTCATACAGCAGTTTTAATAAGTTATCAGCTTAATCATTGTTGTTGGACTCTATAAAGAAAAGAATATTTTTTATTCATCCCACACTGGCGGAAATTCACTATGCTACAGCAACGTAAACAACAGTAAAGAAATTATAGAACAATTAATAAGAATATATATATTTGAAATGATATTATATATATTTATATATGTGACATTACTGTTGTTTATGTTGATATATATATATATATATATATATCTGTGTGTGTGTGTGTATATATATAGAGGGAGAGACCCATAATAAATTCATAAAAGAACCAAACTTCATGAATGTTTTTTGTGACAAAGAAGTATCTGTTCAAATCACTCTGTCAGAGAAAAATCAGAGTTGTGGAAATAACTGGAAACTCAAGAGAGCCGTGACATGAAGGGGAGGGGGCTGAGGTGGTTCTCCTTCAAGGTTTCCACCACATTGTGTTGTGTCTTCCTCCTGTTTCGATTCCTCTTGTCTCTCGTCCTTGGCAGAGGGAACAGTTCGGTGACACAGAGAGCAAAACAGATCTATCTATCTATATATCGATCAGTCTATCGGTCTTAAAAAGATGTCTGTTGTCCCAGAAAACGTCAAAATTGTGAATAAAAATGCACTGAATGGACGGTACATGCAGTTGAAAGCCATTCAGGTATGACATCCATATCCATAACCATAACCATATCCTGTAAAGAGTCTGAGGTCCAGTCGTTAGCGTTCCTCGCAGCCTTCTACTTTCTGAGTTACTTTTAGTCCTTACCTACCGTGTGAGGATGAGATGTTATCCAGGTGATCAGATGGAAATCCAGGGACCTGTAACAGTGGAGCAAATCTGTTCTCTAGTTGCATACTTGGTTGTTGGGGAGGTTTGTTTGCTCTCGCTCTGGCAGCTACCCATGGCTGCATCCTTGGCGCTCTGCCTTGAAGAAAATGCAGGCCAGATCTCCAGACACTAGGTCTGCCTTTTACTTGTCCTCCCAATTCCCAGGGAAATGATTCCCTTTTAGCTTTGCGCCAAGAGAGTTTCTGGGAGGACTAACACTTGTGGATTTATTACCCGGTGCAAAGCCCTCCTGTTTCAAATGGACTCAAAGTTAAACATATGTTAATCTGCACATGAGTAAAATGAAAAAAAAAAGACTTTAGATCTTCCTGCTGATCAGGATGGCATCTAAAAACAGGCCTACAAGTTATGTTATGTAGACATTACAGATAACTGCTGAGTATTTTTTTTCTTCTTTTTGACCTTCAACTTGTGCGTAAATTAGTCAGTGTATCAGTGTTCTCTGCTCTCTCTTGATGAAAGGTTCGAGTGTGTTTCAGGATGCTCTGTTTGTGTAATAGCACGCTTAGTGCCCCCATGTTCGACCAAACTGCAGTAAAGGAGCCCTGTGCTAGATAAAACATGATAAAGTGCCATAGGGTACCCTTAAAGGACCAGTGTGAATAGTGGGATATAATATTATTAACTATACTTGTTTAATCTTTGAGTGTCATTTATACGTCATTTAAAACCCAACGCTTGGGTGCCATAGACCTATATACATTAAAGTATAAGTGTTTTTTCAGCAGCAGGCACAAGAGGGCGCTCTCACACAGCCTGTGAGTAATACTGGGGCTTCTGGGAGATGTAGTCAGAGCATAAAGCGACAGTATACACCACAGAGATCAAAACAGGAAGTGGAACAAGGTAAAAACAAACAAACAAAAAGTCTCTTCTTTCATTTGAGCTATTCAGTGTTTTCAAAGACATAGTACAAAATATTCAGTGGGTCTAGAAATATGACTCAAAATGGACAAAAACACTGGAACAAGGTACTTCCTGTTTGATAAAAAGGCTGGCACTCAATGACTTAATCACCTGAAAACACAGACAATGATAATGGTGTTTTTGTTCATATCTACACACAGTCCAAAACAAACTTTTCTTTTCTGTATCGGTTACCTTAGTTCTCCACACATTTGGAGTAATTTCCGGTAATCAGCAACCTCACCACTAGATGTCGACAGATCCAACACACTGCATCTTTAAATGAGGAAAATATGATGAAGTGCCTCTAAAGTGCTCTTCCAGTGGAGAAAACATAATAGCATTTATCATAAATGATTATGTATTTGCTATTATTTAGAATTTACACAGACACACACACACACACACACACCCTTGAAGAACTATACAGTTATGGTGTTTCTGTCCAAGCTGTCATTTATTTAAGACTTTACAGTAAGTTAAATTCCTCTTGTTACAAAAATAGAATATGGCTGTTGTCATATTTCATCATCGTAGAAAACATCCATATGATGTACAGCACTTTCAGTGTACAGCGTTACATTGATTTCACAGAGTAGGCTGGTGAGACTTAAGACCCATCAGAAAAGCCTGCTAGCACCCTTGGGTCTGACTTCAGTTGTTTCGATACTGGGGAAAACAACAAAATAAGTGAACAGATAAAACACATTCAGACTGCAACAGACAGATGGACTCAGACATAATGTATACAACATTGCAACTCCTCCAGTACTTTGGAAAATAAACACTTTAATAACATAAAAATCAATGGCAGTGGATGGGCAGGTTTTGAAAGAATTTCTTCTTTTTATTGTACCAGACAGCGTTACATGTGCGAATAAAGGTACTGTAGGATCTTATCTTAGAAAGTACTTAGTTACATGGAGGATTAGTGAATGTGTAGGGGAGAGGGATACACGAGTAGTGGAATATTGTTCTGGTGAGATACAGAGAAGGGGATGATGAAAAGATGAGATATCAAAATGGAGTGACGAGTCCAACATGAGAACTAGTTACAAAAGAAGATGAAGTGACAGAGTTGATGATGTTGACTCTTGAAACTGCATTGGTCAGACTTACAGAGTAAATTAGGACTTAACGATTTAATAATCATCATCGTCGTCATCATCGTCGTCATCATCATCATCGTCATCATCATCGTCGTCGTCGTCGTCATCATCATCATCATCGTCGTCGTCGTCATCATCATCATCATCGTCATCATCATCGTCATCATCATCGTCATCATCATCATCGTCGTCGTCATCATCATCATCATCATCGTCGTCGTCGTCGTCATCATCATCATCATCATCATCAGGATCGATTTCACCTGACAGGGCGTCCTCAATCCAGTCCTCCAGCTCGTCTACAGACGGCAAATCGTCACCATCGCCCATGTCCATCCACACACTGTCAGCCTGTGGAGTGAAGAAGAGCAAATAAAACCAACCCAGCTTCTCTTCCTTGCTGATTTTGCTTTTTTGTGCGCAGATGTGTAGATTTAAAACAGAAATGGAGATTCAGTGTGTAAATACCCACTTACTGTACAGTATATAGCACTAGATTAACCTGCTCGGGGTACAAAATCTATTTAGACCTGCGCACACATTCCCCCAAACAAGTTAACCTTGAATCAAAAGCATCCAAACTATCTACACGACCTGCCCCACATGCTAAATCCAAATTCAGAGAATATCTTTGTTCGATGGTTTGCCTCCATATGGCTCTCAACATGGCGATGGCTAAAGCAGAGGCTAGCAGCTAACAGTGCTAACAGTGCTGACAATGTTAACCTGAGTGGGAAGTGGGCGTTACGTCTCTGTGATGACGCCATTGGTTGGGACGATAGCTAGTGAGGTGTACATGCGTTAACATGCTCAAACGGCCATATTGACAAAGTACAGATAAACTCAGATTACAACACACACAGAGGGAGAGCAACTTCATTCTCTGCTCAAGATGCTATGTCAAACAATATATCTTTGTCTTTACATATTAAATTCTCAAGTCCTCTTTCTTCTATTTGTAATTACTCTAATTATTACAAATTAATTCAGCTTTGGATATACATATACACAGTCTATATAGCAGAGTGCAGTAAAACACACAGTTGAATTAAGTACCAAAAATATTACTCACATCGTCAGCATCAACAACACCAATCTGTGGGGAGGACAGGTCAATTCCAAAAGTCTTCTCCCAGTGTGGCAGAAGCTGCAGGGAAAATCAAGATTCAATTCTGCTTTTATCAATCAAATATGTTTCAGTGTTACATTTCAGCTCATGAGTACCCGAGGAGTTTTTCTTATTTGCAGTATTGCTGGATATATTCTTACCAGGGGGAAGTCATCAGGGTCAATCCAGACAATGCTGAGGTCAGGGTTGTCTGTGTTATCCTCTGCAACTTGCTTCAGGAGCTCAAGAAACTCAAAACCGTCTAAGGAGTGAAGAGGACAACACTGAAACTAAACTAGACAGGATGGCAATATGGACGGAATGGGTATTTATATTTTATAAATATTTTATAGTTTCACAGGACAGTCTGATTAAATTTGTCTCAAATAAAAACCTCCTCCATCCCCTTTGCTGTCCCCTCTAGATAGAATCTAGATTTCTTATTGGTGATCATTTTAACACAATCTTGTGATATTTCTGTCATTAATGTTTACAATGTTTAAGGTTGCTTTACCTGGGTCAGATTCCTCTGCAAAAGCAATGATGTGTTCACCACCAACATCGTCATCCTGTGGCAGGAAAGACACGTTAGCAAACATCTCCGTGGAAGAATAGTGGAACAAAACAGACATTTGGGCTCGTTTGTCCAGGAGATGAAGATTTTAAAGTCCCTACCCAGATCTCATACATGTTGTGTGGTTGCAGCTTCCTCAGGGTTGGTCTTGAAAAGCACAGAGGAATAACGTTATGTATTTTTTGCCTTCTTTTACCTCACGTTATCATTGCAACATATTTTAATGGGACTCACCTGTCATTAGCTTCAATGAATTTCACCAGCTCATCCTCAGAGTAAGGTTTTCCTGGGATGACCACTGGATCATCCATGAAGGGTTCGTAGAAGTCCACCTCATTGAGCTTCAGCTCCAGAGCCTTGGCAACCTGCAGTAAACGACCCAAAGGATCAGAACCAACAACTGAGCATAAAGGACCCTGGAACCATGAAGAGTTTGGTCAGTTTAGTTTGTTTAATATATACAAATTGTTGGTCATTGTGACAGTTTTATGGCAAAACACAAACAAATTTATGCCGATTGTGCAGATAAAACGATTAGACATTTCAAGTCATGTTTTTCAGCGCATCAACAGAGTTTTACTGAATGTTCTGCAGACCAGTTTTTATTTGGTAAATAGTGTCTGCTAGCATTCAGCTTACTCTTCAGTATACAAAAATATAAAGAAAGGTAAAGTATTTTAAGGCCTTCTGGGAAGCTGTATGACACTTTAGAGTTTTAAAGGACAAACTTTGTTTACCTCTGACATGATAGTTGTATAGCCACCAAACCTATTTACGAGCAAAAGCCTCGCTTTTCAGCTGATTATTATGATATAGAATATAATGTGTATTGTTCAATAGAGGTTTTAGATACATGGGATTAATGATGTTGTTAAAAATGGTTTATTATTAATATTCACAAAGTGCATTTTGTGTTCATCAGTGGTCAGTGTTGCTGGAGTGCCTCAAGGCTCCGTTTTTGGTCCATTGTTTGTTTCAAAGTGTGGCTGGCATACTTAACTCTTTGGGCGCCATTGTCGTATTTTGACGCCAACTAAAATCTGACGCTTGAGTGCCATTGACGTAATAATACATCAAAGTGGTTTTTCAGCAGCGGGTTGCCAATCACGCTTTTACACAGCCTCTGAGTAATGTTGGGGCTTCTGGGAGATGTAATTGGAGCATAAAGAGACGGTATACACCACAGAGATCAAAGCAGGGAGTAGAGACGATTGAGCTTAAAGAGCAAAACAAACAGAAAAGTGGCGTTTTTGGTGGGAGTGGCCTCTGACCTACATTTTTATATCAATAATGTAAAAAAATGGCTGTGTTTAATAGGAAATTTGCTCCCGCTGGCCGGGTGGGACGGATGCTCGGCCAGCAGGCCCCTGCTCAGTTGTCTTAGCTGCTCTGGGCTTCGGTGCCAATCACTCATGCATGTTGGCTCAGGGTGTACGAATGCTTGACGTGTCCCATTGTTGAGTACTGATGGGACCCGCCAGATTGGGCTAAATCACTCTTCAAGCTTTATATTCCTACATTTCACCTGTGCCCCTTGGTGCCCAACTCTGTCGGTTTTGACTTTTCTATTTATTTTTGATTTCTTTGGTTATTTACTTATTATTAATTTCGGTATTATTATCATTATTATTATATTTATTATTATTATTATTGTTTTTTCTCCTCTCCTTATTTCCGGACTATTGGTTGCTGGGAATGATGTAGCTTCTCACATTCTTGATTTCTAATGGCACTGCCTGTTTGTTCCCTTTCCCACCCATCCTCTCTCATCCTTTCTATCATCTGTTTCCCCCTCAATCCACAAAGGTGCAGCACTTTCCTCTCTGGCTCATAATAAGTAAACCCAATAAAGAATGACAGCTTAGTTTCCAGAGAGGGTTGGTGATGGTCACACACATGCACAAAAATTATTTTACTGCTGGATTAAAATATGCACCAATCCCATAAAAAGTTGACACCTGTTATGATGTTTAACGATGGGAATAGGTGCTGACAAAAGAAATGGGAAATTTGATAAGTTTTGATAACCCCATGTTTCATATTTTAAATAATTGCATTTCATATACTCATTCACATGATTTTATCAAACATAAGATATCATGATTACTCACCTTGGGACTGAATGTGGCATAGAACTTGATGTGAGGATGGAACTCTTCAGCAGCATCGGCAAAAGCCTCAAAATCTGAAATTTCACATGCATCCATCCAGCTGTTTCAGTCAATCAGCTCCTGTATGACACGCCTAAGAATGTGCACTGGTCATTAATGTTAACATCATTAAGTCCTAGTGTGCTCACTTTAAAACCATCCCGAAAAATCATCTTAGGAATCAAATGAGACTGCAGCTCAAAGTTAGATCAAGCAATCTGACCCTGGTCTCTATTGTACTTCTTGATATGCAATTATGTTGAAAAGCAACTGTAAAAAAAAATGGAACAGGTTATCATGCCATCACAGTACAGATTCTTACGTTCTGACTTGTGACTCTTAAAGTAGCCCACCAGTTTGATGTCCTCTTCCTCGTTTTCAAAGCCTTTCAGTTCCCTACTATTGTCAATAATTTCCACTGGGTCCTCAAGAACCTACGGAGGAAAAGGAGAATCATGGAGGATAAAGGTGACAGAGAAAAGAAGAAGCCAGAGTCAGATTTTGTGTGTGATATTCAAAGAAAGCAAAACTGGGATTTAGAGACTTTTTTTGCTAAAATAAAGCAGGCTATTAACTGGGAGATTATATCCTCACGAACATCATAGATGAACTCCACAAGAGTATCTGCTGCGAGCTCGCCGTCATATTCTATGACTTCATCATCTGTGAAGATGAAGATGCTGTCGGACTCATCAAGGCCTGTTGAAGAAGAGAAGAGGCCCCAAACACAGTGAAGATCACATGTCAAAATCAGACAACTTGGTCAAGAAACATGAAACATGACAGTAAAACAGGCCACATACCACTGAGAGCTACGTTATGACAAGTTAGTTAACATTATTGGCCAGTACTAGTTTGACTGAGACTGAGTTCTCTATTTGCATAATGTTAAGTTACAACTGTCTGCAGCTGTGTTGATTTCACCTAGTTTCTTTGCAACGGCTTTGTCGTGCTTTGCATCGATGAGGCCGACACCAATGTCCTCATCGTCAAACTCATCCAGCACCTGGGCTGCAAGCTGCAAAAAAAAGACACCGAGGACATGATTTGTCAGTTTGTCAATATAAACCTTTAAGACAGGAATACATGCCGTGTGAGAGTGCAGTAAAATTAGTGCCCGTATCTCAGGCACTTTTGTACCTTTTTGACAAAGCTGTGTCACCCGGTAGTTTCATTACCATAAAAGCCTGCTTTTCAGAGCGCTGCTTGTGCACTTTCTAAATCTGTATGAAACTTGAACCTCTTGACTGACAGTTGGTTCCACCAATGGTAGCCTGACTGTAAAGAGGAAGTGGTCTGAGGGTTGTCTGAACACACTCACACACACACACACACACGCACACACACACACACACACACACTGGTGTCAGAGATCTCGAGCAGCTGCTTTTACTGGCATAAATAGTTCGACTAACCAGGCTGTCCTGCAGGTTGTTGTGCGGATAATTCCTGGCATATCTTTTAATTTGATTGGAGTTGCAGGTGGGTGGGGCTCAGTGAAGCATAAGTTCAGTTAAACTGTCCCTTAGCAACAGGTGAGTTAGAATGAATGCAAGTATTATATAAGTAATAATTATAACATGATATAAATGGTAAGTGAGTCTTTAAGAGCAGTACTTTGCTTTTACTGTGACTGCAGCTTTTTGTATTGAACTATATGTTGTTGCAAACCCCACCCTTCTGGCATTTAAGCAGGCTAAAATAAACTTTTAAAGGGCAAATGATAGAGATGAGTAAGGTTTCATACTGCCAAAGCAACTGAAGGATACATTTGAAGATCAATTGTAATTTTATTCTGGTGTATATGTTGTAAATATTTTCCACTTTCCTAGTTTTTTCCAATAAGTTAAGTAGAAGTACATTAGAGACTATTTGCAAAGATAGCCTCAATTAGAAGTTCTTTATTCTAATATGTAATATAAATGATTTAGATTTCTTTCTATTGATGCAGTGACATTCATTTCTGCATTTTTTTAGCGATACAATATAAAACATGTTTCCCAAGTGTATCTGTTCAAACGTGGCTGTATATAATTTCTTAGGTGTAACTGAACTTCCCTAACTACATGTAAGGTTAGACCAACAAACTCAGCATCTGGGATGGGATTTCATCGCTGGATCTGCATGTTTTGCAGTGCAAAATGCACTGTCTCTTAATGCTGCCCTGGACCCGTTCTCTGACAAAATATGAACGTTGCACATGATAAAATATGTCATTTCCAGTTCCCTGTTACTGTGGTTGATCGTAAATGCATGTTTCCTCTTATTGGACATCCAATTTTGATATCTTAGGTGGTGGAAATTGATAATTAATCTGTATTTAAATCTCTAATATCTATCTATCCATCTATTGGCATGTGATTAAAGTAGCATTAACACACAGTGTAGACCCTAGCCAGTGTATGGTCACCTTAACAATCAGTTTTTATCACACCCATCATGTCACTGAACTTTAACTAACAGGGTGTCTTGACCTCTTAAATCTTCAGCCCTCTGCTGCTCTCTGTTACTAATAATAAATCCTCATTAAATGTAAATCATAATACATTCAGAAGGAGAAACACTAGCCTTCGGGGAGCTCGAGCCACTACAAAAGCAGCGCGGGATAAATATAGCGCCAGAAGCGACACCGACCCAGGGACTATTTTGGCGTGGTGGCACTGATGCTCAGCGCTCTGGGATCCGCTGACAAGTACAGTACTGCAAATGTCAATCACAGGCCGGAGCTGAGCTGGCACTCCTGGAGCCAGACCCTCCGGTGCTGGCCTCCAGCCCTGAGCCTGAGCCTTAATGCTCCCATACAGAGACACCAGAGGCTGCTGAGAGGATGGATGTGATACGTGACGGGGAGCCACATCTATTAATGCTTTCCTTCTATAATTATCGCCAGTGTTTTCCTCATCATTTCACTTATTTTGTTGACATTACATTTTAAGACAGTTATGTCATTTTTTTAATTGATCAAGTATTTACTGCGTGTTTTTCCCGAAATCTTTACAAATTAATTGTGCATTAATTTGGTGTAATCACATGATTGGTATGTGTACCTATCCTTTAGTGTCATCCCACTCTAGATGCCCAAATCTGTTTTTGATTTTGGACGTTATTGCCAAGAGGTTTTGGTGCCCGTCTTCCATGTTGATTCTAAAAGGAGTCAGAGTCTGAAACATCACAATTTGTCAAGTGAATCTTTTACAGCACATTGTGTAGGGGCCACGCCAAACGCCATAAAGCATGGTTGCCCCAATATCCACTACATCTATTCCATAAAGAGGCCATCATATTTTTTTTAGACAACTGCAACTTTTACAGCAGCCAAGAGTCAATGATAAAATTCTGTGCAAAGTGCTGTTTGAGAATCAGACGATGGATGTGGAGTCAAGTTCTAATTGACAAAGACAAGAAATTCAGGTTTAACTTTTCCTTGAAAATGCAATGCATGAGCATGTGACATGTGATATCCAGTAACCTGAGAAGAGACGCAGGTCAGGTGGGGTTTGGTGCATTTGTGAGCGGATACTGAAACCCTGCTGAATGATGATGTAATGTCTCTCTGTGAGGAATGTGATGAAACTGCTGAGTATCCAGGCGGACAGGAGAGGTACACTAATAGAGGTGTGTTAAGTACATCAACACACACACGATGTACACAAGCGCAGCCTTTGCCAGAATACATGATATCTTGGGTGCTCACAGCTCAGCTCTTTGCCTCGACACTGACGACACACCGCAGGCTTCTGACACATTTTTGAGACTTCACCAATCAGCATTTCTCAATCCAGCAAGCTATTTTACACCTTGGGGCATGGTCAATTTCACTTTTAAGACATTTCAAATATTGCACAAAAGCACTATGCCAAATATTCTCCTTTTTGTCTGCACATAAGCACACATTGATACTTCTGCTATGAAAACATTTGTATCTTAGGCCCTCTGCCAGCAGGATACCATCACACACTTACATGCTTTCAAATTTTCTGCAGCCTGAAGAAATTAAACTAGATCAAAACACAAACTTTACTAGAAGCTTCAACTAAACTATGAATAATCACTTTGAGTTCTGTGCATTATGAATGGGCACTTCTCATTCTTATTCTACCCATAATTCCCATCTCAACCCACCTCAAGGGTCAACTCCTCAATTTCAAACTGTCTCTGGGCGACGCGGCTGGATCCGGGATGGTCATGGTAGTACACTACCATGACATCATACTTCTTCATCACAGACTTATAGTTTTTGGCGTTGAGGTCGTGGACGCGGTCCTTGCCATCGTACTCTGGGAAGTCCAAGCTCTCCTTGCCCAGTGATAGTGCCCCAAAGGACAGCAAGACTGCCACTAGCACCCAGGTCCACTTCATGGCTCCTCTCTGAGATAATGTAGATATATATACAGTTTCAGAAAGTAAAAGAAAGGGTGCCGACCAAAAAAAAAAAAAGACTAAATAGTTTGGTAAAAGTATCGAGAACCCCTTCCAATCCGCGTCACCCAGAAGAGAGCAAGACCAACTCTTGCATCCACCTTATTAAAAACCGCACATGGGCAACTGGCAGTGGGGCACAGGGTGCAAGAGGGGTTGGGCTAAGTTTGACATAGGTGCGAGTGTATTTCTATGTGGATGATGAGGTGGGGGCCGCTGCAGGTTGCTGGGGTGACAGATTTGTGTGTGCGTGCGTGTGTGTGTGTGTGTGTGTGTGTGTGTGTGTGTGTGTGTGTGTGCGTGCACTTGGGTGTTTGTTACAGACCTGTAAAAGTGGGTGGAGTGTGGAGACGAGGACCAAACTGCTGCCTTCCTCTCCTTATCCACTGAGAACTGGAGAAGACAGTGATGGAGGTGGAGAGACATGGTGCAAAAGCAAGGAATAAAGCGATAAATGCGGATGGGATGTGTTTGCCTGAATGTGTTTTTGTGTGTGTGTGTGTGTGTGTGTGTGTGTGTGTGTGTGTATACATTGAGTCTGACTGAAGAAACAGTGACACAGTATGATGGATTTAGAGGTGGCTGCAGATACGAGGCACTCTTTTCCCATATTAAGTGTAGATGGAGGCTTGGATCTCAGCTAAAAATAATGGATGTAGGACAGCAAAGTACATATCAGGAGGCGGTGCTGGTGTCTCGTTTGCAGCCGCTGGCACCGGCGCAGTGCTAGAATGTGGTGCTGGGTCACTCAGGGACATGGAGAGAGGAGAGGGAGGTGCACCTGCTGAGGATTCGGTGCATAGGTGTCACTTAGTCCTGACTCAAGAAGAAAGTGAAAGATAGAGTTGTTAAAGGAGGAGGGGTGGGGGCATGTGGCCGTTTTCGTTTGGCTCTTGTTGAGTCTGATCCATCGGTACGTACAGTACACGTGTGCAGCATGTATGCCTGAGATGATATGATACTACTTTACAGATAGAAAGGGAGGAGGTAATCTATAAATAAATACAGGCTACATGGTATCGTAATACTCCTTCAGACCCCGAAACTCTCACGTACACGACACACCCCTCCCTCCTGTAGCTGGATAAGCAGCGTTAAAGAGGAAAGGTCTCGTTTGAAGAGAGTCGTTGACAGAAGCATCGACTGTGACTGCAGAGGGGGAGGCGACAGGACAGTAACTCTGGAAAATAAAACCAAACTGTGTTACTGTAAATATACTGCATCATAAAATGATGGGATATTTGTCCTAAGATTTGTGTTCTTACAAATCTGGCTTGCTAGCTCATCCAACTCACTCTCCCTGGAAAAACTCACTTTCATGCTTTGGGGTAAATATAATACATTTGATAATATTTGGAGAGAGAAGAGGGGGCCATAGCATTGTTTTTTATTCAGTTGTGTGATTCCATGTGACAGGTAAGTTTGCAATCTTTAACTCTTTGAGTGCCATTGACATATAAATACGTCCAAGTATTTTTTTTCAGCAGCAGACACAAGAGGGCGCTCTCACACAGCCTGTGAGTAATGTTGGGGCTTCTGGGAGATGTAGTCAGAGCATAAAGAGACGGTATACACCGCAGAGATCAAAACAGGAAGTGGAGACGATCGAGATTGGAGAGCAAAACAAACAGAATCTGGACAAAAAGTGGTGATTTTGGTGAAAGTGTCCTCTACTCTACCTCTGATAAAACAAGAATGGAACAAGGTAAAAACAAACATTTTTTTCATGATGAAATAGAGAGTCTCTTCTTTCATTTGAGTTATTCAGTGTTTTCAGAGACATAGTACAAAATATTCTGTGGGTCTAGAAATATGACTCAAAATGGACAAAAACACTGGAACAAGACACTTTCTGTTTTATAAAACAGCTGACACTCAATGAGTTAATTAGCTGCTTATTTTTCAAACATGCATATATTTATTATAGTACTTGAACTAGGACCTGATATGTGCCTTGCTGTAACTCTATTGCCTTGCACCTTGCTTGTTTTGATGATCTAGATCTAGATAGAGGCTAACATGAAAAGGGTCACTGACACAGCACAGCATGGTATGACCCAGTTTTGATGCTTTCCATTACAACTGAGTACCTCATAGTAGCTCCTCGGCGTGGCCGGGGTCGTCATACGGCAGCACAAAATTGCCATGATGTCATTTACATGCAGCATAGAAGACGAGGAAGAAGAACAACAACACTGCTATCACAAACAATGGAGGGCACCGAAGCGATTGTGTATTTGTTGCTCGCTCTGTGGCTTTTTGTCCTCGACCATCCATGGCGTCGTTTTCTGTGATGCCATTTTCTCGTGTAAAAATAGCGAAGCACTTGCTGGTTTTAAAAATGGCGGGGTCGAGTTGTGTTTGGCTTTTACAGTCTAGTCAGACGTCGCGCATCCAATGACCCTTCCAATGACGACAGTCGTTGGCCAATCAGTGGAAGGCAGTCGGCTGACTTCACGTTTCAGTATCACTTTGACTCGCTCAGAACCAGGGCTGAGGAGGTACGGAAAAAGTACCAGGTACCAGGTACTAGTGGAAAAGCGCCATAAAGAAGATGGTCAAAGCTTCTGAAATCTCGTCTACACAACATATTGTAGCGTAACATCACAAAAGTCCTCCTGTCATAACCACCGTGTTGAAAACAAGCACCACCCACCGGCAGGAACAAACATTCGCAGCTAAACGGCTCTGAAATGTGCCTCTGGAAACATTCAAGGCGAGATATCGGCACCATAGTGACAGCATCTCGACTCACATTTGATCCGCCTCGTTTGACACTGGTTAAAGTTCATGAGCAGCAACTGACAGCTGCATCAGAGACATTCTGGATGATTTCATTTCCAATCTCTGTCTTATGCACTACTGTCAGGATATAGGGCAGCTTTATAAAATATCTTTTTATCATTTTTGTTCAAAGTTACCGACTGCAGCTTTAAAACCTTCTGTAGTCACACACCAAACAATCTACAGCACACAATATTTATTTTTACAGCAAAAAAAACTATACTTCCACAAACATGTCACACTTTTGGCCACATCCTGACTCGTCCTACTTTTTTCAGAGGTCATATTTGCCCTCCTGTGAAAACTGCATTAATGTGTTTGCCATCATGAACATCATGATCAGTGTCTATGATGGATGGTTTGTCCACTGAGCCTTCTTTTCTGTTCACTCTTGTCTGCAGCAGTTACCTCTGTAGGTCAGTAGATGATGCTGCTTAATTATAAACTGTGTTTAAAATACTATTGGCCCATAGCCTCTGAGTCTATTGCTATTATTACCTCAGATGCTGGAAATATTAATAAAGTTTAATGGACTATTCCAAATTATTTTAAAAAATAAGTATACTTTCACTTTGCACTAAAATAGCTATCTATGTTTCTATGTGTCCATGCATGCAATTTACAATACTGTTTTAAATAAATACGCTGATATACCACTTTAATTATTGCATAATTTATTTATTTATTTATTTTTTCTATTGAAATTGAACCTAGTGAATATTTTGATGTCAATTAATGAAACACAAAAATAATACTATACCTTTAGTATATATGTATATATGTACGTCAAATCTACTACTTGTTGACTCAGGGAAAAGGTAACCAAAACAAAAGGTGAGTAACTTTGTGCATACTCCACTTTATACTATTTCTCGACAACTGTTTTTGCTCAGTTTATATGATGCGCAGGGATGACTTATGTGCAGTTTGAGGTAAACACATTTGGCGTTTTAAAAATGTCTACAGCTTGGTTGATTTTGAGCAACTGGTTTTGTTTTTCAAGGTCCCATTTCTGAAAAACAAAGAACAGATTAGAGATGTCAGGGAGGACATGATGAAATGAAACATGATGTTATCTTATGTAGTGACAAATATCATAATGGACTATATTTGCAAGAGTCACCTGTCGGCCTCGTCAGCTGACTCAGGAAGATCTTTGCTCCTGGTCTCAGGAAGCAGGAAGCAGAGACCTCCACCGACCAATGTGAGGCTGCTGAACACAACGGTGGGAATGACCCAGTGGTACATGGACAAGATATTGAGCAGGGGAGCCACTAATCCACCTGTTCTTCCGGACATGGATCCAAAAGCAATGGCTGTTTGTCTGAACCACAAGTTAAGGAAAAATCAGAAGACATTTGGGTCAAATACGCAAGTTTTGCAAGAACACTTGGTTGAAAGTTGTGAAACTTAAAATATAACTTTGTTAATTCAAATATCTTTAATACAAAATAATTCTGTGTGTCCTGGAAGGTTTGCACATGAATTGTGTGAACACCAACCTAGCAGATGTTGGAAACAACTCCTGAATGAAAACATTACATATTGCAATTCCGCAGATCAGGAAAAATCGGGCCGCGACGACTAAGGATGTCACAGCAATGGCATGGCTGGAAAAATCTAAACATAAAAAAATAGTAGTTCAACAAAGAAAAGTAGTAGTAGTTCAAAAAAAAACATGTAAATGTCATTTGAATAAAAGGGGTTTACCTCGAGGAACAGCTAAGACAAGTATGCAAAGGAGTCCTCCTGTCAGAAGAGATGTTACCAGCAATAACTTTCTGCCGAAAACCTCCAGCAGCCACATACACAGCAGAAGAGCTGGGATTTCAATAGCACCAAACAACAGCTGCGTCATGAAGATGCTCAGTCCGAAGTTTCCAATGTTGAAGTGCAGGCAAAAAACTGAAAGACTCAGAGAAAACCTGAGTTTAAAATCAGGAAGAAAACAAGTCAGTCACGCAGAGGATGAGACCCCGAATGTCCAACTAGAACTTTTGGTCACTTCAGCTAAATAATATGTTGGAGTTATAGCTATACAAAACATTTTTTGATATTAACATGAACAAATTGCTAACTAAACATATCACTAGTATGTCTAATCCCAGTTTATCAGAGCCTGATGATCATTATTCCACTTGTTGCCTTTTGCTCTGTTTTGGTCTCCACCAGAGGAATATCTGTCTCTTTAAGTGATCCAGCGTGCTCACATCTTTTGAGTCACTAGCTTTGTTTATCTGGCATTTGATGCTGAGCAGGTACTGTACAATGAGTTTATCAGAGCTTTATCACTAAAACCACGGTGATGAGCGCTGAGTTTATGTAAAACAACGTTGACGGAAAATGCACGAAGTGCAGACACGATGAAGGACCCCTCAAATATTGTCCACAGTGAGTTTTCATCCATTTCTTATGAACATTTTATTGTAGTTCAACTTTAAGAAGTTGCTGGAAATGTCAACTCACCATGACAGTATTATGATGAAGAGATATTTAGTCAGTACAGCTGATCTGAAAATAACTTTAATGCCTCCTTTTTTCACCACATCTTTCACAGCGATCTGTAACAGAAACGTTCTTTAGTGAAGCACATATTGACAGAATAAGTAGTAAAGAGCACTTTTATTACCCAACACTATGGATAATGGAAAGAAAAGAATGAGTACGTTGTCCAACAGAGAGTCTGGAACGGTCCGTTTGTTGATGGCTGCAGCCTTGACGATCAGCTGTTTGACCTCTTCTGTCTTTCCTCTGCTCAACAACCACCTAGCTGACTCTGGAATAAACCTGATGGAGACGAGGAAACACTTCAGTTAGTATATGATTAACACATAAAACAATTTAAAGACAATAAAAAATGGTTAATGCAAACCATATGTAGATAACGACCACTGCACGTGGAGCTGCTATGATGAACTGAGCCAATCTCCAGTTTCTGATGGCAAAGATCACACCAGCGAGGACACACTGTCCAACTGCAGTAAATAGCTGAGTCACACATGCTCCCAGTGATCTCTTGGATGGTCCGATCCACTCAGTGGCTGCAATCAGGAAAATACACAATTTAATGTTTTTCAACGAGCAGCTTTATCAGGGATTGCTTTATTTCATATCAACCAAAAACAAATACAACAATAGTAAAGGTGCAATAGTGACATACACATGTTATAATAGCATTAACTAACACTGAAATAGGTATGAAAACCAATGTGGTGGACAGTTATCATATTTTGTTATAAATATACACCGATCAGACATTTTGATCACCTGCCTAATATTGTTTTGGTTCCTGACCTCTGACCCCTGAAGGTTTATTCTGTGCTGTCTGACTCCTTTCTATCTTCAGCAGCATTAACTTCTCTGGTCTGTTAGATCAGACCACCAGGACCAGACCTGCATCAGTGATCCTTGTCCTCTCATGACCCTGTCTCTGGTTCACCTCTGGTCCTTCCTTGGACCACTTTTGATAGATCCTGACCACTGCAGACCAGGTTCTGGAGATGCTCTGATCCAGTCCTCTAGACATCACTGTTTGCTTCTTGGTGTCAAACCCCTGAAAAATCCTGACGCTGGAACATTTTTCCTGCTTCTAACATCAACTCTGAAGACTAAATGTTCATTTGATGAAGAGATGATCAGTGTTCTTCACTTCACCTGTCAGTGGTCAGGATGCTTTGCCTGATCGACGTATTTTACCTGTGGATCATTTTATGTCATCAATATTTGCAAAAACCTCAAATAATAATATCAATTTGCTATTATATCAAAGCCTTTGATATGTTTAATGTTGGAAGGTTCATCTTAGTTAAATTTGGATAACCTGAAGTTTCTGATAAAAAAAAAAAAAAAGCGCCACACCTGATAAATATTTATATGGAGTACATACTCAGTATAATGGAGTTCATGCGATAGCCTCCACCTCCAATTCCCACCATGAACTGGGATACGATGTACAAGTAAATATTGGGGCATAGTCCTGTTGTTATAGTGAATATGAACGTTATCAGTGCTGGAATCTGAGTTGCTCGTTTGCGACCAAATCTGCAACAGAAAAAGATGAACAGAATGACGCTCCAATTAATAAGAACTCAATTTCAATTCCATTTTTTTATTTAGTGTACTGTTGGCAACAACTTGCATCTTATATGTAAGACTATTTGTTCTTATTTACAGCATGGATTAAAAAAAAAGACAATATATAACTTCATGAATACACTTACGATTCAGCAAAAGGTCCAAATAAAACAGCACCAACGAGGTTGCCGGTCATGAAAACTGCTTGTGCCACTTTGACCAAGTTGGCTTTGTCACAAACTAGATCAAACTGCAAGTGAAAAAAAGTTAAATGATTTGATGGAGGTAATTTCTCCAGTTTCTACACTCTTTACTCACATCAGTGACTATGGTGGCCTCGTACAGCGTGTTGAAGTACACCCATCCACTCTGGCACCCTGTGGTCTCATTGAGTCCATACTTCCTGATGTCTTCAATGTCCCAGTCCACAGGGACGAACATGCGACACCTGCTGAAGGTGCCGTCCTCCTCCCTGGGAACAGTCAGGTTCAGCTGCTGATCTGTGGTCAGGTTGGAGTCGGCCTGGAGGATCCAGTCTGTGTTACAGTGTCGCTCCGGGTCAGACTGCACAAAAAGAAAGCTTGCAAATGAAAAGGGCTGCATGAAATTTGGAAAGCAAACTGAAAGGAGAAGGAGCTGCTGGAATAATCCAAATTCTCCAATGTTCCTCAGGATCTCTCCAAAATCAGCCATGTTGATGTCAGTTACCTCACTTAGTGTTGGGTGAAAAGGGCTACACCACAGCCTTAGGCAATATCCATTAATGTTTAACTACCTGAACTGTATGATAAACTGTTTATTTTATTCAACTGGTGGATATTTGACCTGCACTAGACCTTAATTATTCTCTGTAGGATGTGATGCATTTACAAGAATATGTGACTTATCATGTGTCTTTTTATCTTAACTGACCTCTGGACTGTTATCTACACATCTTTGATGCCTTCCTATCAAAATAATCGTTTGGGGTGGAGGTGTTTCTCTGAAATCACTGCAATCAGAAATGTGCATAAACTATAATTCTGAGGCCGAGGTATCCAACTTCTGATGTTTATGAATTAACTCTGCGATGCTTTGGGTGCATATCCAGCAAAATAAAAAATAAGCATTCACCTGCAATTTAAAAAAGTTGCCCTCATTTCCAAAGTTGAATTCATATGAGAGAAAAAACATCTTCGTCTTGTCAGCTGTTCATGTTGTATTTTGTTAATATAGTGAATATATAACAACATTATAAAAGTCAGGTAGATGTTTTAAAAGTTGCGAAAAAAACGCTGCTAAACAGTTGTTTGATATGAACTGATAAGTGACACCTTGTGCATTATATTGGTGCTTTAATAGACCTTTGAAGGTTATTCTAGTTATTATAGCTACAGTCTATTTCTATTGGTTACAGCCTACATATGAAGAGAGACATAAAACACAAACTCAATAAAAATAAAGTTCAAGGACTGTTGTTGACAATAACACTCTCTTGTTGATGGAGTGCTGCAACTCTCTCATAATATCCATTATGTAATATACATGTGAAATGTTATACATATGATCCCTTAGTTATTCACTTATGTTGTACATATGATCCCTTAGTTATTCACTTATGTTGTACATATGATCCCTTAGTTATTCACTTATGTTGTACATATGATCCCTTAGTTATTCACTTATGTTGTACATATGATCCCTTAGTTATTCACTTATGTTGTACATATGATCCCTTAGTTATTCACTTATGTTGTACATATGATCCCTTAGTTATTCACTTATGTTGTACATATGATCTCTTAGTTATTCACTTATGTTGTACATATGATCCCTTAGTTATTCACTTGTGTTGTACATATGATCCCTTAGTTATTCACTTATGTTGTACATATGATCCCTTAGTTATTCACTTATGTTGTACATGTGCTACCTTAGTTATTCACTTATGTTGTACATATGATCCCTTAGTTATTCACTTATGTTGTACATATGATCCCTTAGTTATTCACTTATGTTGTACATGTGCTACCTTAGTTATTCACTTATGTTGTACATATGATCCCTTAGTTATTCACTTATGTTGTACATGTGCTACCTTAGTTATTCACTTATGTTATACATATGATCCCTTAGTTATTCACTTATGTTGTACATATGATGCCTTAGTTTTTTCTACTTGGTTGTTTTATCTACTGATGTTCGTATTTCTTAGTTTTTATTGGCCCTCCTTGTATCCACTTTGCTGTTGTAATGATGCAAATTTTCCCATCTGTGGGATGAATAAAGGATTATCATATCTTATCTTATCTTAGTAATACAAAGCATCATATAATCCAGTATGGACAATCAGGGTTGACACTAATTGATTACATTTTTACCTCCGCCAAGGAGGTTATGTTTTCTGGAGGTTATGGGTTTCTTTATTTGTTCCGTTGTTGTTTGTTGGTTTGTAAAGTAACTCAAAAAGTTATGGACAGTTTTTGACAAAATTTTCAGGATTGGCCAGAAGTGGCCTAACTTAAAACTGATTCATTTTTGGTGGTGCCGTTGAATCGGATCCGATTCGATCTGAAAAAATAACCTCCTTGGCGGCAGGGGTAACTTTAAATAAAAAAGTCGCCACCGTTGCCGCGGAGGTCTGCGCTCTCTGAGTGCTTTTCTAGTTGTGTATTGGTTTGTTAGACGTATGTTTAAAAAGACAATAATTTTATGTTTATTTACGATCGTAGAAGTCCATAGTATTGTGAGTGAGAGTTCAATTTGGTTTGCAGGGAAACTAGGATCTATATCTGCTGCTGTTCTATCTAACAATATAATTCATTTATCCTGTACATAACACTGTCTAACACATGGTGCAATACATTTGTACATTTCCTGTAAGTATTTATCCTTGTTGTAAATTCATATTCATATTTGTATATGGTTTTATACTTATTTTGTACTGACATTCTAAGATTTACATACTTATTTTTCATACATGCATATATACATATATGCATGTGTATGTATATATATATATGAAACATTCAAAAGAAGAACGAACTAAGAATAATCACTTCATGATGATGATAGCTTCTTAAAGGTTTTATTGAAGTAGAACGTATACTTGATCACACTACCCAGCCCTGAGATTCTTTAATTCTTGAGACTCGTGACACTTCTCGTGGGACCCTATAGAAGGATCAGTAAGTGAAGCGAAAGCATTAACCTCATTAATTATCGGACACACGTCTAAAACTTGGTTGATTGTTGATTGTGACTTTCTGTTCTTGTGGAGGTAACATTTCTGAAAGGAACAGGACAGAAACAAACCATGGGTTATCCCCTATGAAATGAGGAAATGAGACTGTATGAAGACAAATATCGTAATGGATTATATCTGCGACAGTCACCTGTTGTTGTTGGCCTCATCAACTGACTCGGGAAGATCTTTGTTCCTGGTCTCAGGAAGCAGGAAGCTCAGAGCTCCACTGATCAGAGTGAGGCTGCTGTAGACAGTGGGGGGTATGACCCAGTGGTACGTGGACAAGATATTGAGCAGAGGAGCCACTAATCCACCTGTTCTTGCTGACACAGATCCCAAAGCTGAGGCTGTTTGTCTGAAAGGCAGTCAGGGGGAATTACAAGAAGCTACAACACTTCTGTGCAGACAAGACAGTCACTGTCACGTCACATGGGTTCGTCACTTTAATATATGCCTGTCGCCATGTTTTTGCAACCAGAAATTATTTTTGGGTAACCAAAACAACCATACAACGCCATGGTAACAACCTGTCAATCACAAGGTAGTAACACCCTGAAGCATTCCCTGCTTTACAGTCAATTTGTCTCAATTTATGGGACCGCAGTTTAATAAATGGACATCATGCTGTCTTGAAAAAGACTTAAAACTTTACAGCTTGCTCATTTTCTCATAAACTTCTATACAATCAGACTTTTTGTAACCAGAGGAGTCGCCCCCTGTTGGCTATTAGAAAGAATGCAGGTTTAATGCACTCTAATGCAGCATGGGCTTCACTTCTAAGGTCCAGAAGATCAAACTCACAAACTGGAATAACATCCTAAATATATGTGTCTGAGCACCAGAGGAGGTTAATAAAGTATTTTTTTCCATGCAGCATGTGGCACAAAAAGACAAGAGGCTGAATATGTCCAGTGGACACCTACCTAACAGATGTTGGAAACAACTCCTGCATAAAAACAGTACATACAGTACCAGCCCAGATCAGGAAAAAACGAGCTGCCACAGCTAAAGATGTGATAGCAATGGCATATCCTGAAAAAGATACAAGAAAACACTTTAAAACTTGACAAACTGGACATAAACATGAAGTTGTCATTTTTCCGAAGCAAACCAAATGGTGTACCTCGAGGAACCGCTAAGACAAGTATGCAAGAGAGCCCTCCTGCCAGAAGTGTTGCTATGAGTAATATTCTCCTCCCCACAGTCTCAAACAGCCACATGGAAAGTAAATTAGCTGGGATCCCAATCGCACCAAACATGAGCTGTGTCAGGAAGACGTCCAAGCCAAAGTTTCCCAAATTGAAATACAGGGAGTAGAAGGAAAGGTTTACTGAAAACCTTAAAAACAGAAGATCTTGTTTTATATATAACATTAACAAAACATGAACAACACTTTCTGACTAGTTACTTAATATCTTTCTTTACAGTCAATTACCACCAAACCTTCTTACCTTTCTTGCTATTTCAACATAGACATACATCTGCAATGGATGTGTGCTGCTATGAAATGACTGTAAATCATAGGTCATAATGCAGGTGTTCAGCTAGTAACACAGAACTCATTTCTTAATCATTTCATGAAGCACTTACCATGCCAATGATACAATGAGGAAATATCTGGTGAGCAGAGGTGATCTGAAAATAGCTGCTACTCCTCCTTTGCTCACAGCATCTTTCATTGCAATCTGTGGCAGAAATATAATTTAATTTAATGTAACACTGAAAATGTATTAACTACACATATCCTGTGTAATTAATAGTTTACTGAAATCTGGCTGACTTAAGACTTAACCTCAAACTAATATTAATAGGCATTGTGGTAGAAATCATTTGCTGTGCGGAAAGCAGGAAAGATTATGGAGGGCTACCTTATATCGATAAAAATAAATAAATATAATTAATTAATATAATTAAATAAATAGACTAAATAATTAACAACAATGCAAATAAAAAAATAAATTTAATCAATAAGTAGGCAATTAATTAATTCCAAAACTCAACAATGTGATGGACACCTAAATAGATAAATATCCACAAAAAAAGTAGTTTTTACTTTAAAACTCAAGTCCAACTCTATATTCTACATTATTTCATTCATTTTGAGTATTTATTTGATGTTGACTGCAAAAACATTTATTTTTTTTATTTCAAGATAACACTTGCATGGTTCAGAAAATTAAATCCTATGGAGGCTAACTCATAGATAAAGTCATTACTGGGAAAATAACCAAATGGTCATTAATTGTATACTGTTAAAATTATTCATTACAAAATTACTGAGATTCTTGTTGCATCTTCTGTATGTATGTATGTAACTAAATGTTGGACCGCCACTCTGGAAGATTTTCTTTAGATCGGTGTCTGTTATGTCACTATCTACGGCCCCCTGATGAATTGAATTCCTATAATTATATTATGAATACATATTAATATTGATTATATAATTACATTCAGTGTGTATTTGCATTATGGTGAAATGGGTGTCTGTGGTGACATGCCTTAGAAAATGAATGCTATATTCGGGGACGATCACATGTCTGCATGCAGACATGTAACCATCTCCTACCGAGACACTAAGTTTGCATTTTGAATGAAATAATGTAAAGTTGCTTTGAAACCGGAAGCAACCTCCCCCTTGCAGTTTTACACCATTATGCACACAAAAAAATTAAAACATGAAAACTTGAACCTCTATGCACCTTTGTTTCCACTCAAATATAAAATCAACCAGGATTGAAATATCACAGACTTTAAGCTCCAGTTTGTCATCCAGCAGAGAGTCTGGAACGGTCCGTTTGTTGATGGCTGCGGCCTTGACGATCAGCTGTTTGACCTCTTCTGTCCTTCCTCTGCTCAACAACCACCTGGCTGACTCTGGAATAAACCTGATGGAGACGAGGAAACAGTTCAGTTAGTATATGATTAACACATGAAACAATTTAAAGACAATATAAATTAGTTAATGCAAACCATATGTAGATAACAAGGACTGCAAGTGGAGCCGCTGTGATGAACTGAGCCACTCTCCAGTGTCTGAAGGCGTAGATCACACCAGCGAGGACGCACTGTCCAACTGAGCTCAGTATCTGAGCTGCACAAACAACCCACGATCTTTTGGACGGCCCGATCCACTCAGTGGCTGCGATCAGGAAAATATAACATCTGTTGTACATTGGATTAAAGTAACCTCTCAGGTAAAGCAATAGCAGTGGAAGTAAACCTACAGTTCCTGCTCCTGCACCATCACTTCACATCATCATGTAATTATGGATTATTGTATGTATTGTAATATTTCAACTAGTTTTTATTCCAGTGCCTTTAAAATTGTTCTGTTGTCTTTGCAGTGTAGAGCTGAGTGGACACACACCCAGTCTATAATGACAACAGCTGCAGATATCAGTCGAGAGGCTTTCTCAATTTTTCTCAACAGTGATGGCAGACAGATGTAAAGCAGTCTCATTTCTTGTTGGCAACCGTCATTTTTGCTGCAACCATCACAACCAGATTTCATCAGGTGTAGCCACAAATAAAGAGAACTGGAATCAGCATTCGGAGTCAGATCAAATTCATTCTTCAATGGAAACTGCTCAGTGGTGCACATCACAGCAGCAATCTTCTGCCTCCACTGGGCCTATAAAACAGGCATAGTGGCGTTTCTTTTAACTCCCAGCCAAGCCCCCAGGAAGTGCATTGTGCAAATTTTACACAGTGGCCAAACGGTGTCCGTCATGTCTCCACTGGGCCCAAAATATACTGGGTTTTTTTTTCCACACACTAACATTGTAATCCTGTAGATCAGGTAATCCTGGTAAAAAGGCTTTGCACACTTGAATATTAAATCAGATCAAATCAAATTTATTTGTATAGCCTCTTACAATAACCTAAAGGTACCCAAAGTGCTTTACAACAAAGCCATAAAACAGTACATAGAAACAGTACATAGAAATTGAGAGGGAAAGTGTCATAGTGCAGCAAGATATTAAAAGCCTTCCAGTAATAAATAACCTAAAAACAAAATAAGTTCACCCTAAAAACAAGACTGCCCTAATCAGAGTTAAACACCAGCCAAAAGGCCCTTATTTAAATCCTGAGTTATTTCCCTTCGTCTATTCATGGAGCTGGGAGGTGGGGTTGTGTGCTCTCTGGGTCTAACAGATGGACTTTAACACTCTGCATTCAAGCCTTTTTGGCTTCATGTGTCACTGAGCAACCCTAACTGAGCCTCCGCCACTGAATCCACTTCTCTGTATTCATCCATGGTCCATTTGCATGAATGGGGGAAGGGAAATAATTATTATTAGTGCATTAGTTAGCTGGTTGCTACCTATCTGAATTATTAACTTAGAGGCATACTGTACATAAACAGTATCATATTATAATCTTTGGAAAACCTGAAGTTTGCAGTACGTACCCAGTATAATGGAGTTGACTCGATACCCTCCAGCTCCAATGGCCACCAAGAACTGGGATGCTAAGTATAAGTAGACATTGAAGCATAGTGCTGTTGTTGTAGTAAATACCAACATTATAACTGCTGGAATTTGAGTTGCTCGTTTGCGTCCAAAGCTGCAACAGAAAGAGATGTGCAGAATGAAAGAGTACAGATAGACAGTGTAATAAAGTGAACCAATGAAAACACTGTGTTTACCACATCAGCCAAACACAACAGCCAGCATTACAGTGCCTCTCAGGTCCACAGGTTTCATCCTGGTTATTTCGGGATTGATTTAACTTATGATTTGGAAAAATACTTCAAAATTGTACACTGGCCCATCAAGTATTTTCTCCATACACCATCATTTGAAAAGCAGAACACATTGTACAATCCAGTACAATGTCCATGTTAACTCTTTGAGTGCCACTGATGTCATAATATGTTGAAGTGTTTTTTCAGCAGTGGGTCGCCGATCGTGGTCTCCTGCAGCCTGTGAGTAATTTTGGGGCTTCTGGGAGATGTATTCAGAGCATAAAGAGACAGTATACACCACAGAGATCAACACAGGAGGTGGAGACGATCAAGATTAGAGAGCAAAACAGAATCTGGACAAAAAGTGGTGATTTTGGTGAAAGTGTCCTCTACTCTACCTCTGATAAAACAAGAATGGAACGAGATAAAAACAAACATTTTTTTCATGATGAAATAGAGAGTCTCTTCTTTCATTTGAGCTATTCAGTGTTTTCAGAGACATAGTACAAAATATTCTGTAGATCTAGAAATATGACTCAAAATGGGCAAAAACACTGGAAGAAGGCACTTTCTGTTTAAAAAAAAAAACAGCTGCCACTCAATGAGATCAGAATCCTATTTTTTGTAAAAAAAAAAAAAAAAAAAAAGATTATTGCCAGTTATGAAACATAACCACAGGATTTCTTTACAAATCCAGGATTTCTTTAGAAATCCTGTGATGAAATACTTACGATTCAGCAAAAGGTCCAAATATGAAGGAACCTAGAGCAATGCCGGCCATGAAGACTGCCTGCATCGCTCCCAGCAAATTAGCTTTGTCACAAACTAGATCAAACTGTCAATAAATAAGCAAAAAAAAAAGTCTTACGAAATATTTCATGAATGTTGTCACTCACTCATTACTCTTTACTCACATCAGTGACTATGGTGGCCTCGTACAGCGTGTTGAAGTACACCCATCCACTCTGGCACCCTGTGGTCTCATTGAGTCCATACTTCCTGATGTCTTCAATGTCCCAGTCCACAGGGACGAACATGCGACACCTGCTGAAGGTGCCGTCCTCCTCCCTGGGAACAGTCAGGTTCAGCTGCTGATCTGTGGTCAGGTTGGAGTCGGCCTGGAGGATCCAGTCTGTGTTACAGTGTCGCTCCGGGTCGGACTCGATAAAAAGAAAGCTCGCTAAGAAAAAAGCCTGCAAGAAATTTGGACAGCAAAGAGCGATCAAAATCAGCTGCTGGAATAATCCAAACTCTCCAATGTTCCTCAGGATCTCTCCAAAATCAGCCATGTTGATATCTCCTTTGTGTCTGTCCCAGCACGACAGATTTAAACTAACCATCCATTAATTTTTAACCTAACCAATTTTAATGCAAGCACAAAGATTACTAATGGTTCCCTGTGGAGGTTTATGAGGTACACTTTGTACAATCCAGCACAAAATCTTTCTTTTATGAACCTGAGACTTGTTGACGCTGAAGCTCACATCTTGTTATAGGCCTCGTGGACGTTGGGCAGTTCAGAGCAATTCACACCATTTCTTAGTGCTGAATCACTGCTTAACTCTTTTAGTGCCAAAGTCAAGTCAACACTTGACTGCCATGAACGAATATATATATGTAAAAGTGTTTTTTTCAGCAGCAGGCACAAGTGGGCGCTCTCACACAGCCTGTGAGTAATGTTGGGGCTTCTGGGAGATGTAGTCAGAGCATAAAGAGACAGTATACACCACATAGATCAAAACAGGAAGTGGAGACGATCGAGATTAGAGAGCAAAACAAACAGAATCTGAACAAAAAGTGGTGAATTTGGTGAAAGTGTCCTCTACTCTACCTCTGATAAAACAAGAATGGAACAACATTTTTTTCATGATGAAATAGAGAGTCTCTTCTCTAATTTGAGCTATTCAGTGTTTTCAGAGACATAGTACAAAATATTCTGTGAGTCTAGAAACTCAAAATGGACAAAAACACTGGAACAAAGCACTTTCTGTTTTATAACACAGCCGGCACTCAAAGAGTTAAAGAATATTTACCTGAATATTGTTTATCACAGGCTTATTATAAATCTATGAATTTAGAATTTTCTGGAAAAATATGCAGATTTAGTAAAACATGAAGTGTTATAAACTGAGCCACATTTTTGGATTCTTTTGAACGAGGCCAATTTTGTAAAACTAAATCCTTACAGTTACTTTATAGACTGTGGCATATCATCCTGTATGCACATCAAGTGTGACAAAAATATCATTAGTGGTATGTTGTTGGAATTTCTTGATTAGGTGCATTAAAGTACTTTTCATTATAATACTTTCCAGTTTTCTTTTTGTTTCTGGGTGAAGTGCATTATGCAAAAAATTGGTAACAAAATCTAAATTTTCTCTTAGACATTAAACAGTAGGTTTTGCAGATAATTAACAATTTTATTTTGTTTGGAATATGGTTATACATAACCACAGGAACAAATGAAGAACGACTGCTAGTAAACCATTAGTCCGCTTCAGTGTTCAATGTTCAGGTTTTCAAAGAGAGACGAACACTCTTTTCAAATAAAAACAGATTTTCTGGGTTTTTTTTTCATATATTCCTTGTGTTGTTGAATACTTTAACAGCTAGTGTGAAGTATCCTAAATGGAATGCATGAAACAGTCGGTAAGTTTGGAAAATTGGGGGATGCTCAGAGGAGGCACCAAAATATGAATGAATGAATGAATGAATGACCAAAGTGGACTTAAAGACTGACCAAAAACCACTTACCATCTTCAGTCTCTGCTGGAGTGGCTGTCAAATGAATGCAAAAGTCACAACAAGGACACAAAATTCAAAAGACAAATTATTATTAGTTTTTCATTTTTTTCAGTGTTGTTATTGTATTGTTTTTTTTCTTACTAATAACTTGTTTATGCTGCTGTAACAAATAAATTTCCGCCAACAAGGAGCAACAACTCAATAAAGCCACAACAACAATTTAAAAGTCATTTCAAGGATGCAACACAAATGCTGTTTCTTCATATGAACTGCACAAAGAAGAACTCACGAAAAAAAAGGAGAGATGTAATGTACCGACTTTTAGCAAAGTGCTGCGTCATGCCTATAGCCTCTGAGCAGGTAAGTATAGTAATACAATATTAAGTGAATTTTGTCATGACAATGAGACAAAATTATCTCCTGCCCCCCAAAACACACACAATATTTAAATCTATAGTCTGTCATTCTGTTCAGAAACACTTTTTGTTCTACTGGGTGAAATGTTTTTCCATCCTGAGAGCATCAGTACATGATGTGTTCAGGAAAAGGAAGGAAAAGAATCAGACCTCTGTGGCAGCTACAGGACTGTAAACACTCTGACCAATCAGCTGACACGCTGTCTGAATGGAAAGAACCAATCATGTCTCATCCTGACCACGCCCCCCCTCTGTCCCTCCCTCCTCCCATCTATTTCTAGAAATATCCAGCACACTCCTCTGCAGAAATACAGAGTTAGCAGGAGAATCTGTTCTGTAGGAACAATGTTAGAGAAATTCTGACGACTCACCCTGCTAAACAGACAAAGAGAAGAAAGAGGGAGGCAGAAAAGACTGAAAGACAAAACTCTGGATAAAGCTAAGAGGACAAACCAGAGTGAACATCGGTGGAGACACTGAGACATCTGAAGGGACTGAAAAGTGATGCAGAAGTTTCTTTCTTTCTGTTGGACAGGTAATTATTTGTTAAGCTTCACAAGGAGTTATCATTTTCATGAAATATGTAATGTTTGCTGACTTAGCTACTATTGTAGCGTGTATTAGCCCAATGCTAAGGTTAGCTTCTCTGTGGGTGTAAGCTGGTCGTAGGTGCGGCTTGTAATGAAGAGGTTATAAGATATGACATTTTGACCATATTACACAGCCACAGTCTCGAGTGTCTGCATTATAAAGGTGCCGTTCCGTTCCGCTCAAAGCTTCCATATTGGAGCGTACTGCTGCAAGTGGTTTCCTGTGAAATTACTGTGAATCTGAAGATCGATGTCACGTTTAAAACAGGTCGATGTAGTGTTTCGTGTGACAACAGTGTGGAGCGGAGGTCGCAAAATTTGAGCTTTGCTCACTCCGTGTCTGTTCCGCCTTTAGCCCAATGCTAACTTATCATGCTAGCTTATCTGTGCTTGTAAACTGGTCGTCAGTGCTGCTTGTATTGAAGAAGTTATAGGATATGACATTTTGACCATATTGTACAGCCATAGTTGTCACTGTCCGCATAGTAAAGGTGATAATACGATGTTGATATATTGGGTTTGAGCGGGATGTTTTACAACTGTGGTGATGTAGCATAATGGCTCTTCTCTCCCTTTTAAATCCTCCTGTCAGATGTTGAAGTTTCAGGGGGCGTGGCTTTGGATGGAACACTGACAGGAGGGGGAGGAGCTTAGAGGAGGCTGAGAGGAGGTGCCACTTTCAAATCTTGCAAGCTCTCTTGCTAGCTCTCTAACATGACAGACTATAGCTTTAATATTGAAGGAGTTTCAAATAAGTGCTGAGACCAATTTATCAGTGTGACAAAGATGAAACGATCATTGCACTTTAATAGGTATTTGATGCCTCACCTCTGAGAAAGATGTCTGTAATTTGCATGGTTAAATTTTTGCGTGTTGTATTTTTGAAATCAGGAGTCTTCATTGTGTTTATATGTATAGATCCTTTTTATTTCCTGGCTCACAGCAGCAAGTGAGAGGAATCTGTCTGTGGGAAAACAGGCGAGCTCTCATTGATCAATAATGGTTCAAATCGCACATACAGTTTGGCCTTTGTGTGATTTAAACAGCTGTCTATGCACATTACGCATCACCAAATGTGAGAAAAACTTTAAGAGATGTGATGCTTCTAAATGCTTTCTGAATGACTTGGCCAGCATCTGGCAGCAGTAATCAGCAACTTACATTGTTGCTCACTTCCGTTGCATTGTGAGTTTTACAACCAGTCTATGGCAACAAGGAACTACTCTGTGCAGGCCTGTTGGATTCACACAGAAGAGCAGGTTATTTCAGCTGGATTGGTGCCTCATGTGGTGCTTTTTCATATTACCTGAGGCCAAATGGAAAAGAGCATCTGGCTCATGTTTCATGTGTGATGACGTACAGCTCTTTTTAATTTCTACATGTCTTGTCAGAAATAAGAATTGAGTCAATCACTAAGTTTTGCTAAAACTGTTGTTTCCTACAGTAGTTTACACCAGGGACACCATTCAGTACTTCACACTTCTGAAATGTGTTGAAGGATGAGAGTTAAAATCTACAATTAATCTTATCTTTATACTAATATACTATTTATATATTTATATATGTTAATATAGTGGATTAAGTCATAAGGAGACTTTTTTATCTGCTGAACCACTGAGGCATACCCAATAATAGATTTAAAACTGTTGTTCTGCACAATTCACTCACAATGTCATGTGTAATATACTTGATGAGAAGTAGCTCCGTTCTGATTTGGATATGACAAAAATTGTTTATTCTGAATTAAAATTCAAACCCTAATTAATTTCCACAAAGTGTTTTTGGAGTATTTATGATTTTCTTCCTTTATAATAATAGTAACACTGAGAAGGACAGCTGTGTGACTGTGTGAGTCTTGATGTTATGCTTGTCACTGGGAGAAGTCGTCACCTCTCAGCTTTGCGGTGCCTGTTGGCCTCGGCCTCGTTGGTTGAATCACGAAGCTCTTTTCTCCTGGTCTCAGGAAGCAGGAAGCTGAGCGCTCCACTGATCAGTACGAGGCTGCTGAAAACTACAGTGGGTATGGACCAGTGGTACACTACCAGCATGTTGAGCAGCGGGGCCATAAAACCACCGGCTCTGCTGGCGATGGAGCCCAAACCAGAGGCTGATTGTCTGAAACAGAGGAACAAAGAGCTCAGACGTGCACCACTTTTCATTTTTAAGTACTCCATCCATCTACCATACATAAGGTTGCGGGGGGCTGGAGCCTATTCCAGCTGTCTTAGGGCGAAAGGCAGGGTACACATTGGACAGGTCGCCAGGACACATAGAGACAGACAACCACTCACACTCACAGTCACACCTACGGTCAATTTAAATTAACCAATTAACCTAATCCCCATACATGTTTTTGGATGGTGGGAGGAAGCCGAAGTACCCGAAGAGAACCACACTTGGAGAACATACAAACTCCACACAGAAAGGCCCTGGCACCCAGTCAATACACTATGTGCTCAGAAAAAGGAAGGAAAAGAATCAGACCTCTGTGGCAGCTACAGGACTGTAAAAACTCTGACCAATCAACTGTCAATCTGGTCAAGTAGAAGAACCAGTCAGATGTAGGGCTGGGTTAAAAAAAATTGATTCAATCGATTTTAATCGTTCTCCATTTAAATGGTTGGTTGATAATTGGGAGGACTCACCAAAAAGAGGTTGGGAACAGCTCCTGAACATACACAGTGCAGATTGATCCTGCCCAGTTCATGAAATTACGTCCTGAGGTTGCTAACGTGGTTACAGCAGTTACCTTGAAGATAAAACCACATAACTGAAAAGCCACAGCAGAGCATCAACCGTGTTACAGACCAGGCTGTTTTACTATAGTTCTGATTACCCTCATAGTCAGGACTATACTAAAATGTATAGCAACCTATCCAGCTATCCATGACCTTAAGACCTTTACCTTGAGGAACAGCTACAATTAAGATGCACAAGAATCCCCCGATAAGAAGAATTGACATCAGTGACACTTTTCTCCCCAGTGCTTCCAGCATCCACATGCAAATTATATGAGCTGGCAGTTCAGTCAGACCAAATATGAACTGTGTTAGGAAGATGTCCAAGCCAAAGTTTCTAATGTTAAATGAAAGGCTGAAGTAGGCAACGTTCTACGAGAACCTGGCAATTGAAAAAGAAGAAAACAAGTATTAAACAATTTGAAATACAAACTGCAAAATGGGTAATTAATTCAGCATCTCAATGCATCATTAGAGTTTTATTTTAAAATGTAACTTACCATGCCAGTGTTATGGTCAAGAAATACTTCCTAAGCACAGATGATTGGATAAGAACTATTACGGTTCGCCTTTTCCCATTTTCTTTCCCAACAATCTGTAATGCACAGGGGGTGGACACAGTGTCACACTGACCTTGTAAAATCTCTTCAGTTTAATTCACACTGTGTCAGAGAGTTGATGATTACATTGTGAACTCTTCAGGTAAGTTGTTCTGTTACTGAGTGATTGCACTGTTTCCAAATCATTATAATCCAATACTTTTCCCTTAAAAGTGACAAATATACTGAATATACTGAATGACCAGGTTATTCCATCAATGGATTTTTTTCTTTCCTGATGGCACGGGCATATTCCAAGATGACAATGTCAGGATTCATCGGGCTCAAACAGTGAAAGAGAGGTTCAGGGAGCATGACGCATCATTTTCACCACAGAGTCCAGACCTTAACCCCACTGAGAATCTCTGGGATGTGCTGGAGAAGGCTTTGTGCAGCGGTCAGACTCTACCATCATCAATGCAAGATCTTGGTGAAAAATGAATGCAGCACTGGATGGAAATAAATCTTGTAACATTGCAGAAGCTTATCAAAACAATGCCACAGCGCGTAATCAAAGCTAAAGGCGGGCCAACGAAATATGAGAGTGTGTGACCTTTTTTTGGTGGCGACTTTTTTTTTGGCCAGGCAGTGTATTTTAACCAACATGTCTTTTGTATTAGGGCTATATGGAATATTTTAAGTTTTAATATAATGGCAAAAATATTGTTTGTGAAGGATCGGGTCCTTTCCCAGCAGAGACTCTGGAACAGTGCGTTTTTTGATGGCTGCTACATTGGTAATCAGCTGTTTGGCCTCTTCAGTCCTTCCTCTGTTCAACAACCACCTGGCTGACTGTGGAATAAACCTGTCAGAAATGAGGGTTACAATCTTGTGACCCTAGTTAGTCAGCTATAAGCAGAGCTGGAGTCCTCCACCGGACTCTGTGGCTAATACTATCCTCCAGTCATGGACAAAAACATGAAAATTTGCCGGCCCCAAATATGTGCAAACCCCACAGAGTCTACAGCCTCTTCAGAGAGCCTGTACTTACAGAAGAAAGGACACATAATGCAGCCATCTGTGGGTGGAGTCGTGCTGCATCAGTACATCCACTCAACTACACTAATCCCGACGGGCTAAAGATTAGTCACGGCGGCACACCTTCCTCTACACAACTTGGCAACAGCAGTGGAGAGGAAGGGAGCCTGAGCCAACCCAAGTACAACTGATCTGGACAGATGGGTCAAAAAGACAAATGGTAGACATTCTGCACAGGAACATGTACCCTAGGTATGTCCAAGAGTTAGAACCAAACAGCTGACAGCTGAAGGCAAAGGCATTGAGTTGAGAACCTTAGTGCATAGGTTTTAACAGTGACACAAGACATCCCTCTGTCCTTCAAACACTGCAAAAAGAGAACAGACTCAGCTGCACAGGACAGGGTATCAAACCTCCTTTCCTCACACCAGTATTAAAAATCTGACCATTTTGGCCTGTAGTACCCAAGCTAGGGCTGGTTCGGAGCCAGAGTCTGGAATAGCACCAGTTCTTTGTGTTTCCACAGCCTAAGCACTGACCCCTGGTGTTTAAAACTGGGGCTAGGCAAGCACCAAGTCTTTGCTAGTCCAAGGTTAAGCACCGATTACATAGGGGGCTTGGAGACAACCAAGAAGAACTCCAGCCATGAACACTGCTTGTGCCACTTCCAATAAACTGGCCTGGTCACACAGCTGATGAAACTGCAGAAAAATCAAACAAAACAGTAAATGAAGGAGATTATTTAGTATTTGTATACGAAGAATGACTATGAGACAGACCTGTGACTCACATCAGTGACTATGGTGGCCTCGTACAGCGTGTTGAAGTACACCCATCCACTCTGGCACCCTGTGGTCTCACTGAGTCCATACTTCCTGATGTCTTCAATGTCCCAGTCCACAGGGATCAACATGCGACACCTGCTGAAGGTGCCGTCATCCTCCCTGGGAACAGTCAGGTTCAGCTGCTGATCTGTGGTCAGGTTGGAGTCGGCCTGGAGGATCCAGTCTGTGTTACAGTGTCGCTCCGGGTCTGACTGCACAAAAAATACATTTGCAAAAAGAAAAGGCAGAATAACATTCGGGAAGCAAAGAGCAAAAAGAATGATCTGCTGGAATAATCCAAAGTCTCCTATGTTCCTGAGAATCTCTCCAAAATCTGCCATGTTCAGAGAGATGATATAGATGATTTATGTTGCAAGCTGCTGCTGGATGACCTTTAAACGATGCCCATCAATGTTTAAACCCCAGCAAAGAGGAAGTGTAAGGTTCTCTGTGATCACATTTACCTCTGCACTGATTGACCAACAACACTTGTTTTTTTTTGTTTGTTTTTTTTTTTACTAAAATGATCACATGAAAATACAAAAAATTTTAGGGCGCCCAAAGTCAGTATAGTCTGATATTTGCAGTGCAGCTACTAATAAAAGCAATATGTATGTTGATTTTTGTAATATATTGTACAATAACTGTATAACTTCGTTGTTAATCCCCCATCAACATTTACAACATGCTGACTTATCAAAGCGCCCTGAAACAGAATTAAAAGTTTCACACTAAAGGTGTGTCAGCACATAATATTTTACATATGGCTTGCGTTGAGATTACATTATCCCACACTTGGTAACCCCAAGGCCTTTGCAACACTGTGTGTTTGATAACTCATTATCATATTTGCTCACTGGGTCCTCATTTTACCGTACAAAACTCTCCTGCTGGTAGCTGCAGTGTTGGTGTCTTGTTGTCTGTGCAGCTACCTCTTGTCCTTTCCAAACATTCAGATGTAACAGTGTAACAGGGGTGGCACGGAGGTGTAGTGGTTAGCACTGTCGCCTCACAGCAAGAAGGTACCGGGTTAAAACAATTACTTGAGTAACTTGAGTACAAAAAATGTTCGAGGCAATTTCCTCTACGTTGAATAACAGTTTAGTAGTGATAGTAACGAGCTGTGTGGCTAACTGCTAGCATAGAGGGAGACAGGAGACATCACAGATGAACTCATGTTCCGGACAGTGTTGTGCATGAATGCGTTCAATGAACGGCGTTCACACGTTCATATTTTCGGTGAGCGGTGAACTGAATGGAGCAGCGTTCATGAACGGCATGAACCGTTCCCGTTCATTGAAAACACTCGCGATAGAAAGTTGTTTTCAGGTTTTACGACACTGTTTATGGTAAACACTGTGACGGTCACTGTGACAGTCTAGTATGGCTGATGCTGAGCCGGTGTTGCAGAGCACTTGGCAGAGATTTATAAAGCTACGCCACAGAGACAGTCCAGTGCCTCAGAGCCAGCCCGGTGTCCCTATCAAAATAAAATAAATAATAAAGTGTCGCGGAGCCAGCCGGTATCGCCGAGATAGTCCGGGTGCTGAGACCGGGCCAGCATGGTGTCCGGAGCCTGGTGTCCAGGTCATCATTGTAAATGAGAATTAGTTCTCGGCTGACTTACCGAGCAAAATAAAGGTTAAATAAAATAAGAAAGTTGCGGAGCCAGCCGGTGCCACTGAGCTATACAGTGCTGGCACCGAGCCAGCCCGGTACTGCTGAGCTATACGGTGCCGCCTGTGATTCTTTATTGATAGGATAATTTGATTTACTTAAAAAAAATGAAACAAATGAACATGAACCAGTTCATTTTTAGGACTGTGAACTTCGGTCTTTTTTTAAAAACGTGACCTATGAACGTGAACTAGTTCATTTTCATGTGTGTGAACTGAACTTTGAACTAACACTGTCTGACCCCAGTCCTGCTCACTTTGTGAATTTTCTAAAAAAGGAAACCAGTTGGTTGTTCATTATTAAGAGAAATGTCTTATTTTCGCTTATATATTTATAATTGCTCTTTAACTAAGCAAAAGTACATTTTATAAGAATACTCGATTAATCACTGGAATATTCGGTAGAATACTCGATTACTAAAATATTCAATAGCTGCAGTCCTAATTCCGGGTTTGATTCTCGGCCCGGGGCCTTTCTGTGTGGAATTTGCATGTTCTCCTCGTGTCTGCATGGGTTCTCTCTGGTACTTTGGCTTCCTCCCACCATCCAAAAACATGCATGGGGATTAGGTTGGCTAATTGCTTCCTACATGGAACATAAATCAAACCTTGAACAACTGAATAGGGACTTAAGGAAAACTCTTTTAGTGCTTGTCAGGGACCAAGCAGTAAGGCAATTAGGAAACGGGTAATTTTGAAAACGAGAGTTTTATTTTACCCAACAAAGTTCACAAACAACTTAAATAAGAAAACCAAGGTCGAGACCTATAAAAAAAGGTCAAAGAAACAAAACCATACTCAAAATTCTGACTGCAAAATAAGGTGTTAACAAACAGACAGTGTGTCGACGCAGGTTTTTCTAACCTGCGTCACTGATCGCAGATTGCTAAAGCTGTATATAAACACGGTCACGTAGTTCACACCGGAATTCCCCGATCGGTGAGATTTCCCCAGAATGATGAAAGACTAATCACCTATGCGCTCCTATTAAAGATGATGTCGGTGGGCATTTGATTTGTTTGATTAAATTAATCGCTGTCCTTTAGAGATCGGTCTCTGGAGACCAACAGGAAGACTGATCTTATAAGTAAGCAGCTGACAGCCTAACAGGGTGCTCAGTGACTAAAGCAGGACGCGAGGCAGGTACATCAACGTCACCGGGTAAATAGTGAGTCGACGTGGGTCGACGCAGTTTTTCGTGCAGTGTGAAAGGGGCTTTATAGTGGTTTGGCCAAACCAAATATAACAACAGGGGAAACCAAAATAGACATCAACTACAACTAATACAAAACAAACTCAAAATACCCTAAATACCCCCCCCCCCAGCCAGTCCTTTTGCTGAACAATGAAGGAGGTAACTCAAAGAAGGAAACCGTAATTAATATACAAACACTAGATTTTACAATGTAGAAATGTGTGAACCCATTTAAACAATGTAAAGTTAAAAGGAAGTAATTTATCTAACAAACTAAATATTTAAATCATACAATGTGTAAATGAAATACTTTGAATGTGAGTGACTGCAAATAAAACTAATCTGTAAGCCAATTAACCAACTGAGTGTGTAGTACGTTACCCTGCGGGTCACTGTGGCTGTCATCACTTTTAATGCGTCCCACAAATTGAGACATATTGTCCACAACCACAATATAAACATATTTCAAGACTTGTACATTTTTGCAAGCGAATTGCCCCATACAGAAATGTGACTTTTGTTTCCATTGATTAATTAATACAACTGTTGCTTTTTTAATAGAAGTGTTGGAAAAATCCATTCAAGCCAAACATATCTGTTAGGTCCTTCAAAATAAAGGTTCAATGCACAAATTAATTTTCAAAATGAGTCAGAAATAGTTGTATTTTGGTGGAATGAATAAGCAGAGTGATATATCAGTGAAAAAAAATCAGTTTTCCTCACTGGTATCTAAAGTCAAATGTCACATATTGTGCCAAAATGTGCCAAAATGGCACAACTGGTGGTTCCTCCTGGACACACCTGTACTAATACGTCTCTAAAATTGTTCAGATTCACCTTTTTATCATCTACTTTTGCACAGTTACTTATCAGATGTTATATTACCAATTCCTATTTGAACTGGGCTACTAGACCAGGACTCCAGGCTGGTTTCTGGGCGAGACTAAAAATTGTCATTTTCTGTTGTGTTCCAGATGAATTTTCTCTGACATACTTACATATATGTGGATTCTGACACTTTTGTAAGGGTTTAAAAATAATTGATACAACCCTTGTAGTTTTGAAGATATAGCCTATTTACAGTATTTTGGGTATGTCATTTTCAGACAGGAGGCACAAAAACAGGCCTTGTGTTCAAAGTCCAGTTGATTCTTTGTTTTGCTCTTTTTGATTTGAAGTTGGAGGTTTCCTCAGTATGTCGTTTTCAGTAAGTAAACGACCCTTGACCCCAAAATCAAATCTTTCTTCTGTCCAAGAGGACATTTGTGCCAATTCCAAAGAATTTCCCTCCAGTCATCCCCGGAATATTCACACTCACAAGAATGGTACAAACCAACGACCTGAAATTGAAGATCTCTGTAGCATTTCAAACATTTCAGTTAGTCTCATTTGACCTTTTAACTCCTGGCAGATATATTTTTTTATTTTTTGTTTCACCTTTCCACTGCTGAGACAATACATCACACACGAACGGTGTTTAATTTGTTTTTCTTAAAAAATTGCATTTGGGAAACAAAAATAGTTTGATTTTAAACAGGTACAGTATAATTTTCCACAATGTGCCTTTCATTCTGAGAAATTAACAAATCAGTGTTTAGAAACATATTTCAGTCAAAAGAAGATCTCAGAAAACAGTTAATAATAATTTCAGTGGCTGAATCAGTGCAAAGTAAAATCTGACTGAAAACATAAAGGTTGTCCTGCCATAGTGTCATTTAAATAAAAAGGGGTCGTTACCTTGTAAGCAGGAACATGGTCAGTAACTTCTAGCTATTCAGCTCATTACATTGTCAGAAATCTTCGTGAAGCACAACAAGAAACAAACTGAGCGTTAGAAATAGAAAGCAGGAAGTTTCACACCAATCAAAGACAGAAATTTGGTGTCTCCAGGAAAACTCATAGGAGCCACCAAAACATGACTATGCATACAGCAGAGTGGCCAGCACTTACTCTACGATGGACCAGAGTAACAACAGTATTCAGACTACAGTTTGGTAGATTTGTTTGCTTTGGTTCTTCAGGGTGGTCTTATTTCTGTGGAGAAAAGAATACACAGAAACGTATTTTTGCATGTTAGCTTTACAGAATCAAAATGAGTTGTTTGAAATGGTTCATGTTTTCATATCTGCGGTACTTAAGATCCATTAAAAAGCAGCTGAGTTCTACTTTGGAGATAACGGAGTCATTTGTCTCAACTACAATCCAAACCCTAGTTAATTTCCACAAATGTTTGCAATAGTTGTGATTTTCTTCCTTTATACTGATCTTATGCTTGTTACTGGGAAAAGTCGTCACCTCTCAGCTTTGCAGTGCCTGTTGGCCTCGGCCTCGTCGGTTGAATCAGGAAGCTCTTTTCTCCTGGTCTCAGGAAGCAGGAAGCTTAGAGCTCCACTGATCAATGCAAGGCTGCTGAAAACTAGAGTGGGTATGGACCAGTGGTACACTACCAGCATGTTGAGCAGCGGGGCCGTAAAACCACCACCTCTGCTGGCGATGGAGCCCAAACCAGAGGCTGATTGTCTGAAACAGAGGAACAAAGAGCTCAGACATGCACCGCTTTTCATTTTTAAGTACCCCATCAAATAAATTAAATGTAATTAGCTTCCTCATCAGTTGAAATATGATCTTGGTTTTTAGTGTATCCAACATTAGCGGACATAGGAGAACAGTAACGCCATTTTTAGACATGATTACTTGCTGATTACTTGGACAAACTGCCTGAAATACGTTGCCAGAGACGTGCTGGCAGGTCATGAAGCAGAATTCAAAAAATCAAGGAGACAATGCGGTCTTAACAAACAATCAAACATGCTGATAAAATTAGATTAAACATCTTTTCTGAATCTGTTCAAGCTTCTCCTGTAATTCTGCAAACAAATAATCCACTAAAGAGCATTGTTAATGTATTAATTTGTTACATGAAATGAACACATATATACAATATAATGATAATATAATAATAATATTACCCTGCAATGAACTGGTGACTTGTCCAGGGTGTACCCTGCCTTTTGCCCTCAGACAGCTGGGATAGACTCCAGAGAGAAGTCAGCCAGCTGACAGAACATGGAGAATAAAAGGGTACCCAGGAAATACTATAAGCTGCCCACCAACTGCCTCCAACAAATACTGAAGCTGAGCAGCTTCAGTATTGGAAGAGCGTCTGGGAAAGAGAAATGGCCCACTGGCTAGTGGCTAGTGACGAGTGGCCACTGGCTAGTGGGCCATGCTATCCCAATGGCTAGTGGACAGCAGCCTCCCAGAACAAGAACCAGTAACCACTCAATGGCAAATGTCAAAGAATGTCAAAGATAAAGATGAAAAACTGGACAGCACCAGGCCTCAATATGATCCATACATACTGGCTTAAGAAATTGACGGCACTTCGGGAGGGGATGGGACCCACCCAGGGTGGATGAAGGACCCCCAGAAGGGATCCATCCCATGCCACTACTGGCCAATAACCTGTCTCTGTACAACATGGAAGCTCCTGTCGGGCATTATGGCAGTTAAAATGAGTAGGCACATTGCTCAATACATGAGCGGGGCACAGAAAGGAATTGGCAACACCAGAGGAGCCAAGCACCAGCTAGTGGTTGACAGAAACTGTAAGAATTAACAGACCAACCTGTGCACTGCCTGACTACAGGAAATGTAGTACGTTATTGGCCAATAGTTGGATGGGGTGGGTCCCTTCTGACTACAAGAAATGCCACACACATGGATACTGGAATGTCTGTAACTGTACAAGGTCAACTGAACACGAACACCCTTCATCAAGAACTCAATGGGAATGTGGAAGACGATCCCAGAGGCCAACTCAATAGTAATAATAACAATGCATTGTACTTATATAGCACTTTTCATGACACCCAAAGTCGCTTTACAGTACAGACACGTTATTCATTCACTCCTCATTCACACTTGATGATGGTAAGCTACATGTGTAGCCACAGCTGCCCTAGGGCAGACTGACGGAAACGTGGCAGCCAATCCGCGCCTACGGCCTCTCCGACTACCACCAAAGCATTCATACACATTCACACACCAGTGACGTCACTGGAGGGTTAAGTGTCTTGCCCCAGGACACAACAACAGACAGCCGGGGGAGAGCAGGATTCAAACCGCCGATCTTCCGGTCCTGCTCTACCACCTGAGCCACTGCTGCCCCCCCCAACTCAAACCTGACTGCCCAAGTCAACATTAAATGCGGCATATGCCATGGGGATGCACTGTCACCACTGCTGTTCGTACATCTGAACCCCCTCAGTCAGATCATCACCAAGAGTGGATTTGGATACCGATTCCAAAGTGAAGCAACAATCAGCCACCTGCTCTACATGGATGACATCAAGCTGTATGCCAGGAATGATTGAGAAATTGACTCACCGATCCACACCACCAAGATCTTCAGCGGCGACATACAGTATGGATGTCATTCATATGGGACAAGTGTGGCCGGATGGTATCGAGGAGAGACAAGATGATTAGAACTGAAGGGGTGGACCTATTAGAGGGCAGGATAGGAAACATCCAAGACAGCTACAAATACCTTGGTATCCCACAGGCTAATGGAAACCATGACAATGCCACGAGGTAGTCAGCCACAGCTAAATACCAAACAAGAGAGTAAGACAAGTCCTGAGAAGTCAGCTGAATGGTAAGAACAAAGTCCGAGCTATTGACATGTACACATTGCCACTTATCAGATACCATGCTGGGATCATAAGCTGGCCAAAGGAGGAGATAGAAGCCACAGATATCAAGACAAGGATGCTCCTCACCATGCACGGAGGGTTTCACCCCAAGTCAAGCACCCTGAGGCTGTACACTAAGCGGAAAGAGGGAGGCCGAGGCCTAGTGAGCATCAGAGCCTCTGTCCAGGATGAAACAAAAATCCAAGAATACATCAGAACAAAGGATGAACTGCTCAGTGAAAGCCTCAGGCAGCAGAAACCTGATGAGAGTGAGGAGGATGAGGAGCAGACAACATGGAGGGTCAAGCCCCTACATGGTATGTACCACCGTCAGATAGAGGAAGTGGCTGATATCAAGAAGACCGACCAATGGCTGGAAAATGCTGGGCTGACATTTAGCATAGAGACACTGATCATGGCAGCACAAGAACAGGCCCTGAGCATGAGGGCTATAGAGGCCAAGCTCTACAACAATAGACCAGACCCAACGTGCGGACTGTGTAAGGAGGCCCCTGAGACAGTTCAGCACATAGTAGGGGGATGTAAGATTCTAGCTGGATCAACGTATATGGAGAACAGAACCTGAGAACAACAGAGCATAGGTCCTGTGGGACTCCAGCATCCAGGCTGACAAACAGCTCTTAGCTAACCAACCAGACATAGTGGTGATGGACAAAGAGCAGCAGAGGGCAGTGGTGATAGATGTGGCAGTACCAGTTGACACCAGCATCGGGAAGAAGGAACATGAAAAGATTGAGAGGGGTTGAAAGAATAGCTGGAAAAGACGTGGAGGGTCAAGGCCAACATAGTCCCTGTGGTGGTAGTAGCACTCAGTTGACTCCCAAACTGGTAGAGTGGCTCCAACAGATTCCAGGAACAACATCTGAAGCCTCAGTCCAGAAAAGCGCAGTTCTAGGAACAGCTAAGATACTGAGCATAACCCTCAAACTCCGAGGCCTCTGGTAGAGGACCCGAGCTTGAGGATGACAAGGATACCACCCAACAAGGGTGAGAAGAGAATTTTTATCTATTAGGGCTGTCAAAATGAACAAGTCTCTGGCAACACATTTCAGGCAGTTTGTCCAAGTTATCATGGCTCAAATTTGCACGTTAACAAAAATTAATCACATTAAGTTAATCACATTAACTTCAATCAGAGGAAAATACTGAGACTCAGAGGGAGATGGGGAGGACTCACCGAAACGAGGTTGGGAACAGCTCCTGAATATACACAGTGCAGGTCGATCCTGCCCAGTTCATGAAAAAACGTCCTGAGGTTGCTAACGTGGTGACAGCAACAGCATTACCTTGAAGATATCAACCACATAACTGAACAGCCACAGCAGAGCATCAACCGTGCTGGAGACCAGAAAGAAGCCTTACATCCAGTATTTTTTAGATTTTTCTCTGAGCCAAAAATGTCAACCTGCTTGTGGAGCTGGAGGAAAAATCACTCACATAATCAGGATACATGTCTGGGAACCATGAATATCTGTACTAAAATGTATAGCAACCTATCCAGGTATCGATGACCTAAAGACCTTTACCTTGAGGAACAGCTACGATTAAGATGCACAAGAATCCCCCGATCAGAAGAGTTGACATCAGTGACACTTTTCTCCCCAGTGCTTCCAGCATCCACATGCAAATTATATGAGCTGGCAGTTCAGTCAGCCCAAACATAAACTGCGTCAGGAAGATGTCCAAGCCCAAATTTCTAATGTTAAAGGAAAGGCTGAAGTAGGCAACATTTAGTGAGAACCTAGCAATTAAAAAAAAGAAAATAAGTATTAAACAATTTCAAATACGAACTGCAAAACTGCTAGTTACTTCACTATCTCAGTATCACGCATCATTAGATTTGTTATGTGTATTTTAAAATGTAACTTACCATGCCAGTGTTATGGTCAAGAAATACTTCCTAAGCACAGATGATTGGATAAGAACTATTACGCCTCGCCTTTTCTCGGTTTCTTTCTCAACAATCTGTAATGCACAGGAGATGGACACAATGTCACGCTGACCTTGCAAAAAAGGGCTATATGGAATATTTTAAGTTTTGATATAATGGCAAAAATATTGTTAGTGAAAGATCGGCACCTTTTCCAGCAGAGACTCTGGAACCGTGCATTTGTTGATGGCTGCCACATTGGTAATCAGCTGTTTGGCCTCTTCAGTCCTTCCTCTGTTCAACAACCACCTGGCTGACTCTGGAATAAACCTGTCAAAAATGAGGGTTACAATCTTGTGACCCTAGTTAGTCAGTTATAAGCAGAGCTGGAGTCCTCCACTAGACTCTGTGGCTAATACTATCCTCCAGTCATGGACAAGTTTGGACGTTTGGCCACTGAAAATTTGCTGGTCCCAAATATGTGCAAACCCCACAGAGTTTACAGCCTCTTCAGAGAGTCTGTACTTACAGAAGAAAGGACACATAATATAGCCATCTGTGGGTGGAGGCTTGCATCAGAACATCCACTCATCTACACTAATCCAGACTGGTGAAATATTAGTCACAGTGACACACCTTCCTCTACACAACTTGGTGACAACAATGGAAAGGAAGGGAGCCTGAGCCAAACCAAGTACAACTGATCTTGACAGATGGGTCAAAAAGACAAATGGTAGACATCCTGCACAGGAACATGTACCCTCGGTATGTCCAAGAGTTAGAACCAAACAAGGCTGCAGACACTGCCACTGCCAGGTAGAGTATGACAGCTGAAGGCAAAAGCATTGAGTTGAGACCCTTAGTGCATAGGTTTTAACAGTGACACAAGACATCCCTCTGTCCTTCAAACACTGCAAAAAGAGAACAGACTCAACTGCACAGGACAGGGTATCCAAACTCCTTTCCTCACACCAGCATTCGAAACCTGACCACTTTGCCCTGTAGTACACGAACCACGGCTGGTTCGGAGCCAGAGCCTGACTTAGCACCAGTTCTATGTGTTTCCACAGCCTAAGCACTGACCCCTGGTGCTTAAAACTGGGTATCAAGTCTTTGCTAGTCCAGGGTTAAGCACCGACTACGTTAGGGGCTTGGGGTGGTGCTCAGGAGGAATGGAATTTGAACTAAGCACCAGCACTACCACCAGCATCAAACTAGCACCAGGTTCCTTTTGATGGAAAAGGGGTATAGGAGGATCATGCTTTTTCTGCCAGGCTGGTCAGCACAACATGTACAGGTACAGACAGTCCATCCCTCCTGTGAGTCGGCAGCACGCCTATTGGATCCACCTCCTCAGACAGAGTCACCCACTCTGGCATGGTCCAAAGCTGGAGCGTCATCATCTGAGTCAGGGCTTGCTAATGTATACATCTGCAGACAATGGCAGTGTATCAGAAGGAATGACCGGAGGCGGCAGCACAACAATATCCTTGGCTGGAACAAGGACCTCAACAACAGCATCCATCTCAAGTGCTCTGCAGGTTGGTGGCTTTTGAACACCATTATCTGTGCCAGTTTGCTGCACTTGAAGGTAAAGATACATTCTGGTTGTTGAAGTGACTCCACCCGTAACAATGAACGGACAATGAGCAATTCACAATTTGGTGAAGAGATTCCACTGTGGGGTTTGCACATATTCAGGTATTGGACAACAGTGACTGCAAATTTTCAAAACACAGGAGTGGAGGGCTGAGTCTGTGCAACACTGACGCTGTTCAGAAATTTCCAATTTACTTTTAAGAGTAGGAAATAAAAAAAGTGTTAATACACACACCATATATAAACGGAAACAACTGCAAATGGAGCAGCTGATATTTGTTGAGTCAGTCTCCAGTCTCTGATGGAGTAGACGACACCAGCGAGGATGCACTGTCCAACTGCAGCAAACAGCTGACTTATACATGTTGCCCATGATCTCCTGGACACTCCGGACCACTCAGTGGCTGGAAAACAGGAAGTCAAAGACTGAAACTGATAAAAGGGACCCAGATTCAAATATCAATATTGGGGTTATGGTTTATCTTTTAACTCTTTGAGTGCCAGCCATTTTATAAAACAGAAAGTGCCTTGTTCCAACGTTTTTGCCCATTTTGAGTCGTATTTCATGACCCATAGAATATTTGTAATGTCTCTGAAAACACCGAACACATGTTTGTTTTTTCCTTGCTCCGTTCTTGTTTTATCAGAGGTCGAGGCCACTTTCACCAAAATCACCACTTTTTGTCCAGTTTCTCTTTGTTTTGCTCTCTAATCTCAATCGTCTCCACTTCCTGTTTTGATCTCTGTGGTGTATAACGTCTCTTTATGCCCCGACTACAAATTCCGGAAGTCCCAGAATTACTCACAGGCTGTGTGAGACCACGATCGGCGACCTGCTGCTGAAAAAACACTTTGACGTTTTATTACGTCAATGGCATCAAGCGTCGGATTTTAAATGACGTTGAAATACGTCAGTGGCACTCAATCAGTTAATGTGGCCACACTGGGATGTTGAAAACCATCTTTTAAAATGTAAGATAATGGAATAAAAAGAGCAAAAATTACTTTTTTTCCCCTTTTTGATTTACCTTGACCTGGATGACTGAGAACCTACAGAGACACATAAGATAATGGAGTAAATTGTACCCAGGAGGATGCTGTTCAGTCGATATCCTCCATAGCCGATTCCCACCATGAACTGAGACAACAAATATAAGTAGAAGTTGGGACATAATCCAGTTGTTAAAGTAAATATGAGCATCACAATGACTGGAATCTGGACTGCTCTTTTACGACCAAACCTGGAACAGATAAAAAAAAAAAAAAGCCGTCTCTTTCTATACAGTACGTGATGTATTTTCATTCATGACAGCGTCAAGAACAAATATTCAGCATGATCTCAAATCTCTTACGATTCAGCAAAAGGTCCAAATAAGAGACAACCAAGAAGAACTCCAGCCATTAACACTGCTTGTGCCACTTCCAATAAACTGGCCTGGTCACACACCAGATGAAACTGCAGAAAAATCAAACAAAACAGTAAATGAAGGAGATTATTTAGTATTTGTATACGAAGAATGACTATGAGACAGACCTGTGACTCACATCAGTGACTATGGTGGCCTCGTACAGCGTGTTGAAGTACACCCATCCACTCTGGCACCCTGTGGTCTCATTGAGTCCGTACTTCCTGATGTCTTCAATGTCCCAGTCCACAGGGACGAACATGCGACACCTGCTGAAGGTGCCGTCCTCCTCCCTGGGAACAGTCAGGTTCAGCTGCTGATCTGTGGTCAGGTTGGAGTCGGCCTGGAGGATCCAGTCTGTGTTACAGTGTCGCTCCGGGTCCGACTGCACAAAAAATACATTTGCAAAAAGAAAATGCTGCATAATATTTGGGAAGCAAAGAGCAAAAATAATGATCGTCTGGAATAATCCAAAGTCTCCTATGTTCCTGAGAATCTCTCCAAAATCTGCCATGTTCAGAGAGATGATATAGATGATTTTATGTTGCAAGCTGCTGCTGGATGACCTTTAAACGATGCCCATCAATGTTTAAACCCCAGCAAAGACAAGAAAGCACTCAAGATGATATTTAATTATTGAAAGAGCTCTTATGGTCACATAACTAGTTAAATGACTCGTGTAACTTTCCCTGTGATAACATTTACCTCAGCACTGATTGACCAACAACACTTTTTTGTTTTTGTTTTGTTTTTTTACTAAAATGATTACAAGCATTTTATCAATCATGAAATACAAAAAAATGTAATGTCTGGGTGCCAAAACTCAGTATTGTCTGATATTTGCAGTGCAGCTATTAATAAAAGCACAATATATGTTGATTTTTATAATATTGTACTATAACTTTTCTTATCTCCCATAGAAAGTGTTGTTAATCTTCCATCAACTTTTACAATATGCTGACTTATCAAACTGCTCTAAAGCCCTAAAACATAATTAAAAGATTCACACTAAAGGTGTGTCAGCATATAATTTTACATATGAGACAATAGGTTGGTTCATGTTGAGATTACATTATCCTGCACTTGGTAACTCCATGACCTTTGCAACACGGTGTATTTGATAAATCCTTATCATATTTGCTCACTGGGTCCTCATTTTACCTGTTGTGTACAGAATACTCTCCTGCTGGTAGCTGCAGTATTGGTTTCTTATTGTCTGTGCAGCTACCGCTTGTTCTTTTGAAATATTCAGATGTAACAGTCTGTGAGGAGAAAATCACAAATAGATATTGCTTTGTATTAAAGGCTCACATGTGTTAAAAAAAAAAAAGAAAAAGAAAGAAATGTTCTGCTCTGTATCAAAGATGAGGTCATCCAGTATATTGCATTCTAGACTTGTTGGGAACAATGTCTGCTGCTGATCATGATGGTCAATCACATGTTTACTCACATGTACATTTCTAACTCAGACAGTCAGTGGCATCAGACAGCCTGCTAATGGTAAACAACAAACAAAGACAAACACCTGAGCGAGCAAACATGACCTAACATCTGCAAGCATCCCAAGCCAACTCCCTTTATGAGAGAGCCAATGCACAGATATCCATTAAAAAGAAAACTCTACAAATGACTTCACCTTTAGCAGCATTAGAAATCAAGAATAAGCTAATTCATGTTTGGGAAAATTAAATACTCTTTTTATGATGTATAACTACAAATTGGGGTAGATTACAGCATTGCAAATACAAACCCTGATATTATGGAAACATTGATATTTGGACACACACCAGCAGCAGCTATGAGGATATTAGTGAGAGGATAGCTGTTAGCTCTGTGGGATATAAAGTTTAGAGGGCAGGTGGCCGTCAGATGGAAGATTTGGATAGGATAGGAAGCTCCAATTCGATCATGTAGATTACCAAAATCAGCTGAGAGCCTCTATCAAGCATTGCCTCCTATATGAAACACAAATCAAACCTTAAACAACTGAATAGGGGCTTAAGGAAAATACGAAAGCAGTGCGTCTCTTTTAGTGTTTCTGCTAAGATCACCACTACAAGCTGACCACACAAACAAGTCATGTCAAATGTCAAATGAAAGCTGAGGAGCAGCTCATTACAAACATGTCTCTCTCGTCTGTGAGCGACAAAAACTCAGAGAGCTAGAAGCCAAAAGAGTCGCGAAAATAACAATCCCAAAATCATAAAGTCAATAAAAAGTCTTAGCTTTGCTGTTTCGTGATCAAAAGTTATATTCCAGTTCAAAAACACAATGCTCATTGCTTCCCCTGTGACTCGCGTCAGTGTGAAGTGAACCACTAAGCTTGTGCTTGTTAACATGGAGAGGAAGGGGTTTCCCGAGTGGAGTGGATGGTCTTCCATCGTGAAGCGATCTTCGGGTTTACCTCCCTCTGGATCATCATTGGTGTTTGCAAAGATAAATTTAGCGGTCTCTTTCAATTCTCTTGACTCTGGTTGATCGATTGAGGTGTCAATCATTAAAATTGACCAAGTAGTTGTTGCGATATTCTCCAGCGTAACACTGAGGCTCCCTTTTACGCAGAGGGCGCACTCGCATTACGCAGTACGCACTTCGTCGTGTAAACTTTGCAAGAGTGAAAAATAATGACAGAAAGAAAGAAAGAATTTCTACGGAAACCCATTCATTGTGTATGTGGCAGCGGTCTGTAAGCGCAGCGCTGGGGTGGCGTTCGGTTTGCGCTCCTGCACCCAAGTTGAAAAGCGCACTGTGACGTCACATGTTATGAAAGGTTCACTCTTGCAGTATTTGGCGAGCTGTGGAATGTGACTCCAAGCCTACAGAGACTTGAGGAAAAGGCTCAAAGGTGGAGGGAAGTGTCCCACACTTTGGGCTTACCAAGGGTGACCAGGTGTCCCACTTTGTGTGGGACTGCTGCGCAGCATCGTCATCACTTTTGATGCGTCCCACAAATTGACACACTCACAATATAAACATATCACAAGAAATAAGCAGCTCTGGTCATTTTTGCAAACGACTTGTACATTTTTGCAAACGAATTGCTCCATAAAGAAATGTGACTTTTGTTTCCATTGATTAATTAATACAACTGTTGCTTTTTTAATAGAAGTGTTGGAAAAATCCATTCAAGCCAAACATATTGTATCTGTTAGGTCCTTCAAAATAAAGGTTCAATGAACAACCTGCATTAGTATGTCATTGTATTGATATATTTTTTTTTTTTTAATTGAATCAGATTATCATTAACATTATTATTATTATTATTGTTAGTAGTAGTAGTAGTAGTAGTATTTCTTTTTTGTATTTAAACATTGCATAGGTCTGGAAGAATTTTCAAAATGAGTCATATTGTACCAAAATGTGCCAAAATAGCACAACTGGTGGTTCCTCCTGGACACACCTGTACTAATACATCTCTAAAATTGTTTAACCATCTACTTTTGCACAGTTACTTATCGGATGTTACATTACATATTCTTATTTGAACTGGGCCACTAGACCAGGACTCAGGTTGGTTTTCACTCTAAATATTGTTGTTTCTCTTTTTTTCGGTGAGACTAAGAATTGTCACTTTTTTGTTGTGTTCCAGGTGAATTTTCTCTGACACACTTACACATACGTTGATTCTGACACTTTGTTGGTGTTTGTGTCACAGGTGACAGAAATTTTCAGACAGAAGGCACAAAAATGTTAGAGGTGGTGTTATAGTGACACCTCGTGGTTGGTTAGTGGCAGTGCCCTGCGTGAGATGTCAACAGTCTCCCAGCATGCTCTGTAGCAGTTGTATTGTGGACATAGCTAACCGAGTAAAGTCCAATGTAAGAAGAGCTAGTGAACCAGAACAAAAAACAGGCCTCATGCTCAAAGTCCAATTGACTCTTTTTTTTTTTTTTTGCTCTTTTTGATTTGAAGGTTGAGGTTTCCTCAGTATGTCGTTTTAGCAAGTAAACCAGACATGATGCTTGGACTTCCTCAGAGTTGTCACACACAAGATCAAACTGCAAAACAACAGAGTGGAGTCAGAGTGGAGTTAGCGTGGTCATAAACTCGACCAAACAGTAGGATAATTCAACCAAATGGTGAATGAAAGAGAATTTTATCATTCAGTGACATTACCAATGTGTAAAATGCCACGCACTACGTGTGAACACATGTTGGAGAATAATTTGGACCTGAGCAGGTGTCTGCTCCAATTATTCTCATTTCTTCAGCTCACACGTGTTCTTTAGTTGATTTACCTGAGTCATCTAAATTCAAACTACTCAAACTATGCTGAGAGTGACGAAGGAGAACTAAAGAAAAGCTCATACAGCACCATCTGCTGGCCACCAGGTGCTATCAGTGAGAAACACAGTGGTAAAGTCTCACCTGCAGAGCTAACACAGAAGTTTTACCCTCCCAGCTCAACGTCACTCCTCACTTTTACTTGTATTTTATTTTATCTTTACGTCTCCGACATCCAGACTGTCCAAAATGTCATCACTTCACAGTTTAGCCTATTTTTAATCCTATATTTCTGTGCAATTGCATAAGAGTTAGTGTGATATCTCTGGAGTGATGGCCAAAAGTGTGTTTAGTGATGTCACAGTGACCTTGACCTTTGATGTCTGAGACAGATGTGATATCCAGATGGTCCTGAGATATCTTCAGAATGGGACGGACCTATGGTCACCATTGACCTTGACCCTTGACCCAGACAATAACTAACCCGGCTGGTAGAGCAGTGGATGATTGCACATGCCATCGGCCTGGGGAACTGGGGTTCAACTCGCTCCCAGTCCCGGCTACCAAAATGGGCGAGGGTTGCGTCAAGAAGGGCATCCGGTGTAAAAAAAACGCCAAGTCTACAAGCGGATCATTCCGCTGTGGCGACCCCAGAAGGGAGCAGCCAGAGAGGACAACAACAATGACACAATAACTAAATACAAAACAATCTCTGATGACTACAGCTATGACAAAAACAACTGACATATTTGTCAAGAATATAAAACAAGACAAAATGTTAAAGAGGGACGAATCGGTCAGTGATCCAATAAAAACTAACCCAGGGTGCACATGTTGGAATAAAAATCCATTCAAAACAACAGAAGATGTCATGTGACCTGACATACTGCATTACTGGGTGGACGATGATTAAGCTCGTTAAGCTCTGCTTACTACTTATTTATATACTATATTTATATACTATCTATTAGGAACACAGTGTCACTGCGGGGCATCCTGGGGTCGGGCAAACGGCCCTGGAGAAGGGCTGTGAAACGCTCGGGTAAAGTGTCTGGACCTCCGTGCCGGGTTGGTGGACGTCGCCGGTAAGCATGGGCGCCCGAGGGTGCCCGATCCCAGCTAAAGCCAGTGGGTCACACGGGTACTCCGTCTGGAGGTCCAGTGGTGGCTCCAGGGTTACTGAGGGGCAGAGCAGACAGCACAGGAGCCACACCATGGGCTATTATTAAAATATGAAAATATCAATATCAAGTGCCTCACTTTGGTCTTTAGTGGAAAGAAAGGTCTTTAATTTTAAAATCAGAACACATCACAACAGACAAATCTATGTCTGTATATTGCACATTCAAACCTTATATTCCATGATAACAGTTTCAGAAATGTTTCCTTCATGAGTCTGTGAGTTTGGAATTTCTAGAAAACTCTGAAATTATGTGTGACATTTTAACTAAACCTGTTACATTTTCTGTTGAAAAAAGGCAGTTCACATTTAACCTTTTACCTTCTTTCCATTTTATAATTCACATTTCAGCTGCTGAGACAGTACAACACAGGTGAGCCGTGTTTAGTTGTGTCTCCTAAAAAGTTGCATTTGGGAAACTCAAAAATAGTTTGATTTTAAACAGTACAGTATTTTTCCACATTGTGCCTTTCACTCTGAGAAATCAGCAAACCAGTGTTTAATAATAATAAAATAATAAATAATAATTTCAGTAGCTGAATCAGTGCAAAGTAAAATCTGATGGTGAAAACATCAGAAAGAAAGGTAGAAAACATAAAGGTTGTCCTGCCATAGTGTCATTTAAATAAAAAGGGGTCATTACCTTGTGAGCAGGAACGTTGTCAGTAACTTCTAGCTATTCATCTCATTAGATTGTCAGAAATCTTCGTGAAGCACAACAAGAAACCAACTGAGCGTTAGAAATAGAAAGCAGGAAGTTTCACACCAATCAAAGACAGAAATTTGGTGTCTCCAGGAAAACTCATAGGAGCCACCAAAACATGACTATGCATACAGCAGAGTGGCCAGCACTTACTCTACGATGGACCAGAGTAACAACAGTATTCAGACTACAGTTTGGTAGATATGTTTGCTTTGGTTCTTCAGGGTGGTCTTATTTCTGTGGAGAAAAGAATACACAGAAACATGTATTTTTGCATGTTAGCTTTACAGAATCAAAATGAGTTGTTTGAAATGGTTCATGTTTTCATATCTGCGGTACTTAAGATCCATTAAAAAGCAGCTGAGTTCTACTTTGGAGATAATGGAGTCATTCGTCTCAACTATAATTCAAACCCTAGTTAATTCCCATAAATGTTTGCAATATTTGTGATTTTCTTCCTTTATGCTGATCTTATGCTTGTCACTGGGAGAAGTCGTCACCTCTCAGCTTTGTGGTGCCTGTTGGCCTCGGCCTCGTCGGTTGAATCAGGAAGCTCTTTTCTCCTGGTCTCAGGAAGCAGGAAGCTGAGCGCTCCACTGATCAGTACGAGGCTGCTGAAAACTAGAGTGGGTATGGACCAGTGGTACACTACCAGCATGTTGAGCAGCGGGGCCGTAAAACCACCAGCTCTGCTGGCGATGGAGCCCAAACCAGAGGCTGATTGTCTGAAACAGAGGAACAAAGAGCTCAGACATGCACCGCTTTTCATTTTTAAGTACCCCATCAAACAAATTAAATTAGCTTCCTCATCAGTTGAAATATGATTTTGGTAGAGTACAGATAAAACAATTGCACAATAGTGACTATACTGTCTTTAATCTGTATTTCTATTGGATAGAAAACATTTGGATAGAACATTTATTGTATCCAACATTAGAACAGTAACACCATTTTCAGACATGATTAACTTAGTGATTACTTGGAATAACTTTCTGAAATGTGTTGCCAGAGACATGGTGGCAGGTCATGGAAGCAGAATTCCATTCAAAAAATCATGGAACCTAACAATGCGAGCTTAAATAATGATAAAACATGCTGATAAAATTAGATTAACCATCTTTTGCGAATCTGCCCAAGCTTCTCTTGTAATTCAGCAAACAAACAATCCATGCCACGATAAGGACAATCCCAACTAGGTCCATCACCAATAAGCAACAGTACAGCAACAGTAAACCTTGAGATGCGGTACTCTCGCAGTTCAAGAGACGGTTAGAGGCCAAGATAAAGGCAATACAGAGAGAAGTCAGCCAGCTGACAGAACATGGAGAATAAAAGGGTACCCAGGAAATACAATAAGCTGCCCACCAACTGCCTCCGACAAATACTGAAGCTGAGATCTCAAGTAGATCTTCAGATCTGCTAGAAGATGTGAATGAAGATGACAATCCCAACTAGGAACTGAGATGTTAGAGGCCAAACACTTGAAACTGCCAAACAGAGACTAACAGCTCTCAGCCAGGAGAATAAATAAGATGTTCTCCACTAAACTCAAGGTGTACTCTCAGTGGCAGGGAAGCTGAGATGGAAAAATGCTGGAAGAGCATGTGGGAAAGAGAAATGGCCCATTGGCCACTGACTATTAGCGAGTGGCCACTGGCTAGTTGACCATGCTAGCCTGATGGCTGGTGGCAGCCTCCCAGAACAAGAACCGAAATTGACGACACTGTGGGAGGGGATGAGACCCACCCAGGGTGGATGAAGGACCGCCAGAAAGGATCCATGCCATCCAATTACTGGCCAATAAGCTGTCTCTGTACAACATGGAAGCTCCTGTCGGGCATCATGGCGGCTAAGATGAGTAGGCACATTGCTCAATACATGAGCGGGGCACAGAAAGGAATTGGCAGTAACACCAGAGGAGCCAAGCACCAGCTAGTGGGCGACAGAGACTGTAAGAATCAACAGACCAACCTGTGCACTGCCTGGACTAACTACAAGAAATGTAGTAGGTTATTGGCCGGTAGTTTGAGATGCTGTGGCTCAGTGGTAGAGTGGGCATCCACTAACTGAAGGGTTGGCGGTTCGATCCAGCTCTATCATTGCCGTCATTGGCAATGTGTCCTTGGGTAAAGCATTTTACTCACATTGCCTCATATGAATGGGTATGAATGTGCATGAAAGTTGGTGGTGGTCAGACGTAGGCGCAAAATGGCAGCCACACTTCTGTCAGTCTGCCCCAGGGCAGCTGTGGCTACAATGTAGTTTACCACCACTGGCATGACTGTTGTAAATGAATAATGGTTTGTGTAAAGTGCTTTGGGTGTCATGAAAGGCGCTATATAAATCCAAGCCATCATTATTATTATTATTATTATTATTAGTTGGATGGGATGGGTCCCTTCTGACTACAAGAAATACCACACACGGATACTGGAATGTCTGGAACTGTACAAGGTCAACAGGACACGAAGACCCTTCATCAAGAACTCAATGGGAATATGGAAGACGACCCTAGAGGCCAACTCAAAGCTGATTGCCCAAGTCAACATCAAATGTGGCATATGCCATGGGGATGCACTGTCACCACTGCTGTTCGTACATCTGAACCCCCTCAGTCAGATCATCACCAAAAGTGGATTTGGATACCGATTCCAAAGTGAGGAAACAATCAGCCACCTGCTCTACATGGATGACATCAAGCTGTATGCCAGGAATGAGCAAGAAATTGACTCACTGATCCACACCACCAAGATCTACAGCGACAACACAGGGATGTCATTCGGACTGAACAAGTGTGGCTGGATGGTATCGAGGAGAGGCAAGATGATCAGAACTGATGGGGTGGACCTATTAGAGGGCAGGATAGGAGACATCCAACCTTGGTATCCCACAGGCTAATGGAAACCATGAGGAGGTCACAAGGAAGTCAGCCGCAGCTAAATACCTAAAGACAGCAGGGCAAGTCCCAAGAAGTCATCTGAATGGAAAGAACAAAGTCCGAGCCATCAACATGTATGATCATCAGATACCCCGCTGGAAACATAAGCTGGCCAAAGGAAGAGATAGAAGCAACAGATATCAAGAAAAAGCAGCTCCTCACCATGCACGGAGGGTTTCACCCCAAGTCCAGCACCCTGAAGCTGTACACTAAGTGGAAAGAGGAAGACTGAGGACTAGTGAGCGTCAGAGCCACTGTCCAGGATGAAACATTGAAAATCCAAGAATACAGAAACATGATAAGAGTGAGGAGGATGAGGAGCAGACAACATGGAGGGACAAGCCCCTACGTAGCCCCTACAGCTAAGATACTGCGCACAACCCTCAAACTCCAAGGCCTCTGGTAGAGGACCTGAGCTTGAGGATGACAAGGATACCACCCAACAAGGGTGAGAAGAGAATTTTTTATCTATTAGGGCTGTCAAAATGAACAAGTCTCTGGCAACACATTTCAGGCAGTTTGTCCAAGTTATCATGGCTCAAATTTGCACGTTAACGTTGATTAATCTTGTTAACACATTAACTTCAATCAGAGGAAAATACTGAGACTCAGATGGAGATGGGGAGGACTCACCGAAAAGAGGTTGGGAACAGCTCCTGAATATACACAGTGCAGGTCGATCCTGCCCAGTTCATGAAAAAACGTCCTGAGGTTGCTAACATGGTAACAGCAACAGCATTACCTTGAAGATATCAACCACATCACTGAACAGCCACAGCAGAGCATCAGCCGTGCTGGAGACCAGAAAGAAGCCTTACATCCAGTATTTTTTAGATTTTTCTCTGAACGAAAAATGTCAACCTGTTGAACCATGAATATCTGTACTAAAATGTATAGCAACCTATCCAGGTATCCATGACCTGAGGACCTTTACCTTGAGGAACAGCTACGATTAAGATGCACAAGATTCCCCCGATCAGAAGAGTTGACATCAGTGACACTTTTCTCCCCAGTGCTTCCAGCATCCACATGCAAATTATTTGAGCTGGCAGTTCAGTCAGCCCAAACATAAACTGCGTCAGGAAGATGTCCAAGCCCAAATTTATAATGTTAAAGGAAAGGCTGAAGTAGGCAATGTTCAGAGAGAACCTAGCAATTAAAAAAAAGAAAATAAGTATTAAACAATTTCAAATACAAACTGCAAAATTGCTAGTTACGTCAGAATCTCAGTATCATTCATCATTAGATTTGTTATGTGTATTTTAAAATGTAACTTACCATGCCAGTGTTATGGTCAAGAAATACTTCCTAAGCACAGATGATTGGATAAGAACTATTAAGCCTCGTCTTTTCTCAGTTTCTTTCTCAACAATCTGTAATGCACAGGGGGTGGACACAATGTCACACTGACCTTGCAAAAAAGGGCTATATGGAATATTTTAAGTTTTGATATAATGGCAAAAATATTGTTTGTAAAGGATCGGCACCTTTTCCAGCAGAGACTCTGGAACCGTGCATTTGTTGATGGCTGCCACATTGGTAATCAGCTGTTTGGCCTCTTCAGTCCTTCCTCTGTTCAACAACCACCTGGCTGACTCTGGAATAAACCTGTCAGAAATGAGGGTTACAATCTTGTGACCCTAGTTAGTCAGTTATAAGCAGAGCTGGAGTCCTCCACTGGACTCTGTGGCTAATACTATCCTCCAGTCATGGACAAGCGTTTGGCCACTGAAAGTTTGCCGGTACCAAATATGTGCAAACCCCACAGAGTTTACAGCCTCTTCAGAGAGACTGTACTTACAGAACAAAAGCTAACTTGGCCACAACAGTGGAGAGGAAGGGAGCCTGAGCCAACCCAAGTACAACTGATCTGGACAGATGGGTCAAAAAGACAAATGGTAGACATCCTGTACGCCACATTTGCCAGGCCATCAAGGAATCACAGGAAAATGTACCCTAGGTATGTCCAAGAGCTAGAACCAAACAAAGTTGCATACACTGCCACTGCTTGGTAGAGTGAGACCAAGCCACAGCTGAAGGCAAAGTATTGAGTTGAGTGCATAGGTTTTAACAGTGACACAGCTGCACAGGACAGGGTATCCTTTGGTCTGTAGTACCCGAACCAGGGCTGGTTCAGAGCCAGAGTCTGACTTAGCATCCTGTCTTTGTTTCCACAGCCTATACACCGGCTCCTGGTGTTTAAAACTGGGACCAGGCAAATAACAAGTCTTTGCTAGTCCAGGGTTAAGCACCAATTACGTCAGGGGCTTGGGGTGGAGTTATTATATCAACAAAACCAGAATAAACACTGCCTGGTTCCATCGCAAATGTCTAAAAAGGACTCCCAGGACACATGGAAGTTTTGCACACTGAAATCTGGAACATAAGTGTTACCAGTACTGTGATCGTGGATGTGCCCAGGTAATAGGCAACCCCCGTCTCACTGGCATGTAACACAAACATTACACCATAGAGTTAGTTTTGTCGGCTCTGGATTTTTTGCCACTCCTTGCCAATGGAAAGCGACCTCTGCTAAGGAGGAATGGAAGTTGAACCACCTAAGCACCAGCACTACCACCAGCACTGAACTAGCACCAGGGTCCATTTGATGGAAAAGGGGTATAGGAGGATCATGCTTTTTCTGCCAGGCTGGTCAGCACAACATGTACAGACAGTCCATCCCTCCTGTGAGTCGGCAGCATGCCTATTGGATCCACCTCCTCAGACAGAGTCACCCACTCTGGCATGGTCCAAAGCTGGGGCGTCATCATCTGAGTCAGGGCTTGCTAATGTATACATCTGCAGACAATGGCAGTGTATCAGAAGGAATGACCGGAGGCGGCAGCACAACAATATCTTTGGCTGGAACAAGGACCTCAACAACAGCATCCATCTCAAGTGCTCTGCAGGTTGGTGGCACACCGTTATCTGTGCCGGTTTGCTGCACTTGAAGGTCAAGATACATTCTGGTTGTTGAAGTGACTCCGTCCGTGACAATGAACACACAGTGAGCAATTCACAATTTGGTGAAGAGATTCCACTGTGGGGTTTGCACATATTCAGGTATTGGACAACAATGACTGCAAATTTTCAAAACGCAGGAGTGGAGGGCTGAGTCTGTGCAACACTGACGCTGTTCAGAAATTTGCAATTTACTTTTAAAACAATAATTGGTAATAAAAAAGTGTTAATACACACACCATATGTAAATGGCAACAACTGCCAATGGAGCAGCTGTTATTTGTTGAGTCAGTCTCCAGTCTCTGACGCAGTAGACGACACCAGCGAGGATGCACTGTCCAACTGCAGCAAACAGCTGACTTATACATATTTCCCATGATCTCCTGGACACTCCGGACCACTCAGTGGCTGGAAAACAGGAAGTCAAAGACAGTTAAACTGATAAAAGGGACGCAGATTCACATATCAATATTGGGGTTATGGTTTATCTTTTAACTCTTTGAGTCCCGGCCCCTTTATAAAACACAAAGTGCCTTGTTCCAACGTTTTTGCACATTTTGAGTCGTATTTCATGACCCACAGAATATTTTGTACTGTCTCTGAAAACACTGAACACACATTTGTTTTTATCTTGTTCTGTTCTTGTTTTATCAGAGGTTGAGGCCACTTTCACCAAAATCACCACTTTTTGTTTGTTTTACTCTCTAATCTCGATTGTCTCCACTTCCTGTTTTGATCTCTGTGGTGTATAACGTCTCTTTATGCCCCGACTACAAATTCCAGAAGTCCCAGAATTACTCACAGGATGCAGGAGACCACGATCGGGCAACCTGCTGCCGAGAAACCACTTTGACATATTATTAAGTCGATGGCACTCAAGTGTCAGATTTTAAATGACTTTGAAATATGTCAATGGCACTCAATGAGTTAATGTGGCCACACTGAAATGTTGGAAACTGTCTTTAAAATGTAAGATAATGAAATAAAAAAGAGTAAAAAAATTTTTTTTTGCCCTTTTTTATTTACCTCGACCTGGATGACTGAGAACCTACAGAGACATATTAAATAATAGAGTAAACTGTACCCAGGAGGATGCTGTTCATTCGATATCCTCCATAGCCGATTCCCACCATGAACTGAGACAACAAATATAGGTAGAAGTTGGGACATATTCCAGTTGTTACAGTAAATATGAGCATCACAATGACTGGAATCTGGACTGCTCGTTTACGACCAAACCTGGAACAGATAAAAAAAAGCTGTCTCTTTCTATACAGTACGTGATGTATTTTCATTCATTACAGCGTCAAGAACAAATATTCAGCATGACCTCAAATCACTTACGATTCACCAACAGGTCCAAATAAGAGACAACCAAGAAGAATTCCAGCCATTAACACTGCTTGTGCCACTTCCAATAAACTGGCCTGGTCACACACCAGATGAAACTGCAGAAAAATCAAACAAAACAGTAAATGAAGGAGATTATTTAGTATTTGTATACGAAGAACGACTATGAGACAGACCTGTGACTCACATCAGTGACTATGGTGGCCTCGTACAGCGTGTTGAAGTACACCCATCCACTCTGGCACCCTGTGGTCTCATTGAGTCCGTACTTCCTGATGTCTTCAATGTCCCAGTCCACAGGGATCAACATGCGACACCTGCTGAAGGTGCCGTCCTCCTCCCTGGAGGATCCAGTCTGTGTTACAGACACAAAAAATACATTTGCAAAAAGAAAATGCTGCATAACATTTGGGAAGCAAAGAGCAAAAATAATGATCGTCTGGAATAATCCAAAGTCTCCTGTGTTCCTGAGAATCTCTCCAAAATCTGCCAAGTTCAGAGAGATGATATAGATGTTTTATGTCGCAAGCTGCTGCTGGATGACCTTTAAATGATGCCCATCAATGTTTAAACCCTGGAATATACATTTCAGCAAAGATAAGACAGCATATAAGTGTCATCTTTTGCCGAAAAAGGTAATTATTTCACAAGATATATCACTTTTGGCCCACAGTTAAACATATCTGAGCCAAAATTTATCACCAACTGCATTTAAATTGTGCTACAAGCATTTCAGCAATCCTCCAAAAATACAAAACCTATTATTTTGAATGTCTGCTATGTCCAGCAAACCTGCATCACTAATTATTCTCAGCAGTTGTCTATGACTTTGCTGATCTCTCACAGAAAGTGCTGTTGATCTTTCACTGACTTTGACGTCAAACCGTTCTGTCGCTACAGGAAAGGTAAACCTGTTACATAATAGTCAACAAAACTTTGGTGACAAACAGTTGAGCTGATTTCATGTTGTTTTTATTTCAGACAGAAGTTATTTCATAAATTTGTGTTCAGATCACATCAGTCTATGCTCAAAAAGAAACCAAAATCTAAAATAATAAGAGGAAATGATGACCTCTGCCGTCGTGTTTGTTTCATAAAATGATTGTATTTCATTTCATTCCAGGAGTCTAAATATGATTACCATCATGGCAAAGAAGAAACAATAAAATCCATCTCCACATAGTTCTGTTTATTCCTTTGGACTTTCCTCTCTTTTTTTCTTGTTTTCATCAGAAATACAACACAGTTATCTCTTGACCTTCTCAGACATTCAGAAGAAAACTGTTTGTGAGGAGAAAATCAGTTGAACAGAAGCACAAAGCCTGTGTGTAAAGGTCACAGGAAGGTGCTGCTTCTTATTAAGGGGTTATACGTTTAACAAAATCTGTGGCTCTACACACAGTTCCTGGTTTGGTCTGGCACGAGGCGACTTAAATGTCAAACTCAACCGTGTGTTACAACACATGTAAATTGGTAACTCTGCATCAGACAGCTGGGTAATCATGAAGCGATGCTCACCGCTCATATCGTCACACACTCGAGCAGTTTCTGTGTAGTCAGTGCAGGTGTGATGAAAGAAAGTGCAATATCATCCTGCTGTGTTTACTTCCTGCTTCAGCTCAGTGGGACCACTTCACGGTGCTCGACGTCACTTTTCGCATCACTGCTGACTTTCAGATTGTTCCACCTTCATACATCGATCACACCGCATGACTCAGCAATAGTAAAGTGCAAAAAAACGACACCCTGCTCGTGTCAGACGCAGAAAATCACCTGTAGAAATATTTTGACTAGAGTTTGGTGGATTTTCTGCCGTTGTGTTCAACCATGTTGGAGTCACTTTCTGTCTTCTTGGTGCTCATATTCCTGGAATGAAAAGGAAGATAAAACCTCAATTACATAATCCTGACCTTTTTGTAAGAAAAAAAAAGTCTTAATTTCGACCAACATGTTCATGTATGGCTAGTAAAATAAAACTGGAAGAACAACTAACTCAGTGAGTGCCAAACTGTGGCACTGTAAGACTTAGTTGTCCTTCCACTGAAATTTCCACCAACTTCTTAAAGTTTAACTGCAATTAAATTTTAACATTAACTCTTTGAGTGCCATTGACGTATTTTGACGTCATTTAAAATCCAACGCTTGAGTGCCACCGACGTAATAATACGTCAGTGTTTTTTTTTCAGCAGCGGGCTGTCGTACTTTCCCACAGACTGTGAGTAATGTTAGGGCTTCTGGGAGATGTAGTCAGAGCATAAAGAGACGGTATACACCACAGAGATCAAAACAGGAAGTGGAGACGATCGAGATTAGAGAGTAAAACAAACAGAATGTGGACAAAAAGTGGTGATTTTGGTGAAAGTGTCCTCTACTCTACCTCTGATAAAACAAGAATGGAACAAGGTAAAAACAAACATTTTTTCATGATGAAATAAAGAGTCTCTTCTTTCATTTGAGCTATTCAGTGGTTTCAGAGTCATAGTATAAAATATTCTGTGGGTCTAGAAATATGACTCAAAATGGTCAAAAACACTGGAAGAAGACTCTTTCGGTTTTATAAAATTGCTGCCACTCAAAGAGTTAATAATTTGGGATTTTGCAGTGATAAAACAGACAGGATATGACACGTTGGGGAGTGCACGCCTGTCAAAAGGAGCTCTGTTTTACCTGTTGCCCTCGGCCTCATTAGTCGAATCAGGAAGCTCTTTCCTCGTGGTCTCGGGAAGCAGGAAGACGAGGGCTCCACTGACAAACGAGAGGCTGCTGAAGACCACGACGGGCACGGACCAGTGGTAAACGGCCAACATGTTGAGCAGCGGGGACAGCAGGCCGGCTCCTCTGAAGGCGATGGAGCCTAAGCCAACAGCTGTTTGCCTGAAAGACGACTTCACTTTCAAATACACACATGTGTGAGACCTGCAGATGTTGGATGCTTTTCTTCTGCGTACCTGACAGAAGTGGGAAACAACTCCTGAATGTAAACCATACACACTGAGCCGCCCCACATCAGGAAGAACTTTCCGGTGGTTAGCAGGGCCGTGATAACAATGGCACTGTCTGGAATAAAAATTCAAGTGAGCTGTATTAAAACCACAGACCGTCAGCAGGATGTATGAATGTGAAGGGACAGTACATTCACCTTGAGGGAAAATCAGAATTAACAGGCAAACAAGACTGCCTGTCAGGGAGGTTAATAACAGGGATTTTTTCCTGCCAATCACCTCCAGAAGCCAGATACAGAGGAGGTGTGCCGGCACCTCAGAGATCCCGAACAGGAACTGAACCAGGAAGATGTTCAGACCAAGCTTACCCACATTCAGAACCAAGCAGAAGTAGCCGAGATTTAATGAAAACCTTTAAACCACAAGAACACACACACAAAAAAGTAACCAAAACTAGTCCCAGGGCTGAAAGAGATGCCATATGAAGAAAGGATAAGATGCACTCAACAAAAATATAAACACAACACTTGTTTTCGCTCCCATTTTTTATGAGATGAACTCAAAGATCTAAAACGTTTTCGACATACACAATATCACCATTTCTCTCAAATATTGTTCACAAACCAGTCTAAATCTGTGATAGTGAGCACTTCTCTTTGCTGAGATAATCCATCCCACCTCACAGGTGTGCCATATCAAGATGCTGATTAGACACCATGATTAGTGCACAGGTGTGCCTTAGACTGCCCACAATAAAAGGCCACTCTGAAAGGTTTTGTTTTATTGGGGGGGAAGTGGGGACTCAGAAAACCAGTCAGTATCTGGTGTGACCACCATTTGCCTCATGCAGTGCAACACATCTCCTTCGCATAGAGTTGATCAGGTTGTCGATTGTAGCCTGTGGAATGTTGGTCCACTCCTCTTCAATGGCTGTGCGAAGTTGCTGGATGTTGGCAGGAACTGGTACACGCTGTCGTATATGCCGATCCAGAGCATCCCAAACATGCTCAAAGGGTGACATGTCCGGTGAGTATGCTGGCCATGCAAGAACTGGGACGTTTTCAGCTTCCAAGAATTGTTTACAGATCCTTGCAACATGGGGTCGTGCATTATCCCGCTGCAACATGAGGTGATGTTCTTGGATGTATGACACAACAATGGGCCTCAGGATCTCGTCACGGTATCTCTGTGCATTCAAAATGCCATCAATAAAATGCACCTGCGTTCTTCGTCCATAACAGACGCCTGCCCATACCATAACCCCACCGCCACCATGGGCCACTCGATCCACAACACTGACATCAGAAAACCATTAACTCACACCACGCCTCACACACTGTCTGCCATCTGCCCTGAACAGTATAAACCAGGATTCATCCGTGAAGAGAACACCTCTCCAACGTGCCAGATGCCATCGAATGTGAGCATTTGCCCACTCAAGTCGGTTATGAAGACGAACTGGAGTCAGGTCGAGACCCTGATGAGGACGATGAGCATGCAGATGAGCTTCCCTGAGACGGTTTCTGACAGTTTGTGCAGAAATTCTTTGATAATGCAAACCGATTGTTTCAGCAGCTGTCCGAGTGGCTGGTCTCAGACAATCTTGGAGATGAACATGCTGGATGTGGAGGTCCTGGGCTGGTGTGGTTACACATGGTCTGCGGTTGTGAGGCTGGTTGGATGTACTGCCAAAGTCTCTGAAACACCTTTGGAGATGGCTTATGGTAGAGAAATAAACATTCAATACACGAGCAACAGCTCTGGTTGACATTCCTGCTGTCAGCATGCCAACTGCACGCTCCCTCAAATCTTGTGACATCTGTGGCATTATGCTGTGTGATAAAACTGCACCTTTCAGAGTGGCCTTTTATTGTGGGCAGTCAAAGGCACACCTGTGCACTAATCATGGTGTGTAATCAGCATCTTGATATGGCACACCTGTGAGGTGGGATGGATTATCTCAGCAAAGAGAAGTGCTCACTGTCACAGATTTAGGCTGGTTTGTGAACAATATTTGAGAGAAATGCTGATATTGTGTATGTGGAAAACGTTTTAGATCTTTGAGTTCATCTCATAAAAAATGGGAGCAAAAACAAAAGTGTTGTGTTTATATTTTTGTTGAGTGTATTTAAAATGATCAAGTCTTGTTTATAGCAGACATAAAGGGGATATGTATAAACTTTTCCACAAGATATATGATCCCACGCTATCAGACAGACAGGAACAACAAATACGAACTGAGAGGAAACTCCTTAAGATCCTTTCCAAAACCCTGTTTTTCAAAAAGCGCAAAAACTTTTTCACGCTTAGGGCAATAAGAATAAGGAATGAAGTGAAGCTCCATCTATGAATTCTTTTAAAACAGACCACATAAATTCTGGTCAAACAAGTTTTTATAATGACAAATCAAGGTTGTGACTTTTTGTGGATTTTGGTTTATTTTTAAGGTAAAAAATACTTTGAATTATTTTCTTATATGAGTAATATATGGATATGTCTAATTGTCTTGTTTTTGGTGTATTATTATTTTGAGTCCAGAGGATTTATTTCTTTACATTAAATTTCAAAATGTGCTTTGACTTACCAGGCAAAGGATATGATTAATAAATATTTCAGCAGGACTGCTGAGGTAAAAATTGCTTTGATGCCTCCACTCTGGACTGGTTTCCTAGTTACCTGAAGGGAAAATGTGTTATTATAATACAGATGACAACACGATCAGTAAATATCACAAAATTATCTATAGCCAGGAAGCCTGTCTTTAGTGTCCTCTGTCAGTTTTTGTCCTTTAACCTCTCTTATTTATAAAAATAAAAAAAATACCCTTATGTCATACATTTGTTTTAGCAGTGCACTTATCCTACTATCCCAAATGATTTCAGCAACATTAAAACCCAGAGAAATCCTAAAATAGACGGCTCGCTGCACAGCTGAGTCTGACTGACCTCGCTCTGCAGATTATCTGGGATTTTCTTCTTATTGATCGCTGCGACTCTATGGATCAATTTATTGGCCTCTTCGGTTCTTCCCTGTCCGAGCAGCCACCTTGCAGATTCAGGAATCCACCTGAAAAGATTTATCACACTTCAAAGGTTGGAGTCACAAACTGTCATTAATTTGGAAAGTCTGAACCAGAAACTGATCTGCAAACAGGGTTAATGATTCCGAAATCTTCCTGAACACACTGGTTTTTGTATACAGAGCTCAACAAAGTCATTATTCCACCACTGCCATAAACTAACAGTACTGCTGATTACCAAAACATTTCTACTGTTTCTGTGATGGTTAATCCACCAGTATGTACCAGCGCTTTCATCAAAATTATATCTTTAACGCTAAAATATAACTATTACTGTTATCCACGCATTTTCAAAATTAGTATTTTACAAAAAAGCAGAAAAGGGGTTTGTTTAACGTTCCAGTGAATTCCAGTGTTCTGGCTCAAATTTGGGTCTAAAAAGGTGGATTCAGTTTAAATTCCTCCCTCCTGTTCAAAATGGTGAAGAGTAGTGAACTCAGCGAGGAAGAATTAAAGCTCCCAGATGATGCTGGAGGATCTTTGAGACAAACAGGGCAGCTGGTCTGATAAATTTATTAAGTAGGAGTGGGAAAAATTATCGATATGGCAAAATATTGTGATACTTTTTCCGCTGATATAATATTGATTTTTAACTTCTTAATATCTTAACTTTGTTTAATGTTATGGGGGAAATTAAAATCCAGAACAACTTCCGCACGTTGAAATAAAAAATTACATAAAAAACAACAAATCTATGTTAATGCGGTAACTTTGCCCTAATACTAACAATACAACTTGTATTTTAAGCTGCATTTTAACCTCAAGCTCAGTGACCTATGTATAATATCACAATATATTACAACATAGCAATAATGTATCGTATCATGACTCAAGTATCGCGATACTTATCGCATTGTGATCTCCATTCAAACACCCATCCCTTCTGTTAAGCACTGCTTGTAATTTAAATTCAAATAAAACAGAATGAAAGAGAACATACCATATGTACAAGACTGCAAAGGCCTGCGCTCCTGCTACGATATAATGCGCTGTCCTCCAGTCACGGATATAATAGACCAGACCGGCTAATGCACACTGTCCAAGAGCTGAAAACACCTGGTTCATACAGGAGGCGACAGACCTTTTGGTGATGCCAATCCACTCTGTAGCTGCAAACAGAATTTAAACACCAAAATCACCGCAGAGCTGAAAAACCATTCCAGGCTTGTGACGCAAAAGTCAAAGAAATGTTGGTAAGATGGACAGAAGTCATACCTAACACAGTGCTGTTCATTCTGTATCCTCCGAGTGCAGCTCCCACTACGAACTGTGATATGATGTAAACATAGATATTTGGAGACACACCAGCGACTATGAAGAATATTAGCGTGAGGACGGCTGGTAGCTGGGTGGTCCTCCTGCGGCCGAACCTACATTTTAGAGAGCAAGAGACGGTCAGATGGTTTGAATGCTGAGGTTTCCTCGATATGTCAAGTCACTCACACTTCAGCTGTAGGCCCAAAGACGAACGAACCAACAAGTAAACCAAACATGAAGCTCGTCTGCACAACTTCGGCCATGTTGGACATGTCGCAGACAAGATCAAACTGCAAAGCAACAGAGGAAATCAGCGGGAGAGTCAACACAGGAGATACCGAAGAAGAGAGTAGATGACTCACATCAGTGACTATGGTGGCCTCGTACAGCGTGTTGAAGTACACCCATCCACTCTGGCACCCTGCGGTCTCATTGAGTCCATACTTCCTAATGTCTTCAATGTCCCAGTCCACAGGGACGAACATGCGACACCTGCTGAAGGTGCCGTCCTCCTCCCTGGGAACAGTCAGGTTCAGCTGCTGATCTGTGGTCAGGTTGGAGTCGGCCTGGAGGATCCAGTCTGTGTTACAGTGTCGCTCCGGGTCCGACTCGATAAAAAGCATACTGCAAAAGAAAATGGGCAGCAAGAAATTCGGGAAGGCTAGCAAAAAAACAAGGAGCTTCTGGAAGAATCCGAAGTCACCAATAGTTCTCAGGATCTCTCCGAATTCCACCATTTTTCACACAGCGGATGATGTGTGAAAGAAACCCAGGGAGAGTCTTTTTAACCAGAGGTCCTAACAAATGATTAACAGTCTTACTTTAATCAGCAACTGAAGGGTGAGAAGGTTCACCTGCTAAATCAGAGAATAGAAATAAGTCAGCACGTTAACTCTTTGTTCCAAAGACGTATTTCAACATCTTTGAAAATCCAACACCTGAATGCCATTGACATATTTATACGTCAAAGTGGTTTTTCAGCAGCTGGCAAAAGAGGGCGCTCTCACACAGCCTGTGAGTAATGCTGGGGCTTCTGGGAGATGTAGTCAGAGCATAAAGCGACGGTATACACCACAGAGATCAAAACAGGAAGTTGAGACGATCGAGATTAGAGAGCAAAACAAACAGAATCTGGACAAAAAGTGGTGATTTTGGTGAAAGTGTCCTCTACTCTACCTCTGATAAAACAAGAATGGAACAAGGTAAAAACAAACATTTTTTTCATGATGAAATAGAGAGTCTCTTCTTTCATTTGAGCTATTCAGTGTTTTCAGAGTCATAGTACAAAATATTCTGTGGGTCTAGAAATATGACTGAAAATGGGTAAAAGTGCTGGAACAGACATTTTGTGTTTTATAAAAGGACTGGCACTCAGTGAGTTAAACACCGTCCTCACTCATTCGATTCCATCATGTGACTTTATTCAACTACAAAAATCATTTGCATGTGTTGACATTTTCCAATAAGCTATACATGTCAAGGAATCTCCTTATCACAAACACTCCACTTCAAATTATGCATTGGTCGATGTATACATTTCATAATCAATGATATTTAAAAAATATATGTAATGATCTGTTAAAAAAAAAAAAAAAAAAAGGAGAAGACACTCTGCCAATTAAATGATAAAATTAATACTAATCATCCAGGGACTCATTCAGAGGCAGGATGACGGTTTCCTGATAAGTCAGAAGAAAAGGGGAAAGAAATTTTGAAAATTTAAGTGAGGATCAGCTTAAAGCCGTTGTGATCGATCATTTTCTCACCAGAATCACACACAGGGAGGGAGAAGTGTAACCTGCCTTATTAAAATGACATTTCATCCGTTCGCCTCGGATAGGTTTATGGAAAGCAAAGACTGTGTGATTACAAGCCCCACAGAATTCTGCAAAATATGTTAACATATCAATAAGGTGCCAATTGAACAAATAATTCTGTGCATCATTAGTAACGCTTCGACGAAAGGCCAACAGTGCGAACAAAAACACGACAAAAACAAATGAAACTCCGAACACGATGCGTCTCGATTTGCCTTAACCTATATTTACAAGTAAAATGTTCCTCTTATCTGACACTGAAACAGTCAATGCATCGGCATCGTTACATACAAACCTCACGATGTTTGCGTGACAGTGCATGAAGTTGCCATCATACATCTTTCCATACACATCATCATCATCATCGTAGAGGGACTAGGAGCTTTTTCGCAGCCCTTTGAACGTGGTAGAAAACAACCATACATGGACACAGGGAGTGACGACAAATGATTTGTTGGTGAGTGTTTATAAAGCAGAGCGACTGCAGCGCTGCGACAAAAGAAGCTGAAGCAATAAGTGGCATCTGGAGAACAAGGGTTAGCTCGGCCAATATATGGAAAGTGTACCTCTGGTGGTGCCGGGACATGCAGATAGTTTGGTTTTCATTAGTTGCGGTACAGAGAGATCCCCGATGGAAAATGGAAATTTAGTTGGTGACGCTCATAGTTGGACGTTTTATAACAGTCTACTGGACACCAGCACACTTTTACACGTTCTTGGTTCACTTCTGGGGTTTTTTGTGGGTTTTTAAATCACTTGTTTCGGCATTACAAAATAAAAGACAACATGGGTGAAAAATTCTTCATCAAAAGCGTCATAATCAGCCTCGTTTGCAATTCCAAGTGTCCTATCAACGGTTTACAGGCGTCTCCTTGATGTGGTGGTCTACAGGGAAAATGTTTCTTGGGTCGTAGGGGGATTTTCCGCTGTAATAGCGCAGCGTCTACTGGGAAAAAAAAGAAGTGGATCCATGTGTTCACAGCCGTCTGCAGCCATGTTAGTAGTAAAGGCTAATGTCAGCATCCCAACATGTTCACAGTGGCCATGCTAACATGCAGATATCTAATATTCACGATCTTAATTTAGCGTTAGCATGCTCACACTAGCTAATCAGCATTAAGACAGAGAGGCAGATGGGAATCAGATCAAAATCCAAAACTACGCTTAAAGGAAAAGGGAAGTAGAATTAATCCTTCAGGGACATTTCATATATGTAGCTAATTTTGTGTCAATGCTTTCAATAGTTTCTCAGTTATATCAGTTTAGCATGCCTAACTTCTACCTTCTACCACTAGAGCTCTTTTTTTGGGGCGAACTGCCCCTTTAAACGGCACTTCACTCTGGTTGAACATTTTCCGTTTTTACACGTGTCAGCCTGTAACAAGAGCAGCTCCGAGCTCGACACTCATGACCAGCACTCGGGTTTCCTCCCAGTAGTTAGATCAGTAAAGACAAACAGGCCAAATGACTCCGCTCTTCATGGAGACATAAAAAAATAATGTAATTATTACCAATATGTCGCTGTTGGTTTGTTAAACGTTCACTTTGCTTGTGAAAATGTGAGTAAAACTCTCACTGAAGGTTCCTAAAAGTGCCTTCATGATGACGTCATGAACTCTTCATGAGGAGCACAAAAAGTGGATTTATTCAACCCAAGCGAGATGTTATGATTAACCAGTGGTCAAACACAGTGAAAAGAAAACACCTATTGCATAGTACAAGAATATTAGGCAGGCCTCGATCTGTGGAAATATTGTGACTATCTCAGGAAAGCGCTGTGTGTTGTTCTTAAAGTTACTGGATTTATATTTTAGTTATTATAGTTTGGTTTCAGCAGTGTAGTCAGGGAATAATCTCTTAACACCACACACTTTTGGGCTGCTTCATACAGGAATCTGGTATTTTTTTTATATTCTACGTAAAAATCCATCTGAATTTACAGAATTATAAAACTAAAATGATGCTACTGTGAGTTTTTAAAGTATTTTTATCAGTGTTAGGGGAGATCCTCTCAGATTTCTTGGACAGGCGTAAATACATAACACCTATGAACCACAGAAAGACAAAACCTGTGTCGCCTAACACACGGGTAAAACATATAGTTTGACTAACTAAGGCTGAACTTACACTTTTCAATTTCAGTGTAGCATAAAGTGCCATAGAAAGTAAGAATGACACTCTTGTGAGTTTTGCGGCACAGTTGATTATAAAAAAAAGAAAGAAAAGAAGAAAGAAAAGAAGAAAGAAAAAGGCAATTACTTCCAGTACTGGCAGAAGATGGTTTGGATTGTGCTTATGTATGAAAGGGGGGGAAAAAGAAAATAAGAAATAAGGAGTTGATATAGTTGATTGCATCTCTCCTTCCATTTACTGTATAAGCGCACTGTAAACGTTTCAAGTGTGATTCCTGTAATGAACTGAGCCCCTTCTCAATGTGGTCCTCATGCATCCTGCAGTAGTGTCACACTCCTGCCAGCTTCCTGTCTCCTCCTCATCATCACCGTCCTCCTCCTCCTCCTCCTCTCTTTGGCAGTAGTGATCTCTTGGAATTGACTACAATGCAGCTGTGCAACACCATCAGTTTCTGTCCTCTGTTGACAGCTCTACTCGACGATGCTGAGCTGAGCAAATCCAATGAGTTTGACGTCATCAGGAATTTCAGACTCCTCCACACCAGAAGCCTGGAAGAGAGGGAGCCACATCACAAACTGTGATTCATGAATGTTAAAACCTACGGAAACAAGTGAGCACACCAAATCCTGTAGAGATATGTAGACATACATACATACGTACGGCGAGAGACAACTACTTTTTAGAACCTGTTTGATCACGAATCACACGTGTGATGTTTGTCAATTTAAAACATCATTTTACAAGTCACAGTGGGTCGTAGCTCTATAGTGGATTATTTGTTGGCTGAATTCCAGGAGAAGCTTGGACAGACTCAGAAAAAATGGTTAATGTGATTTTATCAGCATATTTGATCATTAGTTATGACTCTGTTGTTAGTTTCCTTGATTTTTTGAATGGAGTTCTGCTTCATGGCCTGTCAACACGTCTCTGGCAACATATTTTTGTTTACTTTTGACAGCCCTATAAAAAAAATATAATAAAACTTTGATTGCTCCACTTTATAAACAAATGCGTCGCCACCGCATGACGTCACTCAGTGCACAGCATAGAATTACACTGAATAGATCTGCCCCTATAGATCGGACCCATTGTCACTGATACCAGATCTAGAATTTCCTTTAATATCTGATCAGTACATCCCTACTTGTAAAAAAAAAAAAGAGAAAACACTAAATCTGAGGAGAATGTGCTCAAAAGAAGTTTTGAAATCTTCTGTTCATGCAGCGAGATAATTTCACTCAACAAGATTTCTTGATTTAAAGTGAAAGTGTAAAGCTGAACACTTAAAATAAGAAATCAACTCTTTAAACAACAGACATTATCTAGTGCATCTAAATAATAATTTGCAGTCTACCTGATGTGTTTTATCCAAGAAGATAAAAACGAGTGATACCTGCACACCTCAGTCTTTCGGGTGTGTACTCTTTTACTCTTTTACTTCAGCAGGAACTTTCTTGAATTGCAAGATCATGTTTTCAAGATCACTTGAGGCATCTGGATGATGTCATGGAGCATCTGTGTCTGCTTTAGATTGTTGTTAAAACAAAACATCTACTGGAAGAGGAATCCCTCCCCTATTGCTCTTAATACTTTTTAAGACCTAAAGAAATAGAATTTAAGACCCAAAAATGTCATAACAACAAAAAAATCAATTTATTGTAGGGCCTGGAGTTTTTGAGGTCGATGCTGATATCGATATTTAGCAGGAACAAATATCTGATCCGAAACGATTAATCTCCAAGAATATTCTAACACTTGCAACAACAATATAAATTAAAGGCATAACACTTTTTTCTACAACTTTGATTTCATAACTTTCAAGAACAAAGAAGTGAACTTTGTAAAAAAAAAAAAAAAAATAACGTGCGAAATTGCAGTAAATCTCTAAATACTGTTTTCCTATTGGCAATAAACGCAAAACCTGAAAATTTAATACCTACAGCAAAGTTACAGTAAATTTAAGACAATTTAAGACCTTTAAATTAAGACATTTTAAGACTTAAGGAACCCTGTATCTTCATAATGTCTCCATCTGCATACTTACCAATTTAAAAGTCACATTTTTGTTACTAAGAGGATCATCGACAATCTTTTGCAAATTGGCAGCAACTGGACAAAAGACAAAAAGAAGGTAGAGGATCATGTCAGATAATCTGCTGGTGTAACAAATGACAACGCTTTTCCATCATGGTCAGAGGTGAAAACAGGAAATAACTGGTACAGAGCTTCATGTACGCTTCAGGATTTCAGTGAAGAAAAGTTAACCTGCGGAAAAAAGTAACCTACCACATCATGAACGTTGCATTATGCTAAAGTATGAAAATGAAAGTGTTACATCTCCAACTTACCAATGACTAAATCCCTCCCATCAACCAGACCTGCTGAGACCAACTCCTGAGAAACTCCATCAGCAGAATCTGAAGGCAAAGCAAAGACTTAATGAGACAGGACTCTCTTTAGGAGGGCGGTAAAAGAGAAAAAAATTCCAGCCGATGCATCTCACCTCTGCCGGACATGAACTCAAATCGGATGTCATTGAGTTTCTTCTTCAGGTTCCTCAGTCTGAGGACGAGACTGATGGGAACACTGGCGTTAGCTGCAGCCGGATCCTGCAAAAGCAACAACAGCAGCACCTCTGCTTAGGATACACAGCAACGAGTGAAAAATGCTCCATAACACAACAGTTCACGGTGATTATCTCACCGAGTGCCAACCCTTTTATCAAAACAAAAGACTTCTGGGAGATGTAGTCAGAGCATAAAGAGACAGTATACACCACAGAGATCAAAACAGGAAGTGGAGACGATCGAGATTAGAGAGTAAAACAAACAGAATCTGGACAAAAAGTGGTGATTTTGGTGAAAGTGTCCTCTACTCTACCTCTGATAAAACAAGAATGGAACAAGGTAAAAACAAACATTTTTTTCATGATGAAATAGAGAGTCTCTTCTTTCATTTGAGCTATTCAGTGTTTTCAGAGACATAGTACTAAATATTCTGTGGGTCTAGAAATATGACTCAAAAAAACACTGGAATAAGACACTTTCTGTTTTATAAAACGGCTGGCACTCAATGAGTTAAGCTGATGTGCTGGGTGAATTTGGGGGATGAATGAAGTGTTTTTACCGGAGCAGTGGGTGCGTGTGAAGGGCTCGCTGTTTGAGCAGGAGCCTGGGGAGGAGCCTCCTCTGCTGGCTGGACCACAGTCGCAGGGCTCTCACTCGCAGCACCAGGTGGCTGCAGACGTGTGGAGCCATCTGTTGGTGGGAAAAGCTAAGAGACACAATTACAGATAAATTAGCAGGTGCTTTCAGTTTCACATGAATGGGAAACAGTGAGGACGCACAAAGGACAGCCATGCAGATTGCTCTGGTGAGGCATTACGATAAATCAGGATTTTCAGGTCATGTCCACTACGAATGGACTCACCTCCATATTCTGGGACCCGTCCTTCACCCTGGGGGACTGCAGAATGGACATGACAGATTGTCAGGATTAAAAAAAACATGCAATTCTCCTTTTATCCCCCAACGTACGGACTGATGGAGTATTGTAGGATTGAAGGAAATTGACACAAGGTGACTTTAAACACAGGGCTTAACTGAAATCACAGTTAAGATAACAGACAGTAAACATCCCACACCGAGACATGAATAGAGTGTGAACACATGGCAGAGATAAATTTGAGCAGGTGACCGCTCCAGTTATTCTCAGATCATGATTATCAGGTGTATTTTAAACTTGAACTACACTGACATTGAGGACAACCACACTCCCAGCTTGGCTAAAGACGCTAGCTCAACACCACTATCTGCTGGCCAGCAGGACGCTGAGCGCAGCGAGAAACCTCAGAGCCGAGCATGCTCAGTCTCACCCGCAGAGCTAACACAGCAGCTTTGCCCTCCTCGCTCTCCTCGTCCAGCTCATCATCGCTCCACTCCCAGCCGCCGTCCTCCGTCTTGTGGAGGCGTCCACTCGAGCCGGGCACGCGCCGCACCTGCATGTTGCATAAAAAACGTGCGACACAATCAAGTTTCAAATTTGGAAACTGATCCCGGACAAGCCGTCACGCCAGTGCAGACGATCAACACAGTGTTACTGATAGACATTAACTCTTCAGCTATAGAGCATTAGTAATGACTATCAAACCTTTTTGGACCGCTCTGACATTGTTGGACCTTTGTCTAGAAGCTTCTCGTGCAAGTACTCGTTGTTCTGTAACAGAAAGACATCATTTTTATATCAGGATCAATAAAGATTTTCTCTGAAACACAACAGCAACGGACATGGCTGATGCAAGACTCACTTTGGCTTTTGTGAAGAATTTATTCTTCAGCAACTCGGCTGCAGTTGGCCTAAACAGGAGAGAAACACAAGGCTCTTCATTATCAACTGGGAAAAGTCACAGAAAGAAAAAACAAGCACAACTTTAATGCTGTGGGGTTTTTTTGGAGGCCTATGGCACGAGGCAACATAAGACCAAAAAAAGACCAACTGACCTTTTTTCTGGATCTTTCTGTAAACACTGGGACAGCATCTTCCTGAAGGACTTGCCATACTTCTTCACCATCTCCTTGTCCGTGATGCCCGTCTCCAGACAGGGAGGGTCGTTCTGCAAAGTCAGCATCAGCACCTACAGACATACAGTGATCAGTTTCAGAGTGCAACATGCTTTCCCTGTTTTATTCCAGCTGTTTAAAGTCTAGTGTTTTTTCTGGTGAAATAAAAAAACATTTGACTTTACCTTCATTGGTGGGTATTTGTGATATGGTGCAGCCCCTGTGGCCAGTTCAATGGCTGTTATCCCAAAACTCCAGATGTCAGCCTTGAAGTCATAGCCGCGGACCTGCGGATTTAAAACAGAATCAGCTTAAAAGCATAGTCTGTCATTTCTTTCAGAAACACTTTTTGTTCTACTGGGTGAAATGGTCCTTCCATCCTGAGAGCATCAATACATGATGTGTTCAGAAAAAGGAAGGAAAAGAATCAGACCTCTGTGGCAGCTACAGGACTAGAAAAACTCTGACCAATCAAGTGACCCCAAGTGCGAGTGGAAAGAACCAATCAGATGCTTTTATGTCTCATCGTGACCACGCCCCCCCAGCTCTCCTCACCTTGCTGAATCCTACCTCAGGTGTTCACATGTGAGGGGGCGTGGTTTTAGAGGAGGGGGTGGAGCTCAGAGGATGTGCCACTTTCAAATCTTGCTAGCTCTCCATGATTGCCAACTATAGCTTTAATTCTGGTGTTACTTTTATCGCAGCGTCATGAGATATTACAGAGACGACCGAGGTGGGGAAATCTCTACAAAACAAGCCTCTTACCTGCTCCATGACCTCAGGCGCCATCCAGCACGGCGTCCCCACAAACGTCTTCCGGACCTTGTTCCTAGTCATGTCTCCTCCCGCTGCTAGAAAGGCACTCACACCAAAGTCTGGGGAAGAAATGAGAGAAAAGATGATTAATTCACTTTGATATCTGGACTAACTAACCTCCAGCTAGCAAAAAGACCCTTCCTTTTATAACAATGTGCACATTGTTTGTTAAGCTCTATCAGAATTATGAACACACAAGTCTGGTCAGAAACTGTCAACAGAGGGACGTAAAACCATAACTAAGCAGAAACCATGAAAAAAAAAAAATAGTGAAACCACAATAGAAGATAGAGGAAGCACAAATACTGTACCAGCGATCTGCACCGAGCCATCGTCCCCAAGAAGAATATTTCCAGCTTTCAGATCCCTGAAAATGAACAAACAAGATGTGGTCAGAAGTCAGTGCAAACAGAGGAGCGCCTAGTCTGTGAATACTGAAACTCTTTACTCATGCATACAAAACAACCTTTGATGTGCCTCATTTTAATCCACCTGATTTCTGTTTGCATACACTGAGTGCAAACTATGCACAAAGAATGGCAGTGGATTGACCTCCTCCCTCTGATTACGCTGAAGTGAGTCAGCCTGAGCTCAAACAGCATCTGAAATATTGCTCACTCACTCTCTAACAACATCAGATGCATTACAATTAAAATAACTAAAATTATTCAGATGAACTAATAAGATAAATTGATATAAAGTACCAATGTGTGTTAACAAAACAAACTAAAATCAAGCACTGAGGGTATAAAGAGGCCTTTCTTCTCAGCGGTGGTTCCTGTGTTCCTGGGAGGAGCTTTTATGTAAAACAAACCACCTCAATTATGCATTTTCACCGTAATAAATATTGAAGGAGTGAGGTCTAGTTCAAGCCACGTTCATATGCGGAGATGAAAGGCTCAGTGCCAGAGTGAAGTGAGACAGGGGAGTGTGACGGGACGACCAGGAACGTTCAGTGATAACGAGGCGTCGCCCCACAGTCTGATGACACTTCACTACAACTCACCGGTGAATCTGCCCGTTTTTGTGAAGGTACTCCAGGCCCTCCAACACTTCTTTCAGGATGGTGGCGATGCTAGCCTCGTCCAACACTCCCGTCTTATGCTCGCCACGAGAGATGATATGCTTGATGATGTCCAACACTGAACCTGAGAGAGAGGCAGAGGCGAGTCACCTCCTGCTTCCTAACTCAACGAAACACATCTGGCCAACAGCAGCAGCAAGATTTTTTCTTAACCTCATGTACAATAAGCCTACTGTGACTCAAACTACTTTCCATTGGACACATCAACCTGACATTTACCAGCTTCTATTCCTCACCGAACCTCACAACCTTAAAACATGGAGACCACTCCAAGTGAAGAAAACTACTGAATGCTTTTTCATGGGTAAAATTCCACAGTTACAGCAATCACCTACACCAAACAGCCCAGCGCAAACCCAGCATCATCAGCTGAGCTATCTGTGACCCCCATCTGTCTCCCCTGTCCCTGGTAAAACGTCCAATCAGAGGTGCCGGATTCATTTCAGAAATGTGGGGGGGGGAAAGTGTACCTTGTTTTTAAGACAGAGCAGAGACAGGTCTCGGATGTATTTTCCAATTTAAACAAACAAAAGACCTCTTTAGAGTGAACTACTGTCTAGAGGTGTGTAAGGATCAGTATTATAGTTCAGGATTAAATTCTCCCAGTCACGCAGGCTTCATTTCCTTTTAATCTGATATCTGCATTCTGTGGGATTGATCATGCAGTCTGGCCAGGAGAGGGAGTGGCAAACAATTTTTGGATGCACCTAAATAAAAACAGTTAGGTGCAACCAGTGAACCATCTGACTGAACCACTCAAGCCAGGGTTTGTTTAAGTAAGCAGGACAACACAGAAAGTCAAAGTCAAAGCGAAGATAAGTTGCTTCGTCAAGTCAAGTTTCTTTCTCGCACTTACCACCACTGAGGAGCTTCATCACCAGCCACAGTTCATCCTTCACCACAAAGGAGGTATAATAAGACACAATGTTTGGGTGGTGGCACTGGCTCATGGCCTGGATCTCTTTCTACACAGAAGGAAATGTGGGATACAAGGTCACACAGGGAGCAGAAGTGGTGTGGTACAAAGCAAATCACAAACTAAATATTTATATTACGCTCTCAGTGACAAAGTGAAGCTCAGTCGTACTCAATCTAACAGTTAAAATGGACCAATCCTGAACCAGAAGTACACAGAGTGTTGAGTTAAACCTGTGTTACATCACCACTGAGCACCACTAAGACAAGACATGACTGACACAGGTGAGTTCAGCACCTGGATATTGATATTCAGTGACTAAATGAGTTCACCAAGTGAGCTCCAAGGAAACTGAGGAAGACAATGAAATATATCAGCATACACTGTTTCAATAATCATGATAGGATAAGGAGGAAACTACTGATCAATGACTAATCTCTTTGGTGATCTACCATAAGTTTGTTTTTCAAGTAAATGAATCCCTCAAAAAAAAAAAAAAAAACTTCAGTGCAAAAAGCACATACAAGTCTCATTATGGTTGACCTATAAGGCCTATACCATGAGATGGGGGCCTCACAACCAGATTTTGCAGTACCAGACCTGTTTGAAACAATGATCTAGTCTACTTTATAGCAGTATTCAGTTTACATGACTAACAGATACACGTGACAATGTGATTGTTGTCTTTCCGTTGCACCTTTATCCTATTCACAAGCTTTCTGTTACTGATGAAATCACATTCTGTAAATAGCAACATGAACAACATCACATATCTTAAGTATTCATCCACTGCTTAGTGTGTGTTCACTGTTGTTTTGACAGATGAAGCCGGCAGATACCAGCTGATGACTGGTGGCTATGAAATAGTGATGAAGATGGTGTAGGAAAATGACTTTACTCTCATTTCAAACTAAATAAAGATTATTTCAGTGCAATCAGGAAACATGCTGTTGCACAGGATCACATTACTCATTTGTATTTAATTATCTGAGTCTTATTAATTTAGCACTCTGTCGTTGTCATGTCAGGCTTTTGATCTGTCCTTGGCTGATGTGACATGATGACCATCTGAGCTGCAGACACTGGCCCACACACTGCTGCAGTTTCTTACCAGCAGCTCATCCATGCTAGTTTGACACTTTTCCAGGTTGATGCGTTTGATGGCCACCTTCTCCTTCCTCGGCTTACAGTATGCTGCCTGGACAACTGCTGTGGCCCCGCTCCCTGACAAGACACAGAGTGAAAACCATCACATTGTTGGGGTAAAAGAGCCTCTGACTTTTAAAAACAGCAGTGAAACTATGGCAGCCCAACCAAACAGGCTGTTTACTCTGCTACGTTTGAATAGAAACTAGTTTAATATTGGGGACTATGGACATCTAGATTAGTATACAACACAGGAACATGCACCGTTTGTTCAGAGTCATCAGTCAGTATGAATGGGTCACCATAATCCGAGTCATATCTTCAGCAAAAGAGCACCACCCTCTCCAACAACTAACAAATCTTCACGTACTACAGGCTAACCTGTGTTAGCTGATGCTAGCCATTTAGCTTCATGCTTACTTGCTAAAGAGCGATCTCACTTTAGCTCGCCAAACAGCGGAAACCAGATTAATTAATTTGGCCTAGCTAGCAGTGCTGTTAACCTGCCTGCCATGTAACTTAGCTAGGGTTGAAAATGGCCTTTTGCTAGCTACAGACATGCAATGCTAGTTGGCTGGTGGCAGTTGGCAGCCGACGCCGCTGCAGAGACAGACAGGGGAGGCTAGGATGCTAACGTTAGCAAGCTAAGCTACTCACCTATCACCTCTTTGAGTTCGTAGTCATCCCTGTCGATTGACCAGGGTTGAGAGGACTGGTCGTCTGCCATGGCGTCGTTGTTTGAACGGTGTAAACACTGCTTCTAGGTCGTAACACAGACGCTGTCTGGAATAATATCGTTGTGATTACTCCATTCAGCTCCGGGGATGCTGGCCGCTGCCGCTGTTCCGCTGACAACTCCTACCGCTCCTGTCAACACAACCTTACGCACGCATGACGCATTGTGTTACGTACAGGCTCAGTGAGGAGGAACAGACGCGCCGCCATCTTGAGTGTGGCAAAACCTGCCTCAATGAATGTACAAGTCCAGAAACCCGGAAACAGCATAAAGTTGTTGAACTGTAGCACATGGACGGTTATTATAAACCTCCAGAGAACACTTTGCACCTGTAAAGGTGTGCATACTACACCCAACAGAGGGCACTAATGCCTCCAAGTGTTTTGAACTTTTTATTGTACAATTTTCCAGTTAAATTTAAAAAGACCAATAACAAACAACACAAGAATACATGACAGGTGTATAAGCAGCAATACACAATAAAAACCGCCCTATTATCATTAACATTAGGCTTCTTAAATGAGTGGCTTTGTACAATAATGGGTAGTTCGGTTAATAATAATTCATATTATTCATATTATTTATTATGTTAAGTTGTATGTTTTGTTTATACAATCCTAAAAAGTGGGGTTTAATAGTGGAAATGGAATAAAAAAAGTACAATATTTGGCTCTAAAATGTGGCAGAGTAATAAAATGCATAAAATGACAATGTTCAGAAAATACCTTACAATTGTAGGCTACTTAGTACATTACTTAGCCACTTATATCATGTTTTTTTTTTTAATAGAATAGATCTTTATTGATTATTATTTATTAAATTAGCAGTTTGTTGATTGGGCTGCAGGAAACATATATAAGTATGTGGATAAGTACTATAGATATAAAGATTGAACATGACAGTAAATGAGTGAATTGATGACAGTTATATGCAGTTATTTAGTTACAGTCATTTGCAGAGTATTTTAAGTTCATACCTCAGTTTATATTTTTTTCATAATTTACTTGCAGATTCCTCTTTAGGGCTCTGTATAATTTGGTAGCCTAGAATTGCAAAATATGCCACTGACATCGTGTCCTGAGACATGCGGTTGTTTTGTGGGGAAGCAGCGGAACTATGGATGGTATCTGTGGCATATGAGGAAACAGTGGGCCTGTTCTTGCTTGTTCATCAGGGACAAACACCACGCAAAGACACAGAACTGATCATCAAATGAAGTTTCTTACCTTCTCTGTTTACAGTGTTTTGAAGATATCCATGATGCACTGATGTCCACTGACATGCAAACCTTTGCTGCAAAGGACATGCAGAAAGCACATATCTGGCTATGCTGCTGGCCAGAGAATGGCTCATGCTTCAGTTTTTTTGGGGAGAAGGGTCAAGAAATGGTCAAAGAATCTGATCATAAAAACTAAATGAATATGTAACTCCCTCCTGCCCTGGTTCACATAGAGCAGAAAAGCTCCCAAATGAAGGTGTGTAAGTATATATGAAATAAGAATCCAAGACAAATGTAAAATGTAACGTGTATAGATAATCAGTTCTGCTTTCAAACGTGTGTCCAAAGCCATGATGCTAAATTAAGACAATGCTACACCGTTTTCCTGTGTTTCCCTGAACCTCAAGGACTTTTTTTTTTTTTTTTGGGAAGTGGTAGGCCCTTGCCCGGAAGCTCTCCCCCTGATGCTGCATTAAAGCTCACTTATCCTGGTGCTGACAGTGCGCTGAGGGTAAGCCAGGCCTGAAAGGGAAGTGCTGAGAACCACAAGAGCCCCAGCACACCAGTGACTGCAGTGCTATTATCCTGCCAAGGCTAAGCTGTACATGAAAAGGAAAGGAAAAAAAAAAAACTTCATCTGTCCCATTCAGTGGAACCAATATGCTCCAATTCACTGTCAAATATATGGCCAGGCAATGAACCATCTCTGTTATTCAGCTTTGTTGATCATGTTTACCCTGTATTCAAATGAGGGAACATGGAAATACAATTGCCAGAGCTGCTTTTGTAGTCAACATGAAGTGATACACACTGTTCAATATTACTCATAAAATCTGATTACAGTATGTTGAGGCTGTGTCTCAGGTTGACATCCCCTCCTTTTTTATTAAGGTCCTTTAGGTGAGGAATTGACCCTGGAAGTGATTTAGAGGCCAGAACTGTAAAAAGCATGAATTTAAGGGTTTCATTTTGGTTGCAGGTGTAAATACCATTATGTGTCGTGCTTTAAATGCTTACTCTTGAGCACGTATGTTATTTTAACCAGCCCCATGCCTCATGGCAACAGCATTAAGGTGTAACCTACCCTGTTGTGACATCAGCAGTGCATGCAGGCTTGTCAAACCGGTGTTGGAGCGTGCAGGAGTGCTAACACCATTCAGACTGCCAGGAGAAATCCACCTGTGTAGCCGCCTTTTGCCTTGTCCTGGGATCAGCTATCCCAAATCCAAAGTGTCCGTATCTAATTGCGCACATGGAAAGAAGACGCAACTTTAGATAAAACTGCGCTTCAAGTGAAAGGCGAAAAAAACAGATTTCATACTGCGTGAATAGAGAGATACACATCATAAAGAATGGAAACGAATGGGATCGAAAAGACAATCAACGGTAGGACACACTTTGGTTTCATTTTGCAGCTCGAAGTGTATTTTTGCATGTATTGAAGGCAGTTTTGTTCCAGGATTTTCCATCGCTCAATAGGCCTAAAACTCACAGTGAGTAAACTGGTGTTTTATCTCATATTTTTATCGCTGCAATCAAATGTGTTCTTCCCCAATTGCGGGTATTTGCTGTATATTGGAAAAAAATGTGTTCGAGTGAGATCACCTGTATGAGTTGTTCGGATTCGTTTATACAGTGCCAAAGGTGTGGCTCTAGTAAACCAGCCTAGTTTCGTCTTGGCTCAAAGAGAAATAAATACCAAACCAAAACAGCACACAGAGCCTATAGTTAAGCTGAAAGCAAAAGCAAACCTCGCCTAAAAATAGTATTATCAAGGGGCGCTAAATAGGCTCACATTTCTGCCCTCTCGGGATTTACTCAGCATTTGTTTACCTGTTTTTCAGCACATACGCGCCTTTTATGAAACGGGTGGAAATCACAGGGCTTGACAGTACCGCAAATTCACCACGAGATGGAGCTCGTGAGTCAATAATGAACGCTAGCTAGCCGTAAATGAATTGTCAAAAACCATTAAATTTGTTAGCATATAGCCACTCTGTCAACACTTGTATTTGCCTCTACCTTGTTCAACAAACTTTTGTGTGAATAAACAGCAGTGCGCATCTTTTCGGACCGTTTCGGAAGCTCTGACCGAGTAGTTCCGAAGTCACTTCCGGGGAGACCCGTTGCCGGTTAGAGAGACAGGTAACCATGGCAACGCGTGTCAAACTCATGCGACCAAACCTCGTTTTGTGAGTCTCGTTTAATTTGAGATATATATTTATTAGCACGGCAAATTAAAACATCGCATTTACAGTTAAACTGAAGCGGTGTTGATGTTACAGAGCGCTTTCGTCACTATCGCATTGCATTTCGGGGGATTTATGCCGCTCTATCCGGCTGAAATAGTTCGTACCGTTGGTTTCATGATCGTGTTTCGGACAAACTTTAAAAAATGTCAGTCTTTTATCGCACCAATCAACACGTTAGTATGATATATGAGGACGCAATGTAAATTAGGTAGAAACGTTAACGTTAGCTGGTTACGTTAATCGCGCAGCTAAGCTAAGCTAAGTAAGCTAATGTTAACTGTGATGGGGCATCTGTTTATTAGCTTCACTTCCTGGATGTTATTTATGTGCAGCGTCAACTATAACTATCAGTTTATCTTGCCGATGAAATTACTTGATTATGCCGACATTTGGCGGACTGGTACAGTTTTGAACCACATCCTCTTTTCGCGGCACGTAACGTAACGGTTGCGCACGTCGCCAGTAGTGGCTGGCTGTCAGAGTCCTGCTGGAGGTGGATGGTGAACTTTGAGTGGGGCTGGTACACGCCCTTAAACACACTGGCCGGTCCCGCTGCTTTGTGAACACAGTCCGGTGGTGTTTCAGCGCCTCAAGGCGCCATGAGCTGCCTGCGAAGTGAACCGAAGCTCAGCAGATCTGAGGAATTCCTCCGCTGTGCCAGGAGCCAGGAGACGATCAAAATGAACGCAAAGCTCGTGGGTAGGCTGTGCTGCAAATATCTGAAGGATCACCTTGTAGCAGAAGCGATCAGATAGTTATCCAGGTGTCGGACATGTTTTGTTGTCACAGGTCTAAACTTGTTTTTTAAAGGGTACATTTTAAAGGGCGTCTCATCAGCCACACACTGCTGCTTGTGGTTTTGGAAAGTTGCAGTTTTCTGATGAGGTGACTGCAGGGTTTAAGGTTGATAAAGAGTGTGTGTGAAAGGCATTTAGAGTTTAATCTCTTGGGTTGTGCTCCCAGGTATGGAGGGAGATCCAGCCCTGCAGTTCCTCCTGCAGGGGGGAGACCTCCTCAAGGTCCGCTCCCCGACTTGGAAGAAGACCCGCTACTTCAGGCTCATGGAGGACTGCAAGACCATGTGGCGGGAATCGAAGAAAACCTTCAAATCAAGCCGTACCTGTGAGTGTTGCCCACCTACCTGTGTGAGACCCACCAGACAGAAAAAAAGTCTTGCACATGTGTGTGGTGTCCACGCCTCTTCCTTGCTTGTGACATGCAGTTATTACTAAACAGCATCCAGCACGTTTGTGTCTCCAGTGATGAGAACTTTTCTCAGAGCAGATGGATTTTTTCAGGACTGATCATAGAGCTGAGATCATTTCTGTCTGAAGGTCCTCTGTGTTATCACACTCTGCTGGGCTACTCATGATAGCAGTGATATGTTTTGTGGGTGTGTTTATCAAGATAGTGATTTTATTTATAGTGTGTAGAGGAGTGGTTAATATGGCTCTGGTTAGTATTATACCTGATGACCCTCATAAACCGTTCTCAGTTTCATAACTGCAGAGTGTCTTTAATTCTGTTGCCAAGTGTGATGACGTGCAATCCTTAAAGGAGCATCCAACAACTGTGCAGCATAGTGAGTCAGTAAATCGCAGGTGTTGAAATTCAGTATCCAGAAACTTATGTGACGTCACTAAGCTGCAATCAGCAGGTTTGTGTTTACCAAGCAGGCTGGTCTGTGATCCTGAAGATGTAGAAAAGAACTGTCTTATCTTTAGTCCTGCAGTGTTGCACTGAAGTCTTTATTCATGGATATACTGGAAGAGTAAAACAACATTTGCAATTCTTCTCTTGTCTCCAGTTTCGCTCTATGACATCTCAGCGGTGCGACTGGGCCGCCATTCAGAGGGCCTGAGGAAGAACACAGAGGAGCAGGTGGAGGGCCGATGCTTCTCCATTATGTTCAAGGGCCGCCGCAAGAACCTGGACCTCATCGCCAGCTCAGAGGAGGAGGCCAAGCAGTGGGTCCACAGCCTGCAGAAGATGGTGTCCAACATAAACAACCTCAGCAGCCAGCAGAAAACCGAGCAGTATCCTTCTCATGATGGTGGAGGTCAGACTGTGAGCACGGCTCGTTTCAGAGTGACACAGAGAAATATGTGGTTCTGTCTACTCCTTACATGACAAACATTTCAGCTGGATCTTCAGCTGCCTGAGGAAAGCAGATAAGAACAAAGACGACAAGCTGAGTCAGTCCGAGCTCAAGAACTTCCTGCGTCTGGTCAACATCGAGGTGGATGACGACTACGCAGACATGCTCTTCAAGGTGATGCCCTCTGAGCGTTTTAACTAACTCATGAGTGCAAGGATGTCATTTTTAGGGAGGAGGTAACATTTAGTCACATTAATCCCTTCCCTCTTCTTACTACTACACACAGAAATGTGACAAATCCAACACTGGATACCTGGCCGGAGAGGAGATTGCACATTTCTACGACCTGTTGACCCATCGGGAGGAAATAGATGTGATCTACGGAGAGTACGCTAAAACGGCAGGCTTCATGAGTCCTCAAAACCTGGTGGACTTCCTGATGAAGGAACAGAGAGAGAAAGCCACTCTGGCTGATGCACAGAACATTATCCAGAAATACGAGCCAGATGAAACTGGTGAGTGAGTGCATCATCTGAAATGATGTGTTTCAAGTTGTTACTCTGTAGTGTGGTGGAGCACTGTTGCTTAATCCTGGTCTGTAGTATGACTTCTCATGTTTCACAGATGAAAAACTGCTTCACATGAAGACTGGAAGCAGCATGTGTCTGTCTAAAGTTCAAACAGTTCCTCTAAAGCCCACAGTCTTGGTTAATGTTTAGTTTTGAGGTGAACAGAGTTCCTGCTGTTCCTTAAAATGTCTTAAATAAAATCTGGGTAATTAAGGTCTTAAATTGTCTTAAATTTACACTAAATTTGCTGTAGGTATTAAATTTTCAGATGGTGCGTTTAATGCCAATAGGAAAACACAAAATTCAGTGATTTACTGCAATTTGTCACATTATTTTGTTCACAAAGTTCACTTCTTTGTTTTTAAAAGTTGTGAAATTAAACTTGTAGAAAAAAGTATTATGCCGCTGATTTATATCGTTGTTAAAGGACTGAAAAAAAAAAATCATAAAAAAATATTATCAGATCGCTTATCAGATTTTTTTTTTCCTGCTAAATATCAATATCAGCATCGGCCTCAAAAACTCCATATTGGTCAGGCCCTACAATAGATTGACTATTTTCTACCAAAGAAATTATTATGACATTTTTGGGTCTCAAATTACATTTGTTGAGGTCTTAAAAAAGGTCTTAAAAGTATTAAAATTTGACTTTTAAAATGGTGCAGGAACCCTGGTGAAAACAGGCATATTTCTAAGTGAGGAACAAAAACAGAGAATGTTTCACTGGCTGGAAATATTATTCCACTCCAAATTTGACAGATATTATAACCAGTTAGACAGGCCTTCTGATGGCACCTAGAGTATTCAGTGTCGTTTTGTGGTAAGTCATTCATTACATGAATATTTTACACACATCTTATTTAATGCAGAGCATAACTCAGCTGATTCACACGTTTTATCTTTGATTTTAACATGACATCAAAATGGTTTATGAGCAGTAGATCAGACTCCCACACTGGATAAATGACTCCCTGCTCACCTTTTTTTCTGTCCTTTCAGCCAAGGAGAAGAAGCTGCTGTCTAAAGACGGCTTCCTCATGTACATGCACCACCCAGATGCCCTGATCCTCAATCCAGATCACAGAGAGGAGCACCAGGACATGAGCCAGCCCCTCAACCACTACTTCATCTCCTCCTCACACAACACCTACCTCATGGAGGATCAGCTCAAAGGGCCGAGCAGCACGGAGGCTTACGTCAGGTTTTTAAGAGTCATTCAGGGCTTGGATTCAGCTGCTGTAGTTCTAGTTATATACTGATAAACTCACTGCAGCCTGGGAATTCCAGAGAATTCCTGTGCATGTTTTGTAGATTTTAACCGTCTGTAGTCAGGAGCATCCAGGCACTGACACCGGCTGTGACTCCCTCAGGGCTCTGCTGAAAGGCTGCCGCTGTGTGGAGCTGGACTGCTGGGACGGCTCCGATAACGAGCCGGAGATCTACCACGGCTACACGCTGACATCCAGGATCCTCTTCAAAGACGCCATCAGAGCTATCAAGGAGTACGCCTTCAAGGTGTGTTTAGTATCCACTCTGTGTAGGTTTTCTTCTTCATCTGATCTGTGCTTAGATTTCTGCCTGGTCTTCCCCAGACGTCAGACTACCCAGTCATCCTCTCCTTGGAGAACCACTGCAGCGTGGAGCAGCAGGAAGTCATGGCCCACCACATGCGCTCCATCCTGGGCAGCGCACTCCTCACCTCCCCCCTGGGGGACAACATGCCCACAAACTTTCCCTCTCCTGAGGTTCGTTATCCACTCTCACCTGTTGTGTTGTGTCACTCACAGGGCGACGCCGCTCATGTTCGTTTGTGTTTGTGCTCGATCCTCCAGGAGCTGAAGGGCAAGTTCCTGATCAAAGGGAAGAGGTTAAACAAACTGGAAGCCAGCTTTGCTCCTGAAGCGTCTGCAGCCGATGACATGGACGTAACGGAGGAGGAAGAGTCAAATGATGAAGACGAGGAAGAAAAAAAAAAGGTAGGGGTCACTTCAAATAAAGGACTTCCTTTTATTCAACCTAAGTGTTCTGACACTTAAACTCTGTGTAATTTGTAGAAGAAAAAGAAGCTGAAACTAGCGAAAGAGCTGTCTGACATGGTGGTCTACTGTAAGAGCGTCCACTTCCACGGCTTTGAGGACGCCAGACAAAACCTGAGCTTCTACGAGATGTCGTCCTTCAAGGAGAAAAAGGCTGTGGAGCTGGCAGAGGCGTCAGGTGAGGAGTGACTTCCTAAAGCTCCTGAAGAGTAAAGCTACTGCCCCAAATTATCATGATGAGAGTCCGAATGGACGTAAACATCAAACAGGCTCCTCCCAGCCGTCAAGCTCGCCTCATGTGTTTTTTTTTTTTTTTATGTTTACGATGGCACCTCTATTAGAATAAAGTGCACATAATGATGCACCATTAGGAATATCTAATCTAGCTTTCAGCTCAGTGATAACTGTTCTTCTGTCTCAATGTTTCCCTCTGCAGCTAATTCCTACATCCGCCATAACGTGGACAAGCTGAGCCGCATCTATCCAGATGGCATCCGGACCGACTCCTCCAACTACAACCCGGTGCCTCTGTGGAATGCTGGCTGCCAAATCGGTACAAAACCCTGACTCAAGGACGGGATCACAAACTGTTGCATGTACAGTCCAAGTCCAGTGAGACAGCCACTTCATCATTGCCTTTCCATCGTCTTGTTTTTTCTTTTTTCCTTTTCAGTCGCCTTGAACTTCCAGACAACCTGCAAAGAAATGGATATCAACCAGGGCAGATTCCTGGTAAACGGAAAGACCGGCTACATCCTGAAACCGGCCTACATGAGGGACGCCGCCACAGAGTTTGACCCCATCACCCTGACCCGAGGAGACTGGCTGAAGCACAAGACGCTCCACATCATGGTGAGCGTTTTGCCGTCATAACACGCACCGGCGACGTCACAGCCAAGCATCGTTGCTGTTTCCCATTTAAAATCCTGCAGAATCTTCTGCTGTCTGACACAATGCATGCCCACCTGCTGTCAGGTTATATCAGCCCAGCAGCTCCCCAAAGTGAGCAAGAAGAAATCCTCCATCGTGGACCCGCTGGTCAAAGTGGAGGTGTACGGAGTGCCGGCTGATGCTGCAGAGAAAGAGACCAGTGCTGTTGAAAACAACGGTACGTCTTTCGTCCTGCACTTATTGGTCATACATTGTGCTTTTTGCATTTCTGATGCCCACAGTTTGTTTCTGTGAAGCAGAAGCAGGCGAGGTTAAACGATCACCTTATATCTGTGGAGTGACGTCAGAAATGTGATACAAGTATTTCCTCTTTTCTGTCCAAGGTTTTAACCCAGAGTGGAATGAAAACTTCCAGTTCGACGTGTATGTGCCGGAGCTAGCGCTGGTGCGCTTCACCGTCGAGGACCACGACTCCACGTCTGGAAACGAGTTTGTCGGACAGTACACGCTTCCGTTCAACAGCTTGAAAATGGGTGAGTTTTTTTCCACCTCCTTCATCGTTAGCCCAGCTGATCAGTGTCTTCATAAACGGACAGAGACAGCTGTCCTCTGTCCGCTCACTGACTGCAGACACTTTGTGCTCCACACAGGATACAGACATGTTCCTCTGCTCAACAAGAACGGAGACATCCTCCCCTCAGCTGGACTCTTTGTTCACGTTATGATCCTTGATGCAGAGTAAGACGTCAGCGACTGCAGCACACAGGGAGCCACAGTTCAGCTGTTTGGAATTGTTTTAGTTCATGATTAAATTATTGGCTTTAATTCCAGCAGTTTTAGAAGTTACTCTAAACATCAGTCTAAGGCTGCCATCTTCTTATGGGACAGCAAACTTAAGAAATGTGTTGTATTGGGAGGTGGAGGTATGCATGCAGATACTGCACACACACACACACACACACACTAGTTTTGCTCCACCGAAGAGACGATTATACGGACTTTTAACTGGTTTGTATGACGTCAACTTTTAACATGTGCAGTTTGCGTCACCGGATGGCTCGTGTCCCTCATTTCTGGTCAGTTAATGTATTGTCTATTATTTAAATATTTTTAGTCAAATGATCATTTTATGAAATCTGGAGAAACACAAGGCAAGTGAAAACATTGTGCTTCGTCTTCAGTAATTTTAGTCGTCGCGCGTGATTACTTTTCATGTGGCATCGTCATATGCGACTAAGTTTTCTTTTTTTTGGAAATCAAGACGAAGATAAACTTTTTAAATTTGAACGCATGTCTCTGTTTTCTTTATCAGCACTCTGAGCTTCACTCAGCTGGAGGGTTAACGTGGACTTGTAACTGTAGTCATGGAAGACTAAATGTGGAATAATACAGTGCTTATGATGCCTAATAACATGTCTGTTCACACACAATAAGAGAGCCTACAGGAGCAAAAACAAGTATCTGAAGCACTACATTTTATGCAAACAGGAAAAGAAGGGAAGTCACTTCAGCCTCCAGAGTGAAACCATTTTGAGCTGGTGAACTTTGGATGGGCACTCCCTTGGTACACAGAGCACCAGTGCAACAGTCAAAAGGAAGTCAGTGAGGTGATGCATACGAACACACAGCTCATTGCTCAGCTTACAGGTGAAGTACTGGCAAATATAACCAATATTTTACACAAATATTCAATGTGATGGGTTACTTTAGTGCACTCTGCAGCAGTTCCCCTCAGCTCTACGGAGCTTTTCAGCTCATTGTTTCGATTTTAAAACCCAAAACTTCACTTTCAGTTCATTCTCACAGCTAATAACGACATTTTGGGCCACAGGAAGCAGAGAACCCCCCCCTTTTTAAAGTCAAATTTAATACTTTTTAAAGACCTCCACAAATACAATTTAAGACCCAAAAATGTCATAACAATTTCCTTGGTTAAAAAAAAATAGTCAACTATAGGGCTCGACCAATATGGAGTTTTTAATGCCAATATCAATATTTAGCATAAAAAAATCCAATAACTGATTAATCTCTATCTCTAACCTAACTTCACAACTTTCAAGAACAAAGAAGTGAACTTTGTGAACAAAATAACAGGTAACATTGCAGTAAATCTCTGAATACTGTTTTCCTATTGGCATTAAACGCACCACCTTAAAATTTAATACCCAGAGCAAATTTTAAGGTAAATTTAAGACAATTTAAGACCTTAATTACCTGGATTTTAATTTAAAACTCTTTGAGGAACCGCAGGCACCCTGCGAACAGCAGAGCGTTCAGCAGCTAAAGAGCTCATTATTGGACTCCCAGTTTATGCTCAAGTTGTTCAATATTTGCAGAAAGTGTTCCTGTATGCCAACAGGTTTACCATATCAAAGTAAAAGCACATTTATTCCAACCGAACACTGAGCTGGTTGCCATTAGTCTGCTGACAGAAGACAAGCAACATTCCCCCATAAAAATGTGCTTTATTCTGAAAGACTGGAGGCAAATTAATGGCAAAATAAAAGTATACTTTACAGTGATAGTATTTTAACAGAACACAGTAACATTATTGTGACATCTGAGTAATCAGACTGTAATCAGGTACAGATAAGAAGTCTCAAGCACACTGACCTGGAAGTGATGATCTTTGGCCTTAATCCATGTTCCAAAATAAATCTGTAGACATGACGAACTTGTTTCAATGATGCCTTTTATTATGGAAAGAATGATGCTCAGGATGACAACACGCTGCCGACACTTAAAGAAAGCCAACAAGAACCAACAAGTTTGTGTATTATTTAAAAAAAAAAAGAAAAAGAAAGTGAAGGACCTCACCAAAAAAAAAACAAAACAAAGTGGCTCGAACTCAAGTGACGTAGAAGCTTGGTGTAAAATCAATACGAAATGATGAATGTGTGATTATGAGTGAGGTGATACACAAAGAAAGAGGAAGGAAGCACGCACACACACACACACACACACACACACAAGACAAAACCTGACTGAGAATCCTGACCAAAAGGCAAGACGGGGATGTTATTGTAGATCTGGAAAGACGGGGAGAAGGAGCTGCATACGATGTTTCCGAACCAAATACTGATAAAAGGCAGGTAGAAAAATATCACAATGATACAAACATCTTCAGAGAAAGGTGATCATTAAGTCGACCGAACGCTTCTTATAAAAACGACATTGCACTGAAACCACCATCATGAGCTGAACACTCAAAAAAATAAAGAAAATATTTCAATATGCCAGGAGGAGCAGCCTTTCAACTGGAAAAAAAAGAAAGAAAAAGATGGAAATTATGAAGTAGTGTCGGCCTTTTTATATAACATCATAAACTAGAGACCATGCGGTGAAGCAGATGAGGTTTGTCGCTGCGTCACTCGATGGCACCACAGAGTGGCAGAGCTGATTCCACAGGCTGTAAGGCATCGACGCCACGATGCGGCACCCAAGTAGAGCGAGCGACACGAGGAGGCCGCCTGATGAGCCGAGCAAGGCGTGCTTTTTATTTCTCTGAAACTTTCTTCCACAACAGAAGCTGATAATTATGGCAAACGTAGCTCACTACACGAGGTCGTTTGGCTGTTGCTGTCGAAGAAGACCAAGCAACATTCAAGTTGTTTCAGCATTTTCACTTTGAAAAGAAAATTAAATGTGTTGTTAAAAGGACTAAATTACGTCCAGGTTTCAGATCAAATCATGTGTATAAAAATATGAATGTTTAAAGGTTGTACCATGAACCATGAACATGAAAATCACTTCTTTAACCAGGCCAGCCAAACCTCCGCCGGCTGGCCTCGTCAAGTGCTCTAGACGCCCAAACCAAAAAACCTGGGATGGAAACTCCCCACAGAAAGGGTTATTGCCATGGTAGCTAACGCTGCAGCATTGGTGGCTCCTCTCAACCGTAGGCACTGAGGTGAAGAGCAGTTAGAAAGAGCCGGAAACATCAACACCACACATGGTTTCAACCGGCACTTGATTGTAAATCAGAAGAGACGATGACTTTAACACTGTCTAGATATCATGCTTCTCCTCCCTGAACACACCAACCTCATGACGAAAATAAAAAACATGGCGCTCGACCCTTTTACTGTAAGATCCCGGACCATGAAACGACAAAAAGGATACCTTCGCAAAATGTGTACAATTATTGAGAACGATCATCTCCTAGGGATGAAGCTGCACCTCTAATGCGTGCCCAAAAATGAAAAATACAAGCTAACAGCTAGCCATCAGAGAAGCACAACATGACGAACAAGGACTTTAAAAACATACAATCTGACATCTATTTGTCAAAAGAATAAAACCTATAATGCTATGCTTACTACGAACAGTTTAACAGTTACAGCTGAACCCCTGTTAAAGATATGAAGCCTGTTAAAAAAAAAAAACATTTCTTATTTGGCAAATAATAAAATGAGAGGGGTGGGTTAAACGGCAGGAAGGACAAATGGCACAATTTTATCTGAGCTTTCAGATCAAACCCAAAGAACTGGTGTGCTAGCAGGGGCGTAAGGTTCACAACTGCAAACGTACTTCCTTTACCTAAAAGAAATGAACTATTTCTACGTTTAATGAAAGCAGAAAGAAACAAACCTCACGTCTAAATAATGGCACAGGCATACGGGGGGGAAAGAGAATAATATTTGATAATCAAAAAACTTTTCTATCAAGATACTTCCGTGTCCACTTTAAAGCATATTTTGTGTGAAAAGACTGAAGTACTCTGCTGTGTAGAAAATATCTGCCCATAGAAACAACATATTTAAACAAGGCACTTCAGGTTCAGTTAGAAAAGAGAATCACAGTCCTTTCTACGAGCACAAACTGCCTGCATAGCAACAAGACGACGACTACATCTTTTCAGACTTCTGTGTCGTACCACAAAAGACATTTCAGACAAAATGTTGTTGTTGTTTTTTTGGTTTTAAAATAAGCACTTCACCAAATAGTAAAACTTTGTTGCTTTGAAAATAAAGACCAGAGTTCATTTCTCTTAGCATTTTGTCCTCAGTATTATGGGCTTAGGACGCTCTGTACACTTTCTGGTGTGGTTTGTGAAACACAGTGCTCCTGGGATGTTTAGTGTTTTTTTTTGTGTTTGTCTGATGGCACGCTGAAGGCAGCCAGTCACCAGGTGATGTTCCCACAGTGAGACTCCGAGGCGTCCCCTCGGGGCGGAGACGAGAGGGGGGACATGAAGGAGGACCTGCCTGAGTCTGAGAGACATGGTTGGAGAGAGGAAGGAGTCGGAGGATGGAGAGCACGGCGGCGCTGTGGTCAGTCCTGCTACCTGCTTCTCAGGTTCTGCAGGACCCCGTAGACCTCTTTTTCTTTGCTGAGTCCCTCAAAGAAAGGCAGCAGGTCCAGGAGCTCTGTGTCATTCATATCGTCAAACCAGGACTGGACAGGGACCTTTTGAGACGGGAAAACCACCTGGAGTTAGTTTTTAACTCAGCAACCAGGACTGTGTAGACCATATTATAATTATCATTATTAATTATCATTAATAATTTAGCTCCTGAATGATACAACACTGACGGACTCCAGACTGGGAGAAGCTGACGGCAAAGAAGACAACAACTCCTGTAATCCCATGCTACTTCACAAGATTACAAGCTTCTGGCTGTGACAAATATGAGTGGTTTAGCGACTCACAGCATTTTCCGGGTGGAAAATGTAAGAGGCCGGTGAATTGTCAACAATGATGACGTTGCTGAGCTCTCGTCCCAGCCGGCTGAGGTCTTTGACATAGTTCCCTCGGTGGAAAACGCAGGATTCTCTGAAGAGTCGCTCTCGAAACACCCCCCACTGGTCCAGCAGGTCTGCCACAGGGTCTGCATACTGTCCATGCCAGAACAACAATTCACCTCATAAAAATCACACTGCGGCTGGTGAAAACACCGTGCAAAGCAAAGCATGCGGTAATATGTCTCAACTAGAGCGCTAACAGAGCAATGTGCAATGAAACAAAGCAGGGAAGACTATTTTATGACACAACGAGCACTACTGACACCTAACTGCGAACACCTGATACTACAGAAGAAGCAAGCCCTTAACACGATTATTCCTCCACCTCATTCATCAAACTTACCCATGCAGAGACACAGATGGAGAGCGAAGCAGAGGAAGTGTGAAAATTCAGACAGATGAAGAACACCAGAACAAAAACGACACATACGAGCAGAGAAAACCCATCCGGGTCTGAGCGCACCTTGGCAAGACTGGCTGTGAAGAGGACACATTCAAAAAGCTCTCCCATCTTCTGAAGGAACTCGTCCACGTGGGGTCTCTTCAGCACATACACCTGCAGGACACCCCATCGAGTTCAGGCCAGGTCAGAGGAGAAACAGCATGCAACACGAGCGTCAAACAGAGTGTGATTTATGATAACCTTCACAGTGTTTGAGTCCTAAAGAAAACAAAAACCCTGCTTCTCTTCCCTGCATCATCACAAGTCGTCAGCTCGGTGACCGCCGTCTCTAAAAAGACACCATTTCCACTCAGAGTTCAGACGCCTTCCTCTCTCTTTGCCCAGCGGCTGCCAACCAGTGCAAGTAATCATGAATAGGCCAACCAGGATACACACAGCCTATCCTGGATTACTTGAACTGGATCACAGCCATTCTCTTCAGGATCTTCAGAGGAATAAAAAGGTGTGCTTCACTAAAACAAGTCTTTTATAGTGTGTGTGTGTGTGTGTGTGTGTGTGTGTGTGTGTACAGTACCTGATGAACGGTACCGTCAATCTCCACCGGTACAATAAAATCTGCATTGCTGATGGGCTGTGAGTGGAAACGACAGCGTATTATTGGCATTCAAATGTTTGTTGTAATACCACAACAGATCAGCAGAGGTCCTGCTGGGAACACTGACACAATTCACAGATTCTCTGGACAGAAGAAAACCTCTTAAGCCCAAAAAAAACCCAAAACAAATCCTGCTTCATTTCTTGTAAAAATTCAACAGGCATGGAGGTGGTCGACCCTCAGAGAGAGGAGAGACTGAGGAGAATGTGCTTTGATGTTTTTTCTGCATTTTTGTAAAACGGTAAATTTGAAAGTTTATGGATAACAAGAAAAATTATATTTTAGTATTAAAGATATCATTTTGCACATATTGGTGAATTAACTATTAAAAAAAATCTGTTACTGTAGAGAGCAGTGGTCTGATAAATTCAGTAGTAACTATGTTTACATGCACCTTCATATTCCACTGTTATTCTGAACATGAATATATTCAAAATCTGAGTTGGGGGTCATGTAAACAATTTTCAATTAGACCTTATTCCATTTTCTTTCATTTTTTTAAATTTTTCATTCAGGTTATCATTATTATTATTTAGAAAGTGCGTCTTTGTCGGGTTTTTACAGCAGTTTGTGGTTATGGGTTCAGTTAGCTCTGTGAATTGACAGTTTGCAGAGCTACACGCCCAAAAGAAAAGCACATTTTTCTGCTGAGAGGAAACACACCGACACACACTAACTTCCCTCACTGAGGGATTAATAAAAGGAATTATTCTTTTTCTACTTGACGCATTTATACGTCAAATTGGTTTTTCAGCAGCAGGCACAAGAGGGCGCTCTCACACGGCCTATGAGTAATTTTGGGGCTTCTGGGAGATGTAGTCAGAGCATAAAGAGACGGTATACACCACAGAGATCAAAACAGGAAGTGGAGACGATCGAGATTAGAGAGCAAAACAAACAGAATGGCGGCCTCTCCTGCAGCCCGTGTCACCTGTCAAACAGGTGAGAAAGGTCTCACAGCCACAGTTAGAGCTGTGCAATATTACAACATACATGGTAGTGCAATATAAAAAAAAAAATCTACTGTAGGATATAACCCTCTGCTGTTGTAATGTCGTAATTTTAATGTGTAGGCTACTTGGTTAGCTCTGTTGCTATGCTAACGTTACTCCAGTTGTGGTTTAGATACATGTTAAAAAAAATAAAAAAATTTTTAAAAAAAACAACTCAACGTCAGAAAGACCACTGGATAATCCAGATGTATCATGAGAGTTCACATCATGTTCATTGTATGAAGCATAGACATGATGGTATGAAGGCTACTGCACCGCTACTGCTTTGTGGTAGCATGTTTACATCACCAGCAAGGACTGGTTTACTGCACTGGTAGCTAGGGAAACAGAGGTAAAGCAGCATGAAGGAGGAGAGTGCAATGAGAAGAGAAAACAACATTTTATATATATATAATTTTAAGAAAAAAAAAATACTACATCGGGATGTATATCATTCTCAGAATATAAAATTACCTATATCAAGAGAGAATTTTGTCCATGTTGCACAGCACTAGCCCTGGGGGTGAGGTCGAGCTCCTTGACATGATGACGATTTTAAGAAAAGGGAAAAAGACAACTAGGCAGACCGCAGACTTATTAAGCTAAACGGGTTGTTTGTAGGTCAGACATGCGTCATAATCAGAATATGCACGGCTGCATGTAAACTGAAATATTCATGCTCTTTAGCCACGCAAACAGCTTAGGAATATTGTCTTTTCCAGAGTGAAGACAAAGGACTGAATATTTGAAGCATGTCAACGTAGTCAATGACGCCTGTAAACGCTCAAGTAAAATGCCCTTATGTTTTCAGGGTAGTGATTTTTGTTTCTATGGATTTTTAAGAAAATACTCAGATGACCGAGCCACCTTACCTTGAATGAGCTGTGGACGAGTGTTTCGTCCAAGTCAATCACCACACACTTCTTGCCATAGTCAGATATTATCATCTCTGGTAAGAGGTATTTGGCTGGAGGCTGTGGGGAAGAGAGGACAGGTAATGTCAGATATACAGAGAGAGAGTGTGTGACAGAACACATAAACTTTAAGAAATTAACGTGCAAGGCTGAGCAGAAAAGCTAACACTGTGCTAGGAAGAGCGTCTCCATGGGTGACAATGCAGCTGAACTAAAGACACATCTGAAATGATGCATTTAATGGACCCTTTGCTTCACTGCGTATGGCCAAGCTACAGCTACCTACTCAGAAACAGCAGCGGCAAAAATAAATAGATTTTTGTCACAGCTGATTAACTAAAACAAAAGGCCGTGCAAAGGTTAGTGGCTTCCAGTTTCTTCGACTCTCACTTTTGATGAACAGATATTATCAAACTGTGTTGATAAGAAGCACAGAGAATGGATTTCTATCATGGAGGCATCAATAGAAAGAGTTTTACCCTGAACTTATTAGACAGTATCTCAGCCTTTCTGAAGGCATACAAACCACCATGTGTCACTCATGCAGATCAGGCACCATTTAAACCCATAGGTGCGTCTACACCTTCCCATCAGCCGGTGCTACGATCGGCTGAAAATGAACCGCAGTAGCAGAGCAAAAAGCTCTCTGAGGAGCTCTGGAGCCCACACAAGACAGGATGTGCCAGCACCAGCCCACTCAGCCTGCATGCAAAGGAAAAGAACAAAAAAGGCAATACATACACTAGGAACAGGGATGACCTCGACCTGGTCACACTACAACACAAGAAAGATAGAGACAAAAACACAGGGGTTGGAAGGAAAAACAAAGTAAAACAAAAAAAAGAAAGTCATGTGTTTAATGGAGCAGCAGCCCACCTTGGGAGGCGATCCATTCTCCTCAACAGGTGGAGGCTGGGGGCTGGTGTTGGTGTTTGGGGCCGGAGGATCCACATTGTAGTTGCGGAAGCAGCAGAGTAATGTGCTGAAGATGCTCCGGCTCCTCTGCTTCTTTAGGCTGCTGGTGGACTGGGACACTGTCAAAACAACAGGAGGGAGTGGGAGGGTGGACAGGGTGAGCAAGTCCACGATGCAAATCAACGTTCTGTCATTAAGGACGGAGCACAGCAAAGCTGTACTTTACTTTTGGTTATCTGCATGCCAAGCTGAGGGAAAAAACTGTGGAAGAAACTGTTGTTATATGTGTCCATTACAGTCCTCCAGGGTAGTGTGAGCGACACCGAATCACAACAATAGGTAGGACCTTGACAGGGTGATTAAATGGTATTAGTATTGTTGACCTGGCCTGGAACAACCACTGATCAGAAAATAACTTGACAGACAGTCCACAGCGAGCTCTGCTCTGATTGCAAATCGCCCCTCATTCCAGGACTACGGAGCAGAGCCTAAATCAGACACCAAGCTTTTATTAATAGGGACAAGTGGGAACGCTGGGCACTCCTCCCTCCTCCTTCTCGCCCTGCCGTGGATCCCATCACCTCATTGGCCCAGGAGTCTCCATTCTGAAAGCTTGCTTACGGTTCCCACCCATGTTTCGGGTGGCAGGTGAGTGACTGAAGCAGCCTGGACAGGAACACGAGGGGAGGAGGTGGCAGGAGGCCCTCAGACCCTGCAGAGCCTATACAAGGCTGCATTCCTCTCCAGACATTAGTTCAGTAGTATAGTTTTACTACAAATCATGCACTTTGTGTACGTATGAGGGCATCTGTTTGATTGACCAAGACAGTTTTCACTCTGTTTTCACTCACATATATTGAGGTCAGTTTTTCCTCACCAAAAATTTCGGAGTGTTCTAACATTTAACACTGGTTGATTCCTGAGGTTTTCTACTTCCATTAATACTGAGACGGAGCCTGCTACAGCATATCTTACAGACAATAATGTTGGCGGGAATTTGAAAAGCCTAATTACTCTCTTTGCATAAATTTTGTGTAAATTCAACACATTTTTTGGCATTGTTCCCGACCAGTTGAGATGACATGGTTGGTACCAATCAAGTCCTTATTTTTCTAGTTTCTTTCTTTTAGCTTTAAGTCTGAGCCACGTACAGCCTCTGAAAGACAGAACAGTCAAGAGTTTAGTTCATAAAAATAAAAGACAGATGCTTGACATCTGTGTATTGCTACAATATTGTCACGCAAAATATAGATATTTTTTCCTCCACCCCTAACATGACAGTATCTCAAGTCTACAAAAGCAGCCTGAGCCTCATATCATGTCATGCAAGGGCATAATGTGTGCAATTAAGGTTATTGTTTTAACAAGATTACACTAGTTCTTTATTCCACAGCTAAAAATACCCATCAGTGCAGGAAATGTATCAGACACTGACAAAGAAACAGCATGTCGACACACTTTGCCTCCATCCCTCTGTCATTTCCCTCCATCACTCGTTTCCAGGCACATTAATTACTGGCTTTCAAGCTCAGGCACGCCATGCTGGCTAGTCAGGCTGTATACAGTGACACACTATATGCATCCACCATATTTTAGGTAACTTAAAACCTCTGCAACACGTGGACTAGTTCAGTCAACCTGTGATGACGGAGTAGTACAAAACTGCAAAACATATTTTTAAATATACATATCGAATTAAAATTCACAGGAACTCATCTCTTCCTCTTCATGTCCGAGACAACAAATGCTGAAAGTGCATACAGAGAAGAGGAATAAACAGGAACCTGCATGAGAGGAAATTCCGATGTTTCCACAGTATAAAGGCCACCTTTTGACCCAAATCACTGGAAAATGCCAAACCGTTACACAACACTGCAACAACCACCAAATACCAGAGTAATAGAATTAGTTCAGAGAAAAGTAATTAACCAAATTGTTCTCTATGGTGCCCTTTAAGTTTGGACTGAATCTAACCACAGGGCTTGCATTAAAGTGGAATTTGCCTCGTCATTTCAGGTCTGCATTACTGTAAACCGTAAAAGGCAAAAAGTTTCCTGTGACTCATCACTACAAGTGGCCGCTGCACTGACTCCTGTGCACAAAGACCCTCAGAAAACACCCAAGGACTGCTGAGTCATGCACTGAAGCAGAACTGGGCTTCAAACACATATGGTTCAGCTGGTGAGGATGGTGGATGGTAGTGATTCTCTGGATGAAAGCACAGTCTTTAAAGCTGCAGGCAGCGTCCCTTATGAACGCAGGGGTTCTGACAGGAAGCTGGCTGGTGTGACGGTCCATTTCCATGACCGTAAGACACTGATGGTATTAAATGGTCAAATTTTGGTTGGGCGGAGCTATTGAGAGCAGATGAGAAATCCGTTCAAAATGCTGAGAGCGGGCGGCACAGTTCCTCCCACCATCCAAAAACATGCATGGGGATTAGGTTAATTGGTTAATTTAAATTGCCCGTAGGTGTGAATGTGAGTGTTTGTCTGTCTCTGTGTCCTGTGATGAACTGGAGACTTGTCCAGGGTGTACCCTGTCTTTCACCCTAAGACAGCTGGGATAGGCTCCAGCACCCCCTATGAGGATAAGAGGTAGAAAATGGATGGATGGATGGATGGATGCTGAGCATAACAAAGTTGGTGAATATTGGAGAAACTGCAATGCATTAAAGTATGTAATGGAGCCTGCTATATATGCATGAACCCAGTCACTGTATATTCTTGCAGGTATCTATGTGCGCAACAAGTTTGATGAGTTGTTGGCGATGTACCATCAGCAAGCCCAACTGCAACATGAAATCTATACTGAACATGGGCACACAGTTTCATGATCATTTGTGCATCTTCAAGTCCATAAACATGTGTTAGTAGAATGAAAATTAATATCCATCTGAAAATGATGGAGTGAGGCCTCCCAATGACCTAATATATCCACATACTATGAGGTAAGTGAAGAAAGAAGAAATGAGAATGAAAGACACTTACTGTCATAACCTCAAAATATGACCTGATGTTCACAACTTTAAGGACCATTTGTGAACGCGCCCTCTGAATACAACACAAGCAGCCATGCAGCGATAAGCCCTTAACTTCCACCATGACTGGAGCGCCGCCTCAACAACAAACACATTACATAAACTAACAAGCAGGCTACTTAGACTGTCTTTTGTTATTGTTTTGATTGAAACACCCCTAGCAGCAGAAAATTACATATTTTGTGATTAAACACCAGGGTTTGGGCAAACATCTTCTGATTTCCAAGGGGAATAAAAACTCTTCCAACATACCGGCTTGGTGGATTTTAACAAAACTTCCAGTACATCCATTTTTTTTTTCCACTAAACGTGCTCATTTCCACAGAATAATCACCTGAATACATTAAACATTACCAAAAGAGAACTCATAGGCTAAAATGGATGGAATCTGACAGAACCTGTCTGGTTAAAATTAAAGTGACAGTCATTGAACAACTGTGGTGTTCATAGCATTCCAGCACATAAAACAACCCTCCATGATTGTAGAAGAGTAAAGGTGGAGGAATCACCCATCTCAAAAATGCATCAATGCTCTGCTGCATAAAAAGACCTGCTGTGACAACAGATCAGATAAAACGATGCCCTCGACATCAGCTTTTCCACGACTGAAGCCTTGTATGACTGAAAGATTTAAAAAAAGATCATTGTCATCTTTGCAAGTAGTTATACTTGGCCTCGAGGTCAGCGGTGCCCTGGCCAACAGGGCAGCGAGTCTAAATTTAGGCTGCTGCTTGGCAGCCAGACCAGTGTGAACGGCCGGCACATGTTGCAAGACAGACAGCAGAGGAACACTGAGAGCAAAGGTGGTCAATTTTAGTCCAGACAGTTTGGAGCCTGTTCAAGCAACGGTAGACTACCTGTTGAATTCCTCTCAGGCAGCTGCTGGGATGGGATGAACGTGAAGGGATATGAAACAAACACAGGATGGATAAGTCACTGGTTAGCTGTGTAATAAACGGGGAATAAAGTCAGCTTTCAGTTGAAACGGTATCAACTGAAAGCTGACTGTTACCATACGGCGTACATTTGCTTAACTAAGGTACTGAAATAAAAAAAGACATATGCCAGTGTGTGTGTTTAAGACAGGAGCAGTCACAGCTCATGTTATTGTGCTGTAATGCTGGTAAAATATAAATTAACACACTACTACTATATAGGGGAGGGTATTGGCAAGGACTTCACAATACGATACGTATCGCAATACTTGAGTGATGATATGATGCATTATTGCGATATTGCAATATATTGTGATATTGTACACAGATCACTGAGAAATTTAAAATGTAACTTAAAATACAAGTTGTATATGCAGTATGTAATATGTATATATACATACATATATACGCACACATATACACACACACATTAAAGTTGAAGTATCACAATATATCATCATATTAATATTTTTTCCCCACCTCTACCACAATAGTAACACTTTGTAGTTGCATGTTAATTTTAAATTTATAACTCTGGTCTTATTCCTTTAAGCATCATTGTAACTGATACTACTACTACTACTAATAATAATAATAATACTTTAAGTGTATATTCTGATTGTACCATAAACATATTCTACTGTTAAAACTAAAGAATAAATAAAGATATTCTTTAGTTGGCCAACAACATTCAGTATGAGGTAGAAAACAAACAATATTACTGTTCTTCTTCGTCCTGCATAACACACGTCTTACTACTCTCAGGCCATTCTTATTCTGTTTGGATATAGGTAACTTCATTTGACATTTAATATATAAATCACAACATATCATATTTTCTGGTAATATAATAAACAGATACTCAGTATGAGATGACCAAATGGTAAAGCCTCGTGTGAATTCATGTCTTGAAAAATAAAATTTTTAAATCAATGCAATAGACTTATATATTTAAACATTACATACTATATGTCACCATACTGCCCAGCCAAGAGAAAAATATTTCACTGTACACTTTGTGGTATTTACCAAATAAAACTAAACTCCAGATAATCATGGTGGACTATAAAGAAACACAAATCCACACCACAAGCACAAAATGATGCTTCTTGCCAAAATACCAAAATACAATTTACAAAGGAAAGCAAAAACAAAACCTTCATTGATGGAACCTCTGTCTGGAATTTTTCCTGGAACAGCTACTGAGACATTTCATTTTAATCATTAGCAGATGAACTAACCACTTAACTGACCGATCATTCCAGCGCTACTCATCATTCCCAGTCATCCAATATTACTTCGCCAGCACTTTTTCCCATCACAATAACACAACTTCCAAGCACCCAGTTCCAACTTATAAACCCCTTATTTTAAAATATCCTTAAAGTACCCTCTGATAATTGATAATATCTTTATGGAAACATAATAACAAGCTGCTAGTAAGTGTGTGCTGTGGTGTCTGCATATATTTACTACCATATATTCACACTGCATGGGCCAATCCCATTCCCTGCCTTTATTTTTTTTAACTGCCCCTAAATCCCACATACATGCAATGATAATCTCATATGCCGCACACATCATGGGATCCATAGTAGTGACTCAGGGATACGTTTGTACCCTCAGAGGAGAAATGCATTGTTGTGTTTGAAAGACTTCTCATATTACTAATGGCCTGACATGTGAGGTTTGATATGTGATACTGATATACATCCCCATGGGGCTGGATGACCCAGGAAGTGTCGGAGGAGCTGCAGGAATGGGAATGAATGGACATTAGCAGGCAGAGATTTGACCTGATCAGACTTAACTGTTCGTGGAGAAATAAAAAATAGTAATGACAGACAAAGTGTAAGTGAAAGTGAAAACATTTTGACGCCCAATATCCCCTGTGCCCAAAAGATATCACTCCTGTTTAATGTATAATTTGTATCAGAGCAAAAACAATTTGTCTTTTGTTGACATAAATATATAAATAGAATAATTATATTTATGTGTGGATGAGATGAAATTTGAGAATTGTGTCCATAGCTGAAAAAATATAAATATTGCAATACTTTCTCAAATGGCCAAGCGGCTACATCCCCATTGTCCTGGCCCCTTACATGACTGACTTAACAGACAATTATTCAAATGCAAATCTTCTATATTGTTTCTTCAAGGCTGACACTCACATAAATACTGGGCTACTTCTCGTTGCATGTGTCAAAAGATAGCTCTCCTCTGTCCACATGTCTGCTTTATCTCCAAAAAAACATTTCGCTACCAAACCAAAACCACCGTGAACTTTTTAGCTTCTTGTGGTCATGATTTCTGCAGTGAATCATCTTGTTAGTCCACCAAGTCCAGTTATGTAGCCATAGCACTCAACTAAAGGTATAAAAATACACATATTTAGAAGTAAAGACCTGGCACCACTGTGCTTTACTACTGTCGCACAAAACATGTGAACGTTAATTCAGTCAAAGAGATAAAACCACACCACACGATTAGGTACTGAACAAACAGACTGTAAGCTAGTCACATAAGTTATCCAGGAATTCATAAACCTGTTGCTCGCTATTGTTTGTTAACTATTTGTATTCATGTTTCCAGGTTTTTAAATGTCACAAACAGGCAACCAGTGTCTTCAACTGCTGGAGCGGCTAGCAACAAGGAGCTAAAAGCTAACCTCAATGGGGAAAAGTAGTTAGCCAGCTAGCATTAGTTCGCTACCGTCAATTTACTTTGTCTTACCTTTTTCCTGGTTAATGGATATTACTTCATCCTCCTTCGGGTTGGAAACTTGGGTTATTATGGACATGTGGTCCATTGAGGCGGGTGGTTATTCCTGTTTTTGTTTTCCCCACAGTGATAGTCGTACTAGCGCGCCTGCTTCGTTAGCTAGCTGCTGTTAGCTTGCTAGCTAGCCGTTCAAGATGAGTGCGCAAGCCCACAAAGCCAGGCGACAGTCCGGGGCGAAGTGTTGCGGCAGCGGTGGTAGCCAGCCAGCTAGCACGTTGGTGAATGGGAGCCAAAGAATGGCTGTCATTTATGGCTCTCCGCTAAACATCATCGCTCCAAACAAGTTGTTTGCGAGCATAAACAAATAAAACAAAACCAAAAAAAACGACGTTGAACTGCTAAAGAGCTGAAGTTAGCAAGTAGCTTGGATTAGCAAGTTAGCTCCAAAAATGTGTGAGGCCGTGTCTGGAACAACGATGAAAACACTGGGAAGCCCGACGGAGGATTGCTCTTGTCCGCCCTCCAAAAAAAAATATCAAACGCAAAGTTGTTGAATATTAAAGTTAGCTAACACTTTAAAGCAAACTGTTCATATCTGCTGCTACACTCCCCGAGCAACATGGACGCTTTCTGTATTTTGAGTTGCATCTGAAGCGGGGGCGCTCGGAGTGGGAGGGGGCGGTTTGTTTCTGTGATGGATCCTCTCAGCCGCACCAGCACAGCTCAACCCAAACAGCTGCTGGACTCTCTCAAGCCTCCTCTCCTCTGTAATTACCGCCGGTCTCACGCAACAAATTACAGCTCTTTAGCATAAAGTAAGCCAGTCAAACATGATCCACTTTGTGCAGCGGAACATGGCGGAGACAACAACTTTCTTCTACACGCTCAACAGCAGCGAGCCCGGCCAACAATCCCAGCAAATAGTTGACTTTTATCCAGGTGCCTTTCTCCTTTTCCCTGCTAATTTTAACAAATGGAGAGCGCCACCTAGCGTTTAGATTAGAGAAATGCATCAAGAAACACGACAACACAAACTCGTCAGATATTTTGATGACTTTATGTGATAATATTTATAATAACACACACATAGGCACTCAAAGTGCACTCCCAACCCTGTGCAAAATGCAACCTCCCTTCAGTTTTGATATTATATTTATTCTATTATTTTGTCTTTGCATGTTTACCATATTTTTTGCTTCTTTATTTTGTGTACTATTGTATTTTATGGTTTGTTGCCCTTGTATATTATCCAAATGCTTCTTTATTTGTTATTCTATTGTATTAATATATTATTATATGTCCTTGTATATTTACCTAATTGCTTCTTCATTTTGTTGTCACATTTTTATCATAGTATATTTTTGATCCCCTTGTATATTTAGTAATTGCTTCTTTATTTTGTTATTACATGTTATTGTATTATGTATTTGCTATGTCCTTGTAACAAATTGCCTCTAGTTTGAAATTATATTTTATATTATTGTATTATATTATCATATTATATTATTTTATGGCATTGTATATTTCCATAATTGCTTCTTCATTTTGTTAATATTTTTTATCATATTAGATTTTTGATGGCCATGTATAGTCATCATAATTGCTTCTTTTATTATATTATATAGTTTTTGTATGTCCTCACCTTTAATTATATTTCATTTTATTGTGATATTATTATAGTATATAATATATTATTATACGTCCTTGTATATTTACCTAATTGCTTCTTTAATCTGTAATTTTATTTTATTTTATTATTATATATCCATGTATATTTATATGACACGATGTTTGCATCAGAGGAACAATAAACTAAATGTGATATAAAGCTTTGTCACTTTGATCATGATGTTGCTATTGATGGATTTCACTCTCTCCTGTGAGGTCTGATGGTTTCGGTGTGGACCACCCCTCACTGCGGTGCAGTAGTGAAGGATAAATATATCCTCCTCCTCCTCCTCCTGTTCGTTGAGTCCGCAACATCCTGACTGGCCGAGGCTGCTGCTGATCGCAGGCAGCGTCGAGCCCCCACAAGACGGATGAATTAGAAAACCTGCCGCAACCACAGCCACCCCTTTTCCTTTTCCTTTCAGTGAAGAGTCTGGCTGTAAACAGTGCTGCCCCCATCTTGACAGTGTGAAGCTGCAACCAGGTTAGTAAGCCTGTTGTTTTATCTGTTTATACTGGGGTTGAATATAAGAGTAACAATCAGTATGCATGGAGCAGTGAAGCAGTGAGCCTGTATTTGGTATGCAGGACGCTTTGCTGGGGTCCATGGTGACACCCTGGCACGGACAGGACTTAGTTTGTCCAACTCCTGTAACTTCAACTCAAAGTGCGCCAGGCTCTCAGGTACAGGTGCGTCATTCTCCACTGGAGAGCCACTGTCTTATCTGTTCTCCTGCACCATTCTTGGTCATTCCTGTCAGGGGCTAATTATTGTGAGGACTGAGTCCCCATGCAGCGCCTCTCTCAGATCACATAGCAGTGCAGCTGCCCTGCTGCACAGCGGACCAACTGCAGGAGCTATAATAGGACGCAGAGGTTGGGTTGCGCAGCTGACGAGGCTGATTCCCGAGGAGCCGGAGCTCTGCAGGACTATTTAAGTCACTGCCCGTCGATCCTGGAGGCTTATTACCAAAATGTCACCTCGGTCTGGATGTGTCATGAAGAACATATGTGGAAGTGTGTTGACACACCGAGAGACTCACATTTTAGCACCATTATGCGTGTTTTTTATTTTATTAGACTGCTCTTCAACTGGGCTGTGATGCAAAATCACCAAGGCAGTCTATATGAATGACACCTTTACTGTGCGATTATTCAGTTAACTTAACGTGCTTTTACTCTTCTGCTCCACAATATTGTATTTCTTACTGCACCATATTTATCTGACTGGCACCTTTAGTTACTTTACAGATGGATATTTTGAAAAACACAAAAAAGATGATTAATTTAAGAAATATATGATATTGTGCCACAGATCAAATCACCCAACAGCATATAAAGTGGTTAAAATGTGCTCAACATTCACTTCACATTAAAATTATGCTTATATGTCAACGCATCAGTGATAATATTCCAATATTATGATGTAAAATGATGTAAACTCCTGGTATATTTTGATGTTAATACTGTTTCACTATGCAGGACTGAAAACATTTTTACTGTTACACCCTGGCTGTCATACTGTCATTTCAGCCCTCACTACTTTCCTGCACTATAACTACATGATAGGATGAACAAATAAACCCTTGTGTCAGTCTGGTCTAATGTTGAGTGTCTGTTGTGTGCAGATTCACCATGGGGATCAAGGCGGCCCTGCCCAGATATGAGCTCTATCTCTACACGGCGGTGCTCTGCGTGGCCTTGATATGGGCTGGAAGTTGGATATTTGAAGCTTCCAGTGGTGAGTGTGCTACAGATACCCAAAGCACGAAGCTCACAGACGTCTGTTCATCTTTATTAGTCTTTTAAATGGACACTTTTTAGTAGCTGCCTACTCCTGTACTCACAGACAAAGTGAGGAACCCACAGGTTTTGCCTTGTTTTTACCTTTATGTTGATCTATATGGCTATTAGTACAGTATTTGGTTCTTATTTTAAATAGGTCCTTATGGTGCTCTATCCACTGTTTAATAGTGAATAAAGGACTATCTCATCTAATAACGCTGCTCTATTTAACATAAAACTGCATGAAACAGTTCATTCAGCAGACTTAAAGAGGCCTCCTCCCCCCCAAGCAAATCTGTACGGCCAAGACGATTTAAAGATAATCCAGTTACTTCATAATTATTTTTCTGATGGAGATATTTCAGACTACAACTACTGAGTTGAGTGATCCCCAAACATTTCATCCTGAAAACCTGACATGTTTTCAGACAGTAAAATGTGTAAACTGGTGAATGCCTGTCTCATTCTGTGGTGGAATATAACTAAAGACATTTACTCAAATACTGTACTTAAGATTTCACTTTACTTGAGTATTTTTATTTTATATTCCGCTTCAAAAGCAAATACTCTTTATTCCAACCTATTAATTTTACAGCTTCAGTTACTTTGCATATTCACTTTATTGCTATTATTATTATTATTATTATTATTATTAATAGTAATAGTAATAATAATAATGGAAATTAAAAATAATAATTTACTATAGTTTAATAAATAATTTAGTTAATACAGTATGATGTTCTATCACAGGTTAAGTTACCTGGTAGTATATAAATAATTAAAAAAATAGCAGCTAATATAATATAATATAATTATAATTCCTTGCAGTAAAATATTTTTACCCTGTCGCGCTGCTAAAAGGTCCTTATATATCTATCAGTCATCATTCTGTCTTCAGCCTCTTGTAAAGTTCAGTGCTCAGTCTGGGCTCCTGCATGCTGCTCAGTTTACCATGATAGAAGCCTGGCTGTGTTCCCAGAGGTAAGAGGCTTTGCCTGACTGACCCTCACATTTTCATATCTGTTTTCACGTCCATTAGTGTAATCAGACAAAGCTGGAGGAGCTGCTCTGTTGGTGCGTGCCAGCTGCATTTGTTGCCATGAACTGAATAACTCAACATCACTGCCATGCTCCTGAATATTATCACACTTGTTGTTATTGTCATAATATTATTATAATTCCTAATGTTTCACCCAGGTTATACAGTGAACTAATCTCCTACAGGCAGATTCTGTGAGGGTAGATGATGTTTATCAAATGGACCGAATGTTGAATTCACTGTGAATAATCCAACAATCACACCAAAGCTTACAGCAGTGGCGTCATTAAGCCCATTTTAAGAGGGCTGAAACCCTCCTAAGATATTCTTAAGCCCCCCCCTAAATAATTTGGTGTTTGGTGACAAAACATGCTAAACATGATGAAGTGTCCTCTTGAGAGACAAGAACACACACCTAACTCATTGAGGGCCAGCTGTTTTCTAAAACAGAAAGTAGCTTGTGCCAGCATTATTTGCTCATTTTCTGTCATATTTCTAGACCCACAGAATATTTTGTACTACGACTCTGAAAACACTGAATAGCTCACATGAAAGAAGAGACTCTCTATTTCATCATGAAAAAAAATGTTTGTTTTTACCTTGTTCCATTCTTGTTTTATCAGAGGTAGAGTAGAGGACACTTTCACCAAAATCACCACTTTTTGTCCAGATTCTGTTTGTTTTGCTCTCTAATCTCGATCGTCTCCACTTCCTGTTTTGATCTCTGTGGTGCATGTTACCCCTTTATGTCTCGACTACAATCCACAGAAGCCCCGAAATTACTCACGGGCTGCAGGAGGCCGCGATCAGTGACCCACTGCAAAGAAAGAAAAAAAACGCTGACAGCGAACCTCGTCAATTACACTCAAAGAGTTAATTTCGCTGTTTCTTTTTGCTCCTGCTCTTCAAAAATTCTTTGCACGCCACTGCATATATGAGGCTATTTGGCTATATAAATTAGCCTCATCTGGGGGCCAAGCCCCCCATCCTTAAAACCTAGTGACGCCCGTGGCTTACTGGACCTCTCAGAGCAATTATTTAAAAAACGCTCTGAAAAAAACAGAAGCCTTACCGTCTATTGCTTGATTAAACAGCACACTGTGTTTGGTGAACATCCTGTTTTCTTCTTCATTCAGAGAATGTAAACAGGAAGGCCTTCAGAGAAAGCGTGAAACCAGGATGGCATTACTTTGGCAGGAAAATGGTGAGTTGTTATACACAATGGTGACTTATAATCACATTTACTGGTGCAGGAGAGAGTGGCTGTTATGAGTGCGTCTTCTTTCGCCACAGGATGTTGCGGACTTCGAATGGATGATGTGGTTCTCAACGTTCCGCAATCATATCCTTTTTGCTCTCGTCGGTCACGTAATCTTTGCCAAGATATTCACCCTGCTGGCTCCAAAGGTGCGTGCATGTGTGTGAACAGCCGTCAGCTAGCCACTGTAATCTGAATGCATACAGGTATAATGGCATGTCTCTTACTGAGTGTATATGTATTCTGCATATGTGCACAAACACATTGATCTGCAGTGTGCTGGTGTAAACTGTTGGCCTTCGGCTGTACAAGTAATTCAGTTCTGATCATTTCAATGCAATTCTTTCCTTTTCTACTGCGTAGATGCTGTATATTTGCACCCCAAGGTCCAACATGTTTTGACTTGATGCATGACTGTGACACTGTCTGTTGAGTGTACCTGTTGTTCTTCCCTGTGAATATCTTTGGGCATATTTAAAACAGTTTGATGATGTTTTAAACATGTTTTCTGTCTTGTTCCATGCTTACAATGAAGATTGGTATAGATGGATGTAAGGTAACCTTAATAAACTTGTGATTTTTGTAACGTTTGTCACGTGTTTCATTTAAACTATTGTTGTTTCCTCTCCTTCAGATCATCCTAAAGCATATCCGTCGTTACAGATACTAACGCCATTGCTCGTGTGTGTTGCATTGAAGCCTGAGTAGCCGTGAAGTGTCGTCACACTGACGCTGGCCCCTCTTTACCCACAGCACAGATCCTTGGTCTTTGGTGTTTACGGTGGTTTGGCAGTCCTGGTGACGATGGGCTGGACCTTCATGGCTCTGGTTCTGTCTCACTGCATTATTCTCTACAGCGTCGCCCTGGTCAAGATGAAGTGGCTGTGCTTTGTGGCAGGCCTCACCACGCTGGCCTCCATCAAGCTGGAGCCTTATAACTCCTGGCAGGTGAGCTCAGACCTCAGATCAGCCAAAAACACTGATCGCCTGACAGGGCACGAGGTGTGGGAATTTGAAATATCTCGTTATCTACATATATATCTTTTTTTTAAAGTGCATTAAAGGGGGCTGAAGGGAATAAGATAAGACCATACTGACATATGTTACGTTAAATTATATAGTGTGAAATTAATGTGCGGTATATTCAAGATTCAAGATTTAAGAAGTGTTGCCAAGTGAGCTTGTACCGGTTTGACTTGGTGTCAAAAGCTGACGTTACTCACATAGTAAAGTCTAAAAAATGATACACATATAAAAAATAAAAGGACATTTCCTCAGCCAAGTGCTGTGTACAGCTGTTAATAACTGCAGATGAATAAATGAATAAATAGATAAAAAGTAGGTTATGATGTTCCATGCGGGAACAAAGATATTGCATATGTACTGGATTAGCATACACATTATATACAAACTGTATATGCTGTATACACACACTGAAGTACTCACATCCTGTACATAAAAGTACAAATACCACAGTCTAAAATACTTCATTACAACTAAAAGTCCTGAATTCAAAAAGTAAAAATGACTCAGAATGGCTCCTTTGAATGTTATGATTATGATTATTATTATTATATAGAATATTATGTTATATTTTGAGTTTAATCACTAACAAATACACAGAATAATGTTAATGTGAACCAAATCTGAGACACTTTGTATCCTACTGGGACATAGAGACATAAATAATGTGTAGTGTGTCACCTAAAAGTTCAATCATGACAGCAGTAGTTAAGTATTATATGTAGTGGTACACGTGATAATGGTCTGTAATTTATCTATTTACTATTTATCTCATTCATAAGTTATGTTCAGCTGAGCTGCTGCGAGTTTATTTATCCTTTACATATTTTTATTATTATTATTTTTTACCTTGTGTGCTGCAGTCTGTCACTTTGTATTTCTTATTCTATAGAGAAACAGTGCTGTAAACCAGAGTCAAAGAGTCTTAGTATGTGAAAAAAAATGCTTGGTCAATAAAGCTGAAAACTGAGGAGGTGAGGAGGAGGTGTAAGGTGCTGTGTCCATCACCTGATGCTCCTCTCTGTCTCCAGGAAGCTTTGGTGACCGGCTCCTTCGACCTTCAGGACATCCTGTTCTACGGAGGCTGTGGCTTCAGCATCATGCGCTGCATGAGCTTCGCTCTGGAGAACTGTGAGAGGAAGGACGGCAGCTTCACTTTCTCTGATCTGCTGAGATACAACTTCTACCTGCCCTTCTTCTTCTTCGGACCCATCATGACTTTCGACAAGTTTCACGTCCAGGTGGGAATTTAATTATTCAACAGACAGGAATGAAAAATGGTTAACTGTTACCCTCCACTCTAGGGAGGCAGGGGTAACAAAGAAATTCCCCGCTGGTGTGGGATTTTAAAGAAAAGAACAAAAAAACAAAAAAAACACACACACAAGCCACAGGGGCTGAATCAAGTGAAATTAAACAAAACAACCGTTTGCAAAAGGAAACACACAAGCTATCCTAAATAACAAAAAGGTGATAAAAGGAAACTAGAATAGAAAACAAGCAGACGGGTTTAGACGCTGCTGAAACAAAACCCATGGTAAACAAACAAAACCAAAACCAAGCGGATACAGTCAGGAACACAAACCAATCAATGACAAACCAAAACTCAGGCTACCCAAGCCGATATCCCAGAAAGTAAACCACAACCAACAGAAAACAACAAGCAGCTAAACGGACTCAATAAGACAACAGACCGGTGAGGAGAGCAGGGATTCTGTGGTCCTGAGACCACTAGGGGCGCTACAGACACTGACCACACGGCTCCTCATCATCAAAACCAATAACAACATGAATGATCATAATATAAATATAAAGTCTATACGAAATAGAACTGACGATGCGAGTGGGTGGGGCTTGTGTGCACTGACGTCACTAGCGACGTCACAATCCTCCTGAACCGAGGTTATGAAAGGAGGCAGTTTGCAGAGGTTAGTGACTCCCGGTCCTCATTGCACTGAGGAGAACCGGGGAGCTCCTACCCTTGGTTGGTGAGCCCTTTTTTCGCTACATGGGTTCATCTCCTGGAGATCAGTGGGTAGCCTTTTGTGCTGCTCCAGTTCATCTCCTTGACATGCCCTAAGCCACACACCTTTTGGGCCTCCTTCCAGCTCGGAGCTCTCCAGTGCTTCCTCGGAGGCTGGGAGGGGTAGAGGACAAGCCCTCAGTCAGAGGACTTGTCCCCTACCTGCATATCTATGTCAAACAGAAAATATCAGATTATTCCAGCATATGTCACAGCTCAGTGACTGTCTCCAGTTGTGCAAAGTAAATAACATTTGTGTAACTGTAGTATTTATTACTTAAATGGACTGAAGCCTGCTGGTGACTTTCTGGGCTGCTGAAAACTACTGATAATACAATATGCGAGGATATACATCATTTAAAAGTTGAGTATTTGTTCTGCTAATTCTACGCACACTCTATCCTGTCTTGTTTGACTGAACTGATCAGATCAATGAATGTGTTTGATAAGGTGCAGGAAATAAACACAACTGCACTGTAATCATGTGTGTGTTTTGGAGTGAGTTTGCCAAAAGCTGTTTAACAGTGTTTACAGTTACAAACGCTGCACTACTGCCCCCTACTGGTCTGAACAGGCTCCAACACTGATCCACAGTGGACCAACAGATTAATGGATGATCTGATATCACCAAGTACTGAACAGTCCTGGACAAATGTCAGAGTTTTTAGAGTTAGGGTAAAGCTTAGGGTTAGTGCTCCAGGACTATTGTCTCAGTCGTGCCATCTTGTACATAGTCTTAACATCTGCTGCAATACATACATACAATACATCCATCCATCCATCCATCCATTATCTACCACTTATCCTCTCATAGGGTCAGGGGGGCTGGAGTCTGAAAGAAAGGCCCCGGGCCGGGAATCGAACCCAGTACCTTCTTGCTGTGAGGCGACAGTGCTAACTACTGCACAACCATGCCGCCCCAATGTCTTACCAAAACTACTTTACTTATTTTGAACTATCCCTTTGCCACCACCTCTCTGATGCAGTACTACTACCTCACTGTGATGCAGTACTACCACCTCTCTGATGCAGTACTACTACCTCACTGTGATGCAGTACTACCACCTCACTGTGATGCAGTACTACTACCTCACTGTGATGCAGTACTACTACCTCACTGTGATGCAGTACTACCACCTCACTGTGATGCAGTACTACTACCTCACTGTGATGCAGTACTACTACCTCACTGTGATGCAGTACTACTACCTCACTGTGATGCAGTACTACCACCTCACTGTGATGCAGTACTACTACCTCACTGTGATGCAGTACTACCACCTCACTGTGATGCAGTACTACTACCTCACTGTGATGCAGTACTACCACCTCACTGTGATGCAGTACTACTACCTCACTGTGATGCAGTACTACCACCTCTCTGATGCAGTACTACTACCTCACTGTGATGCAGTACTACCACCTCACTGATGCAGTACTACTACCTCACTGTGATGCAGTACTACCACCTCACTGTGATGCAGTACTACTACCTCACTGTGATGCAGTACTACCACCTCACTGATGCAGTACTACTACCTCACTGTGATGCAGTACTACCACCTCACTGTGATGCAGTACTACTACCTCACTGTGATGCAGTACTACCACCTCACTGATGCAGTAGTACTACCTCACTGTGATGCAGTACTACTACCTCACTGTGATGCAGTACTACCACCTCACTGTGATGCAGTACTACTACCTCACTGTGATGGAGTACTACCACCTCACTGTGATGCAGTACTACCACCTCACTGTGATGCAGTACTACTACCTCACTGTGATGCAGTACTACCACCTCACTGTGATGCAGTACTACTACCTCACTGTGATGGAGTACTACCACCTCACTGTGATGCAGTACTACCACCTCACTGTGATGCAGTACTACCACCTCACTGTGATGCAGTACTACCACCTCACTGTGATGCAGTACTACCACCTCACTGTGATGCAGTACTACTACCTCACTGTGATGGAGTACTACCACCTCACTGTGATGCAGTACTACCACCTCACTGTGATGCAGTACTACTACCTCACTGTGATGCAGTACTACCACCTCACTGTGATGCAGTACTACTACCTCACTGTGATGGAGTACTACCACCTCACTGTGATGCAGTACTACTACCTCTCTGATGCAGTACTACCACCTCTCTGATGCAGTACTACTACCTCACTGTGATGCAGTACTACCACCTCTCTGATGCAGTACTACCACCTCTCTGATGCAGTACTACTACCTCACTGTGATGCAGTACTACCACCTCTCTGATGCAGTACTACCACCTCTCTGATGCAGTACTACCACCTCACTGTGATGCAGTACTACCACCTCTCTGATGCAGTACTACTACCTCACTGTGATGCAGTACTACCACCTCACTGTGATGCAGTACTACCACCTCTCTGATGCAGTACTACCACCTCTCTGATGCAGTACTACCACCTCACTGTGATGCAGTACTACCACCTCTCTGATGCAGTACTACCACCTCTCTGATGCAGTACTACCACCTCACTGTGATGCAGTACTACCACCTCACTGTGATGCAGTACTACTACCTCACTGTGATGCAGTACTACTACCTCACTGTGATGCAGTACTACCACCTCACTGTGATGCAGTACTACTACCTCACTGTGATGCAGTACTACCACCTCACTGTGATGCAGTACTACCACCTCACTGTGATGCAGTACTACCACCTCTCTGATGCAGTACTACCACCTCACTGTGATGCAGTACTACCACCTCACTGTGATGCAGTACTACTACCTCACTGTGATGCAGTACTACCACCTCACTGTGATGCAGTACTACCACCTCACTGTGATGCAGTACTACCACCTCTCTGATGCAGTACTACTACCTCACTGTGATGCAGTACTACCACCTCACTGTGATGCAGTACTACCACCTCACTGTGATGCAGTACTACCACCTCACTGTGATGCAGTACTACCACCTCACTGTGATGCAGTACTACCACCTCACTGTGATGCAGTACTACCACCTCTCTGATGCAGTACTACCACCTCACTGTGATGCAGTACTACCACCTCACTGTGATGCAGTACTACTACCTCTCTGATGCAGTACTACCACCTCTCTGATGCAGTACTACCACCTCACTGTGATGCAGTACTACCACCTCACTGTGATGCAGTACTACTACTAGGGCCTGGCAGGTCAAAGGTCAAAGACAAATCACTTGTGAAGCCAGTTCTCACAGAACAAAGCAGTAAACCTTGTGACCAAAAACTTTATGAACTAAATGCATCCTTGTGAATTGGTTAAATTTTCAATTGGGTTTGATATAGGATAAAATGAAACTGTATTATTCAAGCAAATATGCATGGCATAATTGTTTAAAAAATCTTTTAAATGCATTACTCATGCAATATTTAAATAAACAAAGAGACCAATCCTCTGTTAAGAGTAGGATGGTCAATGCTACATAATGCATCACAATGCCTGATTAATTCTCAGTCCACTGAGATACATTGTTATTAAAGCACTGATTGATTAAAATACTAAATATATTCTAAAAAAATTGAATCTAATTTGGAAATTTAAATTAAATACTGTGTGTCTAAAACCGAGCAGTGCCCACTGATGTCCTCAATTTGCCTGCATTCCCTCACTTAGAGTCCATACTCTGTATGCAACTCAACCAGGAGCTGAACAGGATAAAGTCCCTGTCTTCAAGGCAGAATGAATGCACCAAAGCTATCTAACCACTACACCACTGTGCCACCCCTCACATTCCACTATCTTACCCAAAATGCATTAGGTTCTGTCAACATAAATTATTAAAAATTTAAGTTATTGCACATTACTTAATGATGCTCAGAGACAAAATATGACCATATATGGCAGAAGCTTATGCTATGTTACACTTACACCCAGTTTGGCTTTTTGAGTGTGTGCTGAGATGCTCTGAACATTTTGCTCAGGTGAACAACACCCAGCTGAGCCGTAAGGACCGAGAGCTGTGGCGCATCACCACCAAGGCTTTGCTGCACCTGGGAGTTATTCTGGTGGTGGACGTCTTCTTCCACTACCTCTACATCCTGACCATCCCCAGCGACATGAAGCTGGTCACCAAGCTGTCTGACTGGTCTCTGGGTGAGCTGGATGTCTGCATTAGCATCACATCATGAACTTTATATCAAACATCGTCGGTGTGCTCCTGTTTCCTTCGCAGCCGGTCTGGCTTATTCCAACCTGGTGTATGACTGGGTGAAGTCAGCCGTGATGTTCGGTGTCATCAACACCGTGGCGACCCTGGACCACCTGAACCCTCCTCAGCCTCCCAAATGCATCACCATGCTCTACGTCTTCGCTGAGACGTACGTGTCACATCACTGCGGCGTTTCTTTGGCAGCCATGCTAAACACTGACATCATTCACAAGGAAATGTCTTTGGTTTTTTAGGCACTTTGACCGAGGCATCAACGACTGGCTGTGCAGGTGAGTGTTGGATTTTAAAAATCAGGGGTTTAAATAGCTGGTTCCCAGCCTGTTGTGGGGGTCGCCTAAGCATCACGTGGGGGTTGAGAGGCCTTCTCAATTTTTAAAGATGTCACATCAAATCAAACTTTATTTGTATGGCACTTTTTGTACATTTTGCAGCTCAAAGTGTCTCACAGAGATTAAAACCAACAATGGAAAAATAAAATAAGTCAGGCAAAAAGTGAGGAAAAAGCCACCTTTGGGAAAGAAACACTGGAGCTGAATTAAAAGCTAAATAATAAGTAAATAAATAAATGAATAAATAAATATCTAAATAATAAATGAATTAATTCATAAGTAAATAAATACATAAAATCATTCATAAATAAATACAAAAAATAGATGATTAATAATAGAAGTCATGTAAAAACCTGATCAAAAGGAAAATGTAGAATAAAAGCTGAGACTTTTTTAAATATATAGTTGGCCCATATTTCACAGAATAAAGGCAAAGAGTTTGTAAGAACATGGCAAAAAAAAAAAAACCTTTTGAGAGACAGAGAATTGCTTTAACAGTTCCTAAAAAATGACAGTCATTTGAACTACAAAGTTGCCTCAGAGCGCTGCTTCTCTGACACAATATTCACCAAACATTATGTGCTCACAATCCATCCAAATGACTTGTTTTGCACCAACTTCCTGCAGTTATTGTGTGGACTACCTCTACTCAAATATTGCACATTGCACTACCTCTTTGTCCAGCGTTTTTTTTTTTTTTTTTACTGTATATACTGTATTTTTTATCACATTATTTGTCTTTAAGCTGCTTTTATTTATCTATTTTAGACACTTTATTGCTCAGTATTCAGTGTGAATAGAAACACTTTTCCTTACTGTTCATGTGACACCTTGAATCCTTGAATTTAGGGCATTAAGTTTCCTCAATGATATAACAGAAACATGCACTACATGTGATTCTCCGTCGTTAATTTGAGTTGTGATATTGCAGGTATGTTTATGACTACATCGGAGGTGATCACGATAAAATCTTCAAGGAGCTCCTGGCCACCTTCTGCACCTTCTCCATCACCACGCTGTGGCTCGGCCCGTGCGAGCTGGTTTACATCTGGTCCTTCTTTAACTGCTTCGGCCTAAACTTCGAGCTGTGGGTGGCCAAGTTTTTCTCCCTGCCTCCATTTTCTACCATAGAGGTGAGAAACATTGAGATATTTTTTAAAACATAATCACTCACAGTTGGAGTTGTGTCATTTTGTGCCATATGCCTTGATCCAGGGTGCACTGGGTGAAGCCATGTCACGCAGGATCCGCGGTGTGTTCAACGCTGCCAACTTCTGGGCCATCGTCCTCTACAACGTCCTCTCCCTGAACAGTTTGGAGTTCGCCAAACTGGTGGGAAGACGACTGATTTTCAAAGGTGGGGAACGACAAGAGTATATTAAAGCGATCAGACTTTATGACCAAGTGAAGAACACTGATGATCTCCTCACTAAATGGACATTTAGTCCTCAGAGTTGACGTTAGAAGCAGGATCAGGATTTTTCTGGAGTTTGACACCAAGAAGCAAACAGTGATGTCTAGAGGACTGGATCAGAGCATCTCCAGACCTGCAGCTCTGGTGGTCTGTTCCTGGTCTACAGTGGTCAGGGTCTATCAAAAGTGGTCCAAGGAAGGACCAGAGACAGGGTCATGAGAGGACAGGGATCACTGATGCAGGTCTGGTCCTGGTGGTCTGATCTAACAGAGCAGAGAAGTTAATGCTGCTGAACATAGAAAGGAGTCAGACAGCACAGAATAAACCTTCAGGGGTCAGAGGTCAGCATCACTATGTGAGGCAGCTGGTTATAAAGTTCCACCTATAAATGAAATGAAGAGGTTGTTCACAGGATTAAAGCCATACTTTCTTCCCTCCAGGCTTTCCTCTGTCCACCCTCTCAGTGTTACTGGTGACCTACTGTGGCGTGCAACTGGTGAAGGAAAGGGAGAGACGACAAGCCCTGCAGGACGACCTGGAGCCGGCGAAGCCCGGAGACGGTGGCAAAGAAAAAGCAGAATAAACGGACAGGAAAGACATGGACTGTCACAGGCTCCTCACGGTCCACTTCCCCCTCACACTGATCCACCCTCAGCCTTGCAAACTGCACTCAACCAGACTGTAACAGCCACTTCCCTCTTCTTTTTTTGCTGTTGTTTGTCAGAAGTGAGGCTGTGAAATATCCTCAAGTGCACTTGTTGTAGATGATCGCCACGTCCTACGGCACAAATCCACCGACGGTGCATTTTGTACTGTATCCGAGCAAAAGATTGTTTGACAAATGACGATGCTGCACCTGATAGTTTATATGAAGACATGCAGTATTCTAAGAACAACTACTTCGCTCTGTGTGGTTGTGTGATTATATTTTTTTCCTTTCAAACCATTTAAAAATCATCGACAATATGATATTTTTAGTCTTGATTCTGCCTTTGACAATGTTTAACCACACTGAAAGGGTTCAAACAAAACTTGAATGAAGAAACTAAACAAAGGGTGCTGTGGAGATCCTCCACATATTAGCTTGCAGCTGCTTGTGATGATGCTCTACTGTCACTGAGCGGTTACACAAGCCACAGTGTTTAGTCTGCAGAATGGACTAGATCCAATAGTTAGTAAATCTGAATGTACTTCAACAGTCCAGGGAGCGACAGCTTTAGGTGTGACGTTTCAGCATTTCTCCCTTCATGATTCAGGCCCCTCGGCTCGCCATGAAAGCTGATATGTGTCCCTCTCTTCTCCGGCCTGTCACCAAAACCTGCTGCCTGACCACCGACACAGCAGGGAAAAAAGAAAAGATCATGCAGACTGTAAAGCCTTTTCTCACTGTAGGGTTTTTATTCAAAATGTTTTCATGTTGGACTTGAAATAAAGTTTTGTTTCATCCAAAAGTGACACAAGCACAAGTTTGATTTGTTGCTGAAGAAAATGGTTGTGTTGTTGTTGTTGTTTACTTTATTATTGTAAATTTATTATCCCAACACCCAGTGAGGTGTTTGACACCGCTGCCCTAAATTAACAGTATTACTAATTATTACATTTTTTCTAATAAGTAATAATTAAGTAATATCCCAGGTTGGGATCAATAAAGTAATGTGCAAGCTCTTTATCAAAATTATGTTTTTCATGCTAAAGTATAGTTATTGTTGATATCCATGAACTTAAATAAATTTACGGCTTAAAAAACAGAGGAAATATCAAAGCACATTATTATTATTACTGTTGTTAATTGAGATGTTAAATTTCAGTTATTTGCTGTCATTCCTGAACAGAACATGTTATTTAATTTTAATAAAAAAGTCTAAAAAGGTGAGACAAACAGGACAGCTGGTCTAATAAATGCGTTCAGCACTGTATAAGTCTGGTCTGCATTTAAACGTTAACACAACTGAATTTTGCCTAAATCTGTGGTCATGCTTTTTTTATTATTATTTGAGATATTGTGATCTCTCACCACAAGATGGCCCAGTCTGACCAAAACTAATCACTGACAGATAAATTATCAGGTGTTTCTTCTTAGTTTTAAACTGTGTGGACATACAATAATACAAATAATACAAAGAACGATGGCTAAATTCCACTTGTAGTCCTGGAGTTCTACATGCTGAGTCACTGTCAGACAGTGATGAGTCATTCATATTATTAGTAACACAAAACTCCTTTTGTAAGCGGTCTGGAGGTTTAATTTAAGCTTTGGTGATCTTGAGGAAACTGGACTACATGTGATTTTTTTTAGAGAGAAAGTCTCCAACACAAACACCACAGTTATGATTATTTACTTTATTTACTAATACTTATAGTAATTTATGTTGTGCCTTGTCAGAATTTAGTCTGTTATGTGTAGAATGTTTTGAAATACTGATGGGATCTGATATGAAAATTTAGGGTAGTCAGAAGGATGAGGTAAAAATAAAATAAAATAAATCCTGATTTAACAGGTGACTCTTTAAACCTTTCAAAAGTCCAACCAAAAAGGTTCCCTTGTATTTGGAAGGTAAAAAAAAAAAGATCCAGAAGCTTCTTCATCTCATTTGCAGCCATCAGGTGTCAGTGTTGTTTCTCACTCTGGGTCGAATGTTTGAAGTGTTACACATTTTCCAAATATATATAATATGTATGAACACGTCTCATGACCTTCATTATTCCCAGATGTTGTGAATAATGTAATTTTTTTTTTTTTTTGAATAATGATTTGATAGCAAATCATTTTGAATGAACTTCCTGTTTTCATTATATTTAAATTATATAATCAGTGTTTAATTACATGGGACATTTTCATCCATTTGTTATGTTTCTTTTCTTTTTTGTGTGTATATATATATATATATATATATATATATATATATATATATATATATATATATATATATGTACATAAGAAATAAACTTTGACTTGACTTTTCTTGTCATGTGAAATAGTAATAACTCTCGTGTCCAGGGATGAGTTAACCTGAGGAGGATTCATGAATAAACAATCCATTTTTGTTCTGAAACATGAGTTAAATGCTAATTTCTGGTGTTTATTGTGTAACATGCTGATCTTCCAGGCACCGTCCTGTACCTCCACTGATGTACAAGCAATGACAAACAATTTGCAAAAAGTGCGTCAGGCAGGCTGATGGTGAGAAGTCCTGCTGCATTTAACACGCTGTCAGCCCCGTGCTTCGTCATTCAGCTGTTTGTGGGGGTCTGAGCGCTGCAGGTCTGGATAGCCCCACCAACATGGATTCCTCAGCTTTGTGACGGTCCTGGCTATAAATAGTCTTGACTTACAGAGTGACTGACGGCCACGGACAGCTGCAGCCAAAGGCCAACCGACCCCGTGGACACCATCCACAGCCATTCGAGCAGCCCCGAGCACGCTGACAGTCCCGCTCTGTCGTGGGGAGAGTGAGCAGGGCGCCCACGAAACCCAACCAGGACAAGGAAACAGGACAAAATGGCTGCCCAGACTATCGACCCGGTGGAGCAGCCTCGGATGTACCAACAGACTCTGCTCCAGGACGGGCTGTGTGACCTCCTGGAGAACGACAAGTTTGTGGACTGTGTCCTCAAGGTGCAGGAGCAGAGGTTCCCCTGCCACCGCCTGGTTCTGGCCGCCAGCAGCCCCTTCTTCAAGGCCATGTTCCTGTCCGACCTGGAGGAGAGCAAGAACCGCGAGATCGTCCTCAAAGACGTGGAGCCGGGCATCATGGGGATGATTCTGCGTTACTTGTACACCTCTGACATTAATGTGACAGAACACAACGTCCAGGATATTTTCATGGTCGCTAACATGTACCAGATCCCTTCCATCTTTTCTGTTTGTGTGTCCTACCTCCAAGAGAAGCTGGTGCTGGGGAACTGCTTGGCGATCTTCAGGCTGGGACTGCTGCTGGATTGTCCCAGGCTCGCTCTCCATGCCAGAGAGTTCATCTGCGAGCGCTACCAGGTGGTCATCAGGGACCAGGACTTCCTGCAGCTGGGCCCGAGCGAGCTGGCCATCATCATCACCTCAGATTCGCTCAACGTTGAGCGCGAGGAGCTGGTGTTCGAGTCCCTGATGGACTGGGTCAGACACGACGAGACCGACCGGGTGAAGGAGCTGCCAGAGCTGCTGCACTGCATCCGTTTCAGGCTCATACCTCTGGATTACTTCAAAGAGAAAGTGGAGCGTCATCAGTTCCTCCGGTTCAACCAGGACATCAAGAAGGAGCTGGATCTGGTCAAGGACGCTCACAAGGGGCGTCTCCCAAAACCCAAGAAGCCCAGCAGCGATGGAGCAAAGGGGGGAGAAGGAAGTGATGAGGATGATGAGGAGGAAGGGTACTTACCGGGAATACTCAACAACAACCCTCGCTTTGGGATGTTTGAGCTGGACCTGATACTTATGATCAGCAACACAGGGACCGTGGCCTACGACCCGGCAGGAAATGAATGCTTTGTGGTCTCAGAGTCCACAGAAATCCCCTCGAACCACTGCAGCCTTGTGACCAAGGAGAACCAGGTGTTTGTCGTCGGGGGACTTCTCTACAACGAGGAGGACAAAGACGAACCGTTCAGCTCTTACTTCCTGCAGGTAGACCATCGGTAGCTCTCTGCGACCTGAAAACATCCTCTTACCGTCTGTCCCTTTGCGCCTCACATGTGCTTGTTTTCATCCCCAGTTTGACCCAGTGAGCTCAGAGTGGTTAGGAATGCCCCCACAACCCAACCCTCGCTGTCTGTTCTGCCTCACCGAAGCTGAAAACTCCATCTTTGTTGTTGGAGGAAAGGAACTGAAGGAAGGCGAGCACGCCCTGGACTCAGTCATCATCTATGACAGGCAGTAAGTGTGGACGCCAGCTTTTACAGAGTACCTCATTTGTTTTATCTAACTGAAAACAACAAATATGACATTTTCTGGAAATGTATCCTACTGATCACTAATGAAACTTCCTTTTAAATAGTCAGTAATTCCCATAAAAATGCAGACAGAATTTATCAGACCACCTCAAAGAGCCTCCAGCATCATCTCAGAATTTAAACTGATTTCACCATTTTAGACTCAAATTTGATCCAGAACACTGGAATTCACTGAGAAGTCAGAAATGAATCCAGAATAACAAACAACCACTAAAATTAAATTAAATTTTCCGTTCAGGAACGACAGTAAAGAACTGGAACTAAACATCTCAATTAAAAAAATAATAATAATGTACTTATATGTTTTTTTTATATTAATTTGAAAATTAATGGATAACAACAGTTATTTTATTTTAGCATTAAATATATCATTTTGATTGATTAACCATTACAGAAACACTAAATAAATACTGTAGTATTCAGTAATACTGTTAATTTAGGACAGCAGTGGTAAACACCTGACACTGGGTGGTGGAGCAGTAAATATGTTAAGCACTATATGTTTCCATAGATATAACAATAAATATAAATATTCTGTACCAAATTAGGTGACGATTGCTTATTCATGGTAGATACAATTAATTGAGAATTATATATATAAAAAAATTCAGCTGATTATTTGAAAATTGAAGAAATTTCTCAACTTTGAACTTAACCAATCAAACATGTTTTTTTTTTTGTTTTTTTTTTGGACGCAGATCATTCAAATGGGGAGAGTCGGACCCCCTGCCTTACCAAGTGTACGGCCATGGAGCCGTTTCTCACAACGGCCTCGTCTACGTCGTTGGAGGGAAATCTGAAAGCAAGTAAGTGTCTGTAAAACCTGAACGCTGTTTCATCATTTGAGTCCAGCTCAGGGTTGAACTTTCCCACTGTGGGTCCGTTTAAAACCTCCTGGATGAAATACACAACCAATCAATCGTGTAAGCTCGGTTATTATCTGTAAATTTATGATGAGGTTAGTATTGAGTGAGCATGAGTATTAATCTCACAGTTTGACCAATCAGTATTTAAAAGGGGGACTCCAGTGATTCAGCATGACTCATCAAATCATAACAATGGTCAAAATCAAAGGGACCATTCAGATTTTACTCAATATACACACACCAACGCTGGGAGTAATTCAGGGTTGGGTTTCTTGCTCAGGAACATCAGCATACTGACTATTTGAGGTGGGATTCAAACCACCGACCTTCTGATCGAGGGCCGATCTGCTCGACCACTGAGCCACAGCAAAGTTTAACGTCTCGTATGGTTTCTGGTTTTCTAAATCCCTTTATTGCCCCGTTTTAAGGAAAACACCTCAGATCAGAGGTTCACTGCCCACAGATTCAAAATCAGAGCACAGAACCAGAACAGTTCACCTGTGACGGCAGGTGTGCTGCACCCTCAGCCTGGCCTTCAATGGTCCCAGCAGAACCAGAACTTTAACACCGTAGAACTGAAAGCAACAAAGCAAAAGTCAACATTAGCTTACAAGCACTGTTGAAACAGCAATAACTGACAGTCATGCTAATATCAATGTAACCCAACAGAGACAGAATACTGACAACTTTGTCCTGCTTCAACCCTGGACCTGGTTCCTGCTGGGTCAGCCACATGGCCAGCTCAGCAGAACCAGACAGAAGTCTTGACTGAATATTTGGGACCAAAAATAAACAAGTCATCGGGGAAAAAAAACTCCCAAAAAAAAACAGCCAAGACAAGCTAGAAGATCTTTAGTACGAGTCAGCCTCCAAAATCACTAACTTCCTGTCATAAACTCAAAATCATCTTTCATTGCACTTATTTTAAACTCAACACCTCTACTTTATGACATCATCAGGGTTATTTATTTCCACTGAAAACACTGTGTGACCTTCTGATGAGTAAATGTGAACTTTATGATTAAAGTCATCGGTTAAACGCTCCATATGAAATGTTTCACGCAGGAAATGCATGAGAAGAGTCTGTGTCTACAACCCCACTAAGTTCGAGTGGAAGGACCTGGCCCCCCTGAAGACGGCCCGCTCCCTGTTTGGCATCACCGTCCACAAAGACCAGATCTTCGTGGCGACGGGGGTCACGGACGAAGGTCTCACCAGCTCTGCTGAGGTCTACGACATCGCTGCCAACAAGTGAGACAACAGCTCAGGCATCTGTTCACAGCAGATCAGCGAGTCATAAAGTAATAATACGCTGTAATGCAGCAGCTTCATCGTCACTCGTCTTCGTTGTGCTGCAGGTGGTCTGAGTTCACAGAGTTCCCTCAGGAGCGCAGTTCTCTCAGTCTGATCTCAACGGGAGGTTTCCTGTACGCTGTGGGAGGGTTCGCCATGATGCCCAGTGAAACCAGCGAGGAGCCCGTACCGACAGAGATGACTGACATCTGGAGGTGAGGAGTGATCATCACTCATCCATCCATCCATTTTCTACCTCTTATCCTCTCATAGGGTCAGGGGGGCTGGAGTCTATCCCAGCTGTCTTAGGGTGAAAGACAGGGTACACCCTGGACAAGTGTCCAGTTCATCACAGGACACATAGAGACAGACAACCACTCACACTCACATTCACACCTACGGTCAATTTAAATTAACCAGTTAACCTAATCCCCATGCATGTTTTTGGATGGTGGGAGGAAGCCGGAGTACCAGAGAGAACCCACACAGACATGAGGAGAACATGCAAACTCCACACAGAAAGGCCCCGGGCCGGGAATCGAACCCAGTACCTTTCTTATCACCACTCATTTCAAACTGAATTCACCTTTTGGGCCAGAACACTGAAATTCTCTGAGAAGCCAGAAATGAATCCAGAATAACAAACAACCACTAAACACATTTTTCTGTTCAGGAATGACAGGAAATAACTGAAGAATTTAACATCTCAATTTAAAAAATAAGAATAATGTGCTTTGATATTTTTTACTGCATTTTTTATAAAACAAAAATAATATTTTAGCATTAAAGATATAATTTTGATAAAGAGCTTGTACATAGTGGTGCATTAATTACAGAAACATTGAAAAAAACTTTAGTAACCAGCAATACTGTTAATATAGGGCAGCGGTGGCAAACACCTGACACTGGAATAATGAATTTGTTACGCTCTTTATATTATATTTTTCCATCCATTAAGTTCATTGGGGTCTAAATTAGAGAAAATAATAAGCAATAAAATTAACTTCCCATACTTTCCTCCCACATAGTGTGAATGTTCTTTTAATGCATTTTAAAATCATTTTTTCATCTTTTTGCACTGTATGTTCTTTGTTTTTAAATGCTTTTAAATGCCATGTATATGAAATGCACTAGCTGCCTTACCTATTCATGGAGTTTTTTTATTGTAAATAGATGAACAAACAAACACACACACAAGCCACAGGGGCTGAATCAAGTGACATTAAACAAAACAACCGTTTGCAAAAGGAAACACACAAGCTATCCTAAATAACAAAAAGGTGATAAAAGGAAACTAGAATAGAAAACAAGCAGACGGGTTTAGACGCTGCTGAAACAAAACCCATGGTAAACAAACAAAACCAAAACCAAGCGGATACAGTCAGGAACACAAACCAATCAATGACAAACCAAAACTCAGGCTACCCAAGCCGATATCCCAGAAAGTAAACCACAACCAACAGAAAACAACAAGCAGCTAAACGGACTCAATAAGACAACAGACCGGTGAGGAGAGCAGGGATTCTGCGGTCCTGAGACCACTAGGGGCGCTACAGACACTGACCACACGGCTCCTCATCATCAAAACCAATAACAACAACATGAATGATCATAATATAAATATAAAGTCTATACGAAATAGAACGGACGATGCGAGTGGGTGGGGCTTGTGTGCACTGACGTCACTAGCGACGTCACAATCCTCCTGAACCGAGGTTATGAAAGGAGGCAGTTTGCAGAGGTTAGTGACTCCCGGTCCTCATTGCACTGAGGAGAACCGGGGAGCTCCTACCCTTGGTTGGTGAGCCCTTTTTTCGCTACATGGGTTCATCTCCTGGAGATCAGTGGGTAGCCTTTTGTGCTGCTCCAGTTCATCTCCTTGACATGCCCTAAGCCACACACCTTTTGGGCCTCCTTCCAGCTCGGAGCTCTCCAGTGCTTCCTCGGAGGCTGGGAGGGGTAGAGGACAAGCCCTCAGTCAGAGGACTTGTCCCCTACCTGCATATCTATGTCAAACAGAAAATATCAGATTATTCCAGCATATGTCACAGCTCAGTGACTGTCTCCAGTTGTGCAAAGTAAATAACATTTGTGTAACTGTAGTGAGTGTGTGTGAGTGAGTTTGCCAAAAGCTGTTTAACAGTGTTTGCAGTTACAAACGCTGCACTACTGCCCCCTACTGGTCTGAACAGGCTCCAACACTGATCCACAGTGGACCAACAGATTAATGGATGATCTGATATCACCAAGTACTGAACAGTCCTGGACAAATGTCAGAGTTTTTAGAGTTAGGGTAAAGCTTAGGGTTAGTGCTCCAGGACTATTGTCTCAGTCGTGCCATCTTGTACATAGTCTTAACATCTGCTGCAATACATACATACAATACATCCATCCGTCCATCCATCCATTATCTACCACTTATCCTCTCATAGGGTCAGGGGGGCTGGAGCCTATCCCAGCTGTCTTAGGGTGAAAGACAGGGTACACCCTGGACAAGTGTCCAGTTCATCACAGGACACATAGAGACAGACAACCACTCACACTCACATTCACACCTACGGTCAATTTAAATTAACCAATTAACCTAATCCCCATGCATGTTTTTGGATGGTGGGAGGAAGCCGGAGTACCAGAGAGAACCCACACAGACATGAGGAGAACATGCAAACTCCACACAGAAAGGCCCCGGGCCGGGAATCGAACCCAGTACCTTTCTTATCACCACTCATTTCAAACTGAATTCACCTTTTGAGCCAGAACACTGGAATTCTCTGAGAAGCCAGAAATGAATCCAGAATAACAAACAACCACTAAACACATTTTTCTGTTCAGGAATGACAGGAAATAACTGAAGAATTTAACATCTCAATTTAAAAAATAAGAATAATGTGCTTTGATATTTTTTACTGCATTTTTTATAAAACAAAAATAATATTTTAGCATTAAAGATATAATTTTGATAAAGAGCTTGTACATAGTGGTGCATTAATTACAGAAACATTGAAAAAAACTTTAGTAACCAGCAATACTGTTAATATAGGGCAGCGGTGGCAAACACCTGACACTGGAATAATGAATTTGTTACGCTCTTTATATTATATTTTTCCATCCATTAAGTTCATTGGGGTCTAAATTAGAGAAAATAATAAGCAATAAAATTAACTTCCCATACTTTCCTCCCACATAGTGTGAATGTTCTTTTAATGCATTTTAAAATCATTTTTTCATCTTTTTGCACTGTATGTTCTTTGTTTTTAAATGCTTTTAAATGCCATGTATATGAAATGCACTAGCTGCCTTACCTATTCATGGAGTGACACCAAAAGGTCTCTGCAGTCTCTGTACACGACGAAAGGCATTGATTCATTGATATGTTATGATGCCATTAAGACAACAAACATTGACATATTTTTGTTTCCCACAGATACGATGAGCCTGACAAGTGCTGGAATGGGATTTTGAGAGAGATCAGCTACGCTGAGGGATCCACTGTTCTTCCAGTGCGTCTCAACACTCTTCGCCTCACCAAGTTATAACTGCTGCTGGTGCCACGCTGTTAGGAAATGAGTGTAGAAAAAGAGTTGAGTGTCAGGGACCCAAAATTGGCTTCAAAAGTTTCACTGAAGATGAAGAAAAGTTGTTCTACCAATCGTCTCACAGCAGGGGGAGACAGACACATGTACGTGAGGGTCGAAGTGAAAGTATCACACCAGCTTTATTTTATAAAAAGATAAAATGTTGATTTGTACATGTTTTTTTTCTATGTTATTTCATAAAATTATTTTATTTCCTGTTTGCTTTGTTCAAAGCAGAAATAAAGATAACGGTTGGTTATGATGACACAGACGGGCTGTCCACAGTGCAAATGGTTTATTCATCATCTGACATTCAAAAACATCTTTACGGCACAAATAAGAGACACGAGAATAATTAAAATAACACGAGCGAGGACCGTTTGAATGTAAACTGATTTCCAGTCACCACCACTGAACTACATCATCAATGTATTTACAGTCCCACATGTGTGCAAACAGTCTGAGGTACGTTCAGGTAGATTCAGTTTCACAACAAGAAGGGGGACTAAAGCAAACATCCACATGAAATGTGACACTGACGTTGCTCGTACATATTAACGTCTGAAAATGTCTGTTTTTAGCAGAATGAATGAATGAAAACATGTTTAAACACAGAAAGAGAGAGAATAACAACTATCACATGTGGAGTCACTGAACCTGATAAATACTATAAATATATATCAGACAAAACTGACAAGCTACACAACTCAAATCAGTCCAGGGAGTTTATGGTCTCCTCCTGGACTCTATGTTATTTATTTGTATTATTTAAACAGGAAAACAGTCAGCTTTGAGTCTAAAAGAGGATGTGGTGGTGAGGCTGCAGCCAATTTAAACTGTTAAATCTGTAAGAAAACTATGAGAGCCACTTTGTTTGGTTTATCCTTTCTGGGCCACTGTAGAAACACGGTGGACCCACTCAATAGATAGAAAAAAAACCAAACAGATTATCAGATTATTTTCAGGTGTCGATACACTAAAGAAATCATACTGACTGATATTATATTCCACTTAAAGTCATGTTCCTTTGAGACAGAGTTATTACAGTTCATCATGATAAAGTAAAAATAAAGGTAAGACATCCATCTTTCCAACAGTCCTTGAGACATTTCACTCAAAGCCACGAATGTCAATACAGCACTAGATGGAAAAAACACGATCCGTACCGGAAACCTGATTTGTACTGCACATGTGCAAAACACGTCTACATCCACTCAGCAGCCTATTGACGCATTTTATGGCAGTTATTTTATAGATCGGATAACTGTTGCTGCCCAGTCCATACTACGCAAATGTGTGTAAATATACAACATCATACTTTTTTTTTTAATTTTAAAAGATTGATACACAAAGTGGCAACAGTTGTCTGATCAATAATATAACTGCCGTGAAATGAACGGATATAGACACGTTTTGCACACGTGCAGTACAATTAAAATGTCTGTAAAAACGATGTCCAGCTTCATCCGGTAGATGATCAAAGACATAAAGGTTCATCCTCTGGGGATAAATGATATTTCTGCTGAGTCTGTACCAAAGTGTCTGCAACATGGTACAATTTCAATAATCATTTTTATCCACTCTGTACATAGGCTGTAGAACAGAGGTTTACTGTGTGTAACGGAGCGGTCCAGTAAAAGGAAGTTCATCAGCCACAGTGTTGTGTACCGTGGACTGATGCTGGAGCACATCTGGTCCTTTAGTTGCAGAAACAGTAAAAACGAACATCTGCTGAGCGACCGAGCACTCAGACAAAACTAAAAGCCTTTGTAATCTGAGATAAATTTCTCAAGCGGGAGCTTCAGTGTCTCCTCTGGAATGTTGTCCGGCAGTAATTCAGTGGAGTGTATGCCCCGTATAAAGCTGTCAAAGACGGGACAGGAACATGGACTCATCCCACTGCTCCTAACGGCCCGACACTGTCAATGCAGTAATGTTGTTACTGTCGGTCCCCTCAGCAAAATGAGCCATTAGGTTAAGTGCTTGGAGCCCTCTTGTGCAACACACCCTTTTAATAAACATCTCTCTTCTTATAGGACGCCGTTGGCCTCGGGCTTTATCCAGCTGTTGCTTAACATCAGATGGAAAACGCTGGCCAGGAGCTCCACTTCCCATTAATTCACATCTTCCTCCCCGCAGTATTTATCAGAAAAGACTTTGTTATTGTTATTCTGAGAATTGATTTTGAGCCTGTGCGGATCGACTCGTCATGTGATCTCAGCAAAGCTTCACTTTGTAGTGCGAACTGATCTGTTGTCAGATTTATCAGCCCGTGTGTAAATATCAGATACCTGCCAGTCAGAGCGGTCAACCTAAGTATGCTCCTGATCGAAGCTACATTAACACAGAAAATGATCTTTTCTTCATGTAAAGGAAATTATTTAACCCATTTACTTTCCGTAGTGGTTTCCCGATGCCTTCCCACCCTAAACCACTAATCACTTTTCTTTTGACAGCTAATGGTAAAGTAATGAACACATATTAGCTTCAGTACAGAGGACAGGACAGAGTATGTGAGCACAGTTCAGTACCCAACGATGCAGATGCTTTCAGATGGCAGAGAGGTGCTCCTGACATTCGGACGCTCGCCGTGTTGTGGGGCTGCATTTGTTCAACATGGTGATCTGGGTGCTGAAGTTGTTACCGTTGCTGCCGATGGAGGGCTGCTGGTACTTAGTGTCAGCACCCAGAAACCTCTGCAGCATCCATCTGCGCCACTTCCGCTTAATCTCCGCCTGAACCTGCAGGAGAGACGAGGCGGAAGACAAACAGGAAGAAGAGTCAGCGCGGTACGACACACAGGAGAGGGAGTGAATATGAGATTCAGAGACACAAAAGGCCAGTAAACGTCTGAAAAAGCTTACCTCTCCGTTCAGGAAGCAGTACAAAACTGCAACGACAAATCCCTGAAGAAGAGAGAAGTAGATAAAACCCAATAAGAGCTGCTGCCATAGTACAGCTGGGGGAACACTCAAAATGCTTGTGTATGAATAATGATGCTATGATTATGACCAACTTCAGGCTCAGACAGGAGGTTCATCATTTAGATCTCTGGGAAATGTTCCCAGGAGATCTCATTCTGAGCTAAAACGGTTATAAATTAAGAAATACTTTCCATTGCTACGCTTCCATCATTGCACTTGGCTCTCTGCGTTCACATTCAATTTATACTCAGTAAATCAGCGACCTCATTATTTAAGCGTGCAAAATTAAACATGTCGGCTAAACAAACAACCCACTTGCTTAATCAGAGCAAGTGTCTTCATGTTATCGGGCTGTTTTCATGCGACTTCACGGAATCAAAGGATTGTTTCTAATTTCTGTCTGGCGGCAAACTGATAAAGATTAAACACATTAAATCCATTCATTTGTCAGGAAGCAGCCCTACGTTTGGAAAGTGGACAGACTGCTAGATAACGCCTTGTGTGCCGTCATGTGACGTTACCTGAAATGACCCCAGAATCAGATCGAACACCAGCCTCACTTGTGGGTGGATGTGGTCGGGGATGAAGGCAAAAATGATGTAGTTTATACCAAAGAGAGGTATCAGCAACAGAGTGGATTTAGCAAGTCTCCTGAAAAACAGAAGGAGAAGAGAAGGCTCACAAAGCTCACAAAGGCTATGACTGCTCACCACCAGCAGCATAACAGCTGAATACTGTAAATAATGTATTCCATGTCCCCTGAGGAGAGACAGCTGTAACAGACGCCGACTGATAACCTACGAGTATTGATTGGATTCCTTTCTTCCGATGTCGGGGCAATTCATCTTCTGTCGCAAAATCCGGATTATACAGATGAAGAGGAAAAAGTTCACCTGCAGAGAGAATTAAAGACTGATTAATGTGCTGCACTGTGACGAGCTGCATATGAAATATTACTCACAAAGAGGTGCTGGGACTCACGAGTATGGTGACTAAAACAGGTGTTTTGATGATCCACCACGGACCGTCGTTGATTATCTCCCAGCATCTGTCGGAAGAGATGAGAGCAAACACAAATTCTGACAAAAATAACTTGTCAGAACAAAGCCAGTGACTGTAGACACAGCGAAGAAGAGGACAAAAAAAAAAAGATTTGAGGCTAGTTAGCCCAACTAGGAAAACACTGTAGCTACAAACAAAATGTGTTCTTTCAACTGTCTTGTCCATTTGAACTGATGACCTGCTACAGTAAATTAAACCAGAGCTTAATATATTCAAATAAGTGACTTCAAAGCAGCTAAACCATGAATAATCAATCACACCATTTCCAGTGGTGCTCACACACTGTACAGAGGAAGTGGACGTAGTCACTGAGAACTGAAACTAGTGAGATTTATGTTTAAAATAAATCAAGTAAGAATAGGTTCATTTTATCACAATCTTCTACACAATCACTCTTATTTTAACCAGAGGCGTCGTTCGTTTAAGGCTAGATATCTTTTCTCTATCATGACGGGTCGTTGCCACTTCCTCTTAAAGCTCTTTTTGTTCTACTGGGTGAAATGGTCCTTCCATCCTGAGAGCAGTCACTTCATGATGTGTTCAGAAAAAGGAAGGAAAAGAATCAGACCTCTGTGGCAGCTACAGGACTGGAAAAACTCTGACCAATCAACTGACACTCGGTCTGAGTGGAAACAACCAATCATGTCTCGTCCCGCTCATGTCCCTCCCTCCTCCCCACTCTTTCTGGAAATAGAGGGGTGGAGCTTAGCGGTGGTGTCACTTTCAAATCTTGCTAGCTCTCTAACATGACAGATTATAGCTTTAATGTGAGATGCCATACTGACCTTCCTGTCACATACCATAATAACTTTGACATGGTAAAGCATATCTTATTTTGAATAAATGTGTACTTACAGCACATTTTGGCCTTGTAAGGCAGTGTCTGAGGTAATACTCGGCTATTTTCTTTGCATGTTGCAGACCTCCACTGAGATCAGCTGTTTTTATACTGTGTGTGTAAATGTGCATTGTTTGAATTAGTTGTAGTGACAGGTTAATCAACAAGATTAAAGCAAAGACAAGTTATGAACTCACCCAGGATGATTTAAATATGCCTTTGTAATCACCCATGCTGAGATAAAGATGGTCGGAGCCCCTGCAAACAAGAAACATAAACAGAAATCATGGCAAGTTATTTTAACATTAAAATTATCTGTATGTCCCCGAGAGAAACGACAAATTATGTCCACTGTGTTCAAACAAACACAGCGCAGACTGACCACCAAATGTGACGGTGAGCCCCGAACATGTGTACACTGTTAATCTTTTGGATGATTTTATAGCTAAAGTTATATTGCTTTTTGGGGATCTCTTTTAGCTGTGTTCTGTGCTAATATTGGCTCATCCTGGGTATCTGCAGGAAAGACACAAGCTTGTTTCCATTTCCCTGCTGGCAGACACAACATTTCAGGCCTATTTATAGAGACACTTTATTGCTGTGATGGAAAAAGAACATCAGAAATTTGGGGAATGGCCACTGAATAATATATATATATATATATATATACATATTTTACCTTATTACCAAAAGAAAAAGTTCAGGGCAGATTCCATTTTATTCACATATTATGTCTCTCTTACATGCATGGATTATTTAAATGACTTGAATTTTGATAGTTAAATTTTCCTACCAAGAGCATCAGCGGCATTGCAGGATGCTTAGACTGAATTATAGCAGCGGAGTGGCAGCTGCTAATCTACAACTGGCAGCAAGGCTCATTCATATGCAGATTGAAAAAGCAGCATGTATAAAACCTCAATTATACTGTTGCGGTTAAGACAAAACAGACATTGAGGTTGCCAGACGACAGCCTCTTGACGGGCATCTGACGCTTTCTGGCTGCCACTTCAGACAAAATGGATGGATGTAATCTCGCAACAGATCGATCTGTATTCATGGACAGATGTAGCAGAGGCTGGCACGTACCCCAACCGATCAGGATGTACCACCAGAAGTACTTCCTCTCAGAGAAGAAGGAAACCGCCAACAAGGTGTGCAGATAGAGACCCTCCACCAGCAGCCAGAAGTAACTGGCGATGACCCCAAACTGGAAGAAGACCACCACAGCCCTGCAGACCACCTACAGGAGGGCCAGGATGTTAGTGGCTTATCGCACCAGTCAATAGAAATGCAATTTTATTTCAAGACAAATTTAGTTGCCAGTGGATAGAGACTACACATAGAATGCGTTTAGTAAATTACTCTAAAATTAGTCTTGATAACTCACAAAATGATTTTGTTAGATGCGACAAGTCACTTATGGATTGCTATCTATCTACGAGATGGCAATTTTCACAATTAATATGAACATTATGTATATTTAATTCAACAGGGTTTACCTTATGGTGGTCCTGATTATAATAATTATGACTGCTAGACTGATTAAATCTGGTTTAACTGCATTACCATAAAACCAGTTAATGAACAACTTAAGTGGCTTTTCTGGAACAATGACAACTGAGCCTGAGGCCACAAATGACAACCATGGTGTAAAGGTAAACTATAAAACTGTAAGAGTAGCATTAAGGTGAGGAGACTCCTGAGTAAAGTGACTCATAAAGCAGCAGTGAGCGTCATTTAGCTACTGGTCATATCATAAAAAAAGAAAAGCTGTAGGGCGAAAACCTCACAGTGCATTTCCTGAACTGCTGATAAATTCAACTTTTCATTTTGGAAGTAAAAAGATGAATCTTGTATTTCATAAAGATAGGGTTGTAGATACCCAGCCCAAGCTAAGAGAACAAGATAAGACTGCTGCTAGGCAGTTATTTTCACTGACTTTAAAGATATCTCTCCAAAGCCAAAGACATTATCGAGACCATTATAGCTTCTTCCTCTGGTTTGTTTGTTCACATGAACTCGCTCAGTAAGTCTCAGTCGTTTTATAAAACTGAAAGTGTCTTGTTCCAGTGTGTTTGCCCATTTTCAGTCATATTTCTAGACCCACAGAATATTTAGTACTATGACTCTGAAAACACTGAATAGCTCAAATGAAAGAAGAGACTCTCTATTTCATCATGAAAAAAATGTTTGTTTTTACCTTGTTCCATTCCATGTTTTATCAGAGGTAGAGTAGAGGACACTTTCACCAAAATCACCACTTTTTCTCCACATTCTGTTTGTTTTGCTCTCTAATCTCGATCGTCTCCACTTCCTGTTTTGATCTCTGTGGTGTATACCGTCTCTTTATGCTCTGACTACATCTCCCAGAAGCCCCAGTATTACTCACAGGCTGTGGGAGACCAAGACCAGCGACCCGCTGCTGAAAAAACACTTTGTCATATTTTTATGTTCATGGCACTCAAGTGTCGGATTTTAAATGATGTCGAAATACGTCAATGGCACTCAAAGAGTTAAGAAAAAAATTCTGATTCATGTGTGCACAAAATGAACGGACTAAACAGCATATGGTTTGTTGTCACTTATGCTCTCCTTTCAAGCGCGTTCTGAGGTTCAGTGGTGCTCTTGTTGATGAGTATTCTGATCTTGCTGTATAAAAATAGGTGGCGTTCCCCTTTAATATGTTGTTTTCCATAAAACAAGATTTTTAGTAAGTTTAGAAACAGTTGAGAGGGTTAGCAGCTGTGTTTGGACCAGGACAAAGTGTAAACCCTGAAGAGGAGCTATCTAAACTCAGCCATTAACAATCAGCACTTAGAGACAGTAAAGCAGGTGATTTACAGTCTGCTGGTCTAATCCACTCTGGTAATAAAGCAGTGGATTCAGCTGGAGCACGACCTGATCGTGATCGATCAATCAAACAAAATAAAACAGCTGCATTATATAAGACCGTACCCAGTCCGGTAGCTTATCTTACACCTTACAGCACTTGAGATATTGTCGTCATGGTCATGTTGTCGAGAAAATAAAACTAGATATCAAAACTCTAAGTGTGATTTATTGACAGAGCGCTCTGCAGTTCTGCCTTAATGTTCAGCAAACAGGAACTCTCACAACATCCTGCTGGACAGATGAATGAGGAATCGTCATCTCAGGAGTGGAAGAGACTTGGCAAACACTGCTACGCCCACGAGCACTTGAGTGCTCACACGCTAAGTAAACTCTGAGACAAAGCAATGCAAATTCTGAGCGAGTAATTAAATAGATGCAGCTCGCCTCGGCTCATAAGACAGACAGAGTTAACTTGATCTATGACGCAGGATTGTGACAACACGATCCAAGAAAATCCATTGAACTTCGCTAATAAAACGGTCACGTTAGTGATGCGTTCAGGCGCGAGTATACAGCCTACTCACAGGTGACTGACAACTGTCCATCTCCTCATCGCTGTACAGACCAACGTCCTTGATGAAAACAGCCACGGCTTTCAGTATGAAAGACACGAACAGATGCATGTGGATGTAGTTTCTTGTGCAGTGCAGCTTCCTGCAAAACAGGACAAATCCACAGTTAAATCAAGCAACACAAAGCATGATTGCCTCTAAGGATCTGAACTGTACAGCAGCTCAAATGACCAAAAATCATCTGATCAAGTGTGTGTTCATGGCACCAGAGCATTTGGAATAAACATCAAGAGAACACTGAAACATGTATTTACCAGGCAGAAATGAATGTGAAAACCTGTGACATTCAGCACCGAGGTAAACAAGAACAAATCAGGTTTGTGTTGCAGAGAGAATGTCACTAATGTAAATCCTCTCTCCTGGGTGTTCTCAAACAAATGCCTTCCCAGTGAGCTTGTGATTGGGGTGAATTGCGTAAACCCATGAGGCGAGGCCTTCCAGCAGGACGGGTGCGATGACACATGGCGTCTGCAGCTGAACATAAACAGCAAACGCTGTTCACATCCTGAGTCCAGACCACTGGCATTTTATAACCCTGAGGTGTAAACACATCCCTGGTTTTTTAGCCCGTAACACACAAACACTCCAAATGCAAACACACTAACTGAGCAGACTGGGTTGTTTATTAGATGCAACACACACCAGCCACTTCTTAACTTATTCTAATGATCAGTGTCCAACAGGGAACATGCTGTGAACAACAGCAGCCCGTCTGCAGCAGTGGTCTGACTTCATGGCTGCTTGCACTTGACTGCTTTGTTTGACAAATGTTGCAACATCAGATAATGTCAAATTTAGACGTCTCGTCCCACAAAATCTGGCAGAGACACATTACTGTGTGAAAAACACTGTAAAACTCTATAAAACACGGGAAGTGTGGTGTGAAATGAGAGATTGACAGGATGTTATTGCTCTAAATGATGGAAAAAAGGTGTTTGATTGCCTTTATGTTGGGACATCAAGCGGCATTTTATCCTTACCGAAAGAGACACAGTATGATGATGGCGATCGTCAGAGAAATGAGGGACACGCTGTGGCCAATGGTGTAACCCACTTTGATGGCAGTGAAGAATTCGCCCTGTAAAAACACATTCAAAGTGACAACAGCTCATCTGGACTGAGCTGATCTTTGACATTCAACATGAAGGAGTTTTGAACTCTGGTTGCCATACCGACAAATAATCATCCACGGTGTTGTTGGGATTGTATCCACAGTCCATGATGTATGAGTCCATGCTGATTGGGGTCCAGCCACCCTCAGTGCAGGTCTTTGAAAGGTTACCTTATGAGCACAAGGACAAAGGCAATATCCAACATTACTCTTAAAAGTCATTGCTCTGGCACATGCTCCAAGTAGAATTAATTATTCATGTAATCATAATTTTAATATGCATGCATGTTTTGCTGTATGAGCCACAAGGCAAAACTTCTCTTCTTCTTTACTCACACTTAATTATGTCACACTTAGATGTATGTGTCTCACTGGAATACCCCCAAATACTAAAAGGAAAGGGAAGGAATGACTGAAGGGGATCAGTCCTGTGTGTGTTCACCTCCATCAGCTGCTTAATCACACACACACGCACACACACGCACACACACACACACGCACACACACACACACTTTTACTCCGGTCTGCCCATAAAGACAGGAGAGGGCACTTTGTTCTGAGAGTAGAGCTCTGTACAGTAGAGTAGACCAGAGCTCACTAGAATAGAGTGCAGTAGAGCACTGAAGGAGTGTAGACATCACCAGAGTACAGTAGAGTTCACTAGAGTATAGTACAGTAGAGCTCACCAGAATTCAGTAGAGTTCACTAGACTATAGTACACAGAACTCACCAGAGTCCCTTGGAGCTCACTGGAGTGGAGTACAGCAGAACACAGAAGAGTTGTTTTTTAGAAGAACTCTGTGGACTACAGTAGAGCTCAGTAGAGCGCTACGTGGAGTAGAGCTCAGAAGAATAGTGCGGTGTGCAGTAGAGCTCTCTACAGTACAGTAGAGCAATCTAGTCTACTCTAGCTATTTCATTTCTGTAAAAAAAAAAAATCACAAACTGGCACATTGTGAATCCTCCCAAGTGTCTTATACATCTATCAATAATCTTTACAAATTATTATGCATCACAACCCCACGGAAAAGCATTTATCATTTGATCAAACAGCAGAACTTCTTATAAAAGTGCTACGTGGAAAAATGTAGATCAAAAGGTTGACTTTTTTAAATCAAACAACAGGACTTTCTTCAAATGAAAAACTTATCATCATTAGATTCAACGTTCATGAGGCCTATCTAATCCTGTCACCAACAGCAACAAGCACAGATTGACATCTCAGACTGTCATTGTGTAATATTTATTTGTAGCATTTCCTCATAAAGAAAGGAATCTGCGTGTGTTGGCGACAAATTAATGCTTGCACTGAAATGCTGCTGTAGAAATCTAAATGTAGGACATTCCAACCGTATCGCTCCACAGCCACTATCAAATCGAGACCCAGTTGGGAAATAACCAACAATCCAAAGTCTTAGAATTATTTGGCATTAAAATACGGCCAGCTCACAAATACCTGAGTGCCGTATTGTAGAGAAGATAGAGGCTTAGCTTCCTCAAACAACATGACAAGACACAAAGGCGATGATAAGCCCCTGCTGTTTCAGCCCATGCCACCGCTGGATTTGGCTTGTTTGAGGGATTGCCAGAAGAATGCTTTCATCATCCCCCCAAAACATGACTGCAAGGATTTTCAGTGTCATGCACAACAACAAGGAGAGCTCAAACACGTAAACCACCCCATCATTGTTAGATTTCTAGGTTTTTTCCTTGATCTTGGCTTTTCTGTCAATATTGCATAGTCAAATGCTTTATCCTTCCTAATTACATCTTGGGGGAAGATTCATTTTATATAATATTCAGCTGAATATCACGGCATGCCACAGTTAGTTCGCAGAGAGGTTAAAAGTCATTGAAAGAGATGAATGACTTTGTGTTTGAGTAGGTAAAGAGTTCATGAGAATGACCAAACTCTGTCTCAACTAAATTTATGACTTGGCCCTGGATCTCTGTGGCGCCATGTTTCGTAATGCTTTTTTTTTTGTGTGTGCGGGGCTTTTAAAACGAAAAGCTTGGGATATGTCAATAAGTTGAGTCTTACATAACCGACTGACAGTGAATACATTTGATAATAAGCTAAACTGACACTGCATTCACAAAAAGGCCACCTTCACATTTCTCTAACCTCTCAGGGTTCTGAAACCTTTTCAAAATAAAATGAATAAACTGCAAAATGCACAGCGGTCAAGCTACACAAGCAAGGTTGTTTTCTTAGTTCCTGTAAAGGCTGTGACCTGACCTCAGCAGTAATTTACAACGCATAGAATCCCACACCATTCATCACCAGCATCCCTTAATTAAGTCCTCCTTACATGACATGAGAGAGGAGCAGGTTAAGACAGCAGAGACCTGTCTTAACCTGCTCCTCTCTCAGGTCTCAGCAGAGACCTGTTCTGATCCGTTGATTTACTGCATCACCAGCATCAAGCACAGGCCACTCATAATCCAAACTATTTCAGGCCCCTTTGCTCCATCCTGGTCCCTGCACAACAGGGCCGCATTGATTCTACGAACCTTTGGCATGTCGGTGAAATATACCTCTTCTGCCTTCGGCTCTGCTAATCTGGTGATTTTTTATGTGTCCCTTCCTTTTCCCTGGAGTGCTCTCCTCTTTCTATCTCCCATCTGGGTCACATCACAGCTTCCCAGAGAAGCCCCTCACATGCTGATGATGAATCCTTAGTTTGAGACCCTCTCATGTCCTGAATATGATTAGGAAAACACAGGCTGGATTACATGTCAGGAGACCCCTCTTCATGTGTGCAGGTGTGTAAAAACACAGCAGTCACTCACAGCTGAAATCTGTAACTTCATACTTGCTCAAAGCATGACGCTGGTGATGGAACGTCTATGGGTTGAGATTATTAACTCTTTGCATGCCATAGATGTGTAAATAAGTCAAAGTGGTTTTAAGGCAGCGGACACAAGAGGGCGCCCTCACACAGCCTGTGAGTAATTTTGGGGCTTCTGGGAGATGTAGTCAGAGCACAAAGAGACAGTATACACCACAGAGATCAAAACAGAAAGTGGAGACGATCAAGATTAGAGAGCAAAACAAACAGAATCTGGACAAAAAGTGATGATTTTGGCTCTCCTCTACCTCTGATAAAACAAGAATGGAACAAGGTAAAAACAAACATTTTTTTCATGATGAAATAGAGAGTCTCTCCTTTCATTTGAGCTATTCAGTGTTTTCAGAGATATAGTACAAAATATTCTGTGGGTCTAGAAATATGACTCAAAATGGACAAAAACGCTGGAACAAGACACTTTCTGTTTTATAAAAAGGGCTGGTGCTCAATGAGGTAAGGTTTTATAAGTGAACTTGTTAGCAAATAATAGATTTACACATACTTGCTCGTCAAAGAAAAATCACAGCTATTGCTAATAAATTCTATATGCTACAGGACATCAGCATACACGATACCAGGAACATGAAATCAAAGCAGCTAAATGGAGTTCAGCCATCATTAACTTAATTTTACACCTGTGCTTTTCCTGCTCTAATGAGTCAGAAACTCTCCTGGGAAAAAAGCAGCAGACTCACTTTCCTTTTAGCTTTGATTTCTCCATCAACACTTGATAAAAATTCACATTTTACTCTCTTTAATCTCTGAGCCCACAGGCTATCAGTCAGCCCTGACTCTGGGGTCAATCGGCTTTATTTCTGGGGTTCTGGTGAACATTTTCATTGTCTACAGTCCAACTGGCAACCTGAAATGCTCAAATGTGATTGGTCAACACTACTTGGACTACAAGTAGTAGTACAAGTAGACTAACACCAATATCTTGTCCCGCTGCCTAAAGATTCTATATGACGCAGATTACGCTACACTAAATCCCGCTACCAGGGTTCTTGTACCATTTTAAAAGTCAAATTTAATACTTTTTAAAGAGCTTTTAAGACCTCAACAAATCTAATTTAAGACCCAAAAATATCATCACGATTTCTTTGGTAAAAACTAGTCAATTTATTGTACGGCCCGAACAATATTGAGTTTTTGAGGCACATATTGACACTTAGCAGGAAAAAATCTGATCTCGAAATCTCTCAAAAATATTTTTTTTATTTTTATTTTTTTTTCAGACCTTTACCAATTGATACAATGACATAAATTGAAAGCATAACATTTAACTTTTTTCTACTTTTTCTACTACTTTCATTTCAAGAACAAAGAAGTATTTTTTTTGTGATTCACAAAATAATGTGCAAAATTGCAGTAAATCTCTGAATGCTGTGTTTTCTTATTATTATATTGAACACATCATCTGAAAATGTAATACCTACAGCAAATTTAAGGCAAATTTAAGACCTTAATTACCTGGATTTTAATTTAAGACATTTTAAGACTTTTTCAAGAACCGCAGGAACCCTAGCTACTGTGCTACAGTAGCTGGTTGCTAATTTCATCTGTTTGCTGTTTGGTGACTGAATAATATGCTAAGAGTTCGATATAGATCCATAGAGGTGAATGAATAACTGGCAAATCTGCAAGATTCTTGGTGCACACAAACAGGTTTAGCTCATCAGAGGACTACAGCGATCAGTGCTTTACCAGCTGCTTCAGCTCAAATAAAGGAGCTGTGAGCTGAATACAAATAAAAAACTCAATCACCTCCTACAGTGTAATTACACCAAGGAGGCTCAGCGTGGTAATTAATGCAAATGGGAGATATGTGGCAGATACTGTACAAACACACTGCGATTCAGCCAATAAATCCTCAGGAGAGTGGTTTCTGCCCTTATTACTACTACTTCCCTGTGACGCTTCTCGTAGATTAGAGCAGAACAAACAAACAGATTGCGTCTTTGATGAGAAGAAAGAAATATTGTTTGTCTTTTTGTGAATCAGTCATGTGTTTTCAGTTTTACTGTGTCAGAAAAGACAGAAACAACATGTGAGCAGAATGACTGCAGCCATCAGTGCACTCTGTAATTTCTATTTCTGGACATAAGACTTCAGAGCATGGCGTGTTTGGAGCATCGCTATCATTTGTTTAAATATCCTCCAGGAACAGGCATCCATCCTTCATCTGCAGTTTAAAAGTTAATCTATGGAACTTGAGGACTGGCATTATGAGGTGTACAGTAATCAGTTTATGAACTGGTGAAGAACAAATCTGTCACAATTAAGGGGAGGGAGTCATAATTTCAAAGAAGATGATTTAGGACTTGGCATGAGCAAGGAATATATCACATATTGGTATGTCCCAGTTTTGATTAACTCTTAGTGTGCCAGCCATTTTATAAAAACACAAAGTACCTTGTTCCAGCATTTTTTTTTGCCCATTTTGAGTCATATTTCTAGACCCACAGAATATTTTGTACTATGTCTCTGAAAACACTGAATAGCTCAAATGAAAGAAGAGACTCTCTATTTCATCATGAAAAAAATGTTTATTTTTACCTTGTTCCATTCTTGTTTTATCAGAGGTAGAGTAGAGGACACTTTCACCAAAATCACCACTTTTTGTCCAGATTCTGTTTGTTTTGCTCTCTAATCTCGATCGTCTCCACTTCCTGTTTTGATCTCTGTGGTGTATACTGTCTCTTTATGCTCTGACTACATCTCCCAGAAGCCCCAAAAAAAACTCACAGGCTGTGAGAGCACCCTCTTGTGCCTGCTGCCAAAAAATACTTTGGTGTATAAATACGTCCTGACGATCCTGACTCTTTCTGTTATGATTTTTTGACCAATTGAGGTTGAATTTGCTCGAGCCGAGAAAAGCAATACCAAAAGTCTGACTTCGTCACAATGTAAATGTCATGAGCTGAGACATTCATTGGCATATAAACACCACCACTGGATTGAATAGCCGTCATCTTGAGCGCCTCAGTTGCATTGTTTAAGGTTGCAAAAAACCAAGATGGTGACGGCCAAATGTCAAACTCATGGCCTCTAAATGGCAGTACGTAAACCAATGGGTGACATGGCCGTGAGTATATCCACTTCTTATATACAGAGCAAAGAAAAGTCTGACTACATCACAATGTACATGTATACGTAAAGGGCTGAGCAATGTATTGGCATAAGCAGCAGTGATTCTCACTGGATTGAACAGCTGCTGTGTATTTCTTATTGCCCATCCAGGCCAAAGACACCAAAAACACACAGAGTCCATGATTCTTACGTGTGGAAGCGTCCCCGGAGAAGTAGAAGAGATATTTAGGGCAAGGGATGGTGACCAACTCTCCAACATCGGCACTGGGCCAACAGGTGATCTTGTCCCACATCCCACTGCAACCTGACCAGAGACAGAGAGAGAGAGAGATGCAGGTGAAGGTGGAGCACTGCCGTTGCCATGGCAGCCGAGTCAGCTGTCATTACAGCCATGGGTCCATAACAGCGGATGACCTGAGGTGACACGCCGTCATCATGACTAATAAAACAGCTCCCTTTGTTACACATTGTAATTTAAATTCAATAGACCACTGTGACTGTCCACAGCGTGTTGGTGCTCATTTCATCACTGTGAAAAATCACTTTATCGGGTGATAATTGCATCATCACTCTGGGGAATCAGCAGCATTTACATTTGATGGAATCTTTAGGGAGCAAAGTATAAAAAAAGATAAGTGTTTAATTACTTATTTCAATATGTGAAAGTAAACAGAGCCTTTTGTTACATACAGCTAGGCTCAATGAGATTTTGGTTACATAGTGAGGTAATAGAAGCTTAATGAAGCACAATTATCTCTCAGCGGAAGCTAATTATGGGCTGCGTGCTGTGAGCATGCAACTCCCCACTTAGCAACATGTTATCGAAGCATCATCAACAATAAATTGAAACAACAAATCCACAGAGTGTCATTTTTTTCACGCTCGCTTGCTGTATTTTCCTTAATGAAAAAAAGTAAGATGTGATCAATTAGAAAGTTTACTTTTTTAATTGAAAAAGGCACATGTGACAGCAAGCTGGAGTTCAGCCTGTAAGGCCAGGGGGGATTAAGAAAAGTAGGATTAACACATTAACTCTCTGAGTCCCACTTGACATATTTCAACATCATTTAAAATCTGACGCTTGAGTGCAATTGATGTAACGATACGTCAAAGTGGTTCTTCGGCATTGGGCCGCTGATCATGGTCTCCCGCAGCCTGTGAGTAATGCTGGGGCTTCTGGGAGATGTAGTCAGAGCATAAAGAGACGGTATACACCACAGAGATCAAAACAGGAAGTGGAGACGATCAAGATTAGAGAGCAAAACAAACAGAATCTGGACAAAAAGTGGTGATTTTGGTGAAAGTGTCCTCTACTCTACCTCTGATAAAACAAGAATGGAACAAGGTAAAAACAAACATTTTTTCATGATGAAATAGAGAGTCTCTTCTTTCATTTGAGCTATTCAGTGTTTTCAGAGACATAGTACAAAATATTCTGTGGGTCTAGAAATATGACTCAAAATGAGCAAAAATGCTGGAACAAGACACTTTCTGTTTTATAAAAAGGGCTGGTGCTCAATGAAGTAAGGGTGTATAAATGAACATGTTAGCAAATAATAAGTCTCACTCATACTTACTCGTCAAAGAAAAATCACAGCTATTGCTAATAAATTCTGTATGCTACAGGACATCAGCATACACGACACCAGGAACATGAAATCAAAGCAGCCAAATGGACAAAAATGCTGGAACAAGACACTTTCTGTTTTATAAAATGGCTGAAAAAATACAAACATACTACATACCTGTAGTTTTGTTCTCAATCTGAGCCTCACACAGGTCCTTCTCCTTGCCTATCTCCTTCACCATGTCACATGTCTGACTCTGCACTGAAAACACCTGCAAAGAGAACAATTACACCAGGGTTCATGCACCATTTTAAAAGTCAAATTTAACCCTTTTTAATTTAAGACCAAAAATATCAGAACAAATTCTTTGGCAGAAAACAGTCAATTTATTGTAGGAGTACTGTATATGGAGTTTTTGAGGCCAATGCTGATATTGACATTTTAGCTGGGAAAAAAAAATCTGATAATAGATTAATCTCCGATAATATTTTTTTTGTTTGTTTTTTCAAACCTCTAACACTTCCAACAACGATATAAACTGAAGCCAACTGTAATATTCACAACTTTCATGAACAAAGAAGTGAACTTTGTGAACAAAATAACGTGAAAAATTGCAGCAACCCGATGAATATTGTGTTCTCCTTTTGGCACCATCTGAGATTTTAATACCTACAGCAGATATCCAGTAAATTTAATCAATTTAAGATCTTAATTACTCAGATTTTTAATTTAATACATTTTAAGACCTTTTAAGGAACCGTGGGAACCCTGTACATGCTTTCTGTTTATCTCCTAGGCCACAGTGACTGCCACAGAGTTGCAGATCATTGCCTGCAAACACACTGATGGTTTCCACTGAGGTCCTCTTGAGATGAGCTACCATTAATCTCCACACCCGACACACAAAATCAATCTTACGAGTGTCATTCAAGCATCGCAGTCGTCAGATTTGCATGTGTGTTTTCTAAAAGACGAGGAGTGACTCTTCAGCCATGAATCCACGAGGGTTCACCACCAGGGAGCAGCAGGCAGACCCTCTGCAGGACCACAAGATTTATTGCTGCCACTTAGGTGGATGAGTCTCCTCTCTGTGGGCATTATTCAGACTGGTACCATGTGCCTATTGTTAGAGATATGACCCCCCGCCTCCACACAAGGTGACTCCCCCATTAAAGTTATGATTTATCTCAGTCCTGAGGCTACGCAGCACGTCTCTGTGCTTCCTCACCCAGGGTGCATCTCTGGACTATGATTGGAGAATATGTTGTCAGTGATGGATCAGCGCTGCTTTAAGCAGTGAGCATTGTAGGAAACTTCCTGATACTCCATCATCACGATCATCATTTTCACCCACCGGCATCAACGTCCCACCTTCTCCTTTAATGTTCAACACTGAACCTGTCTGTGAGTGTGCACAGAGGCAGACGTACAAAGGCAGTGAAACACAGGCACAACTGTTAGGAGAGCAGCACACGCCTTGTATATTTAAATATGCAAATGAAAGATAAGCTAAGTGCATACTTTTCCAGAACAGAAATATGAACACTGGATAGGTCCAAAATTCTTGTTTCATTTTGTTGACATATTTGAAGGTTTTCACTGAGCAAATGTTGGCTATGTCTTTAAAATCACCTCATAAATCAGAAAATACTGCCAGCAGCAATAAAATAAAACATTTTCACCATGTTTTAGAAATATATATCGGGCATCAGTTAAAAAAAACAGACAGACAGAAACTGGAAAGTTTAGCGTGGATTTCTGATAAGAGATTTTTTTTGAGAAAAAAACCTGACTAGATGTGGATAGTAAAATTCTCTACAGGTGAATATGGTTAAAAAAAAATAATAGGTCACATATGATCATGAAACTTCCCCAGCAACTTACAATAAAGCAATTACTTTTTATGTTACAAGTTCTCGGAAATGTTACCTAACGCTAAAACTTAGTAGAGATCTACAGGCGCAAATAGACAAAATGTGTATTTTGGCTGTTTTCTTTCCACGAGTCTGACAGAAGAGATGTTATGGAGGCAAAATAGACCAGTGCAAGTGTGTCTCCCTTTAAACAACAGGAGCAACAACAATTAAAACCTGAATAAACTAAAGCCAAACTGGTGCATCCTGCATGCTTTTCAGCACAGCTTCCCTCCTCAGACAAGCTTCTTATCAAAACTGATTTATCAGCTTACTGGAAGGTGATGCTCTATTTGATCAATAGTCAACTTTATATTGCCAAATTAGGATGCAAGTTGAAAAGTTTCAGTGTAAAGATATCTGTATAACAATATTTATCTTCAGGGATCATTTGTACTATATTGCACACAGTTTATTGTACACATTAAACTGCTGTTAATTTATTTAACTCTTATTTTGTTATTTATACTGAGAAAGTGCTGGGCACACAAGCCAGGCCAGTGAAGCTGAGTTTGGTTTTTAATCAAACAAAGTGTTGACATGTACTCACGGGTTCCAGCAACATGCAGGAGAAGAGGATGAGCACGCTGTTTGAAAATGACACCAACATGTCCTTGAGAGTAGAAGCAGAGTGTAGATGGAGAAAGACAACAAGTAAAAGACTTGAGAGGGTCGGTGCGCGTCTCCTCCTGGTAGACTCACTGCCGGGAGGAGAGAGTGTGTCCGCGCCTACATCCTCCTCCTCCTCCTCTGGTTTACCTTCAACAACCAACAAGTATGAACGTCACTGAGTGAGGGTGTAAACACACGAAGAGGCACAAAGGAGGAAACCACTGCATTCATTTGACGGCGCAGATTGGGAATTAGCATAAAACATGGTAAAAGTTGTAAAACACAAACATTAGTTAGAGTTTATTGTTCACCCTGCTGCGGTTTGGACTTACAAAACAGTTTAAAGTCATGTTCCTGATGCCCATGAGTCGTTGGAAGTTCCACCACAGAGACGCTTCGGCGGTTTGTCTGTCCGCCATGTTGCGCCGCCATGTTTGTTCGCAGTAGCCCGGGCGGGACAAACCAAACCAACCAAACACTGACTGCTCCAGAGAGAAGGAGGGCCTTTTCGTTATTTTTTACGTTACTTAGATGCTTCCGTGGTTCCCTGTGAAACTGCGGTATCGTTAGCCAAAAAGACAGTGAAAAAAATAATAAAAAGAAAAAAAAAAACCGTCGTCGGGCTTCCGTTGCTACGGCAACAAGGATATGCGGAAGTGATTTGAACTTGTATTCTTTGTGACAGCCAGTAGGGGGCGACGCCCCTGGTCTGTTTGTACTGAAGTCCATGAGAAAATAAGCCTACTTCTCATTTGATTTATTACCTTGGTAAACATGATAAAAGTGAGTTTATTTAGTGAAGAGTAAAATACATCATCATTAAACAGTCTTCAGGGCGTGGCTGCCAGTGTTGTCCGCTCTGTGCTTCCTTGTTAAGAGTTTCAACCCTTTCACAGGACATTCATAAAAAAGAAATAATTACATCTTTTAGCCCCCTAAAACAGACTTTACAGTGTTCGGTTGCATTTAGCTCAATGTCCCTGTTGTCTGGTTCCAAAAAACAAAATGGTGACGGGCAAAATGTCAAACTTGTGGCTTCAAAACTACACAAAACAATGGGTCACTATACCCACTTCTTATGTCCCAAAGTATTGTTGTTATGGTAAGGATGGCCTTTGAACAAAGTGAATGCATGTGATTACATGGTTTTGCCACAAAACCTCTGCCAAAGTATTTCCTCCACCAAACAATAGCATATAAAACGTATGAGTATAATTGGTTTGATGAGGATGATACTGATGTGAAGCATCACCTTTGCAAGACAATTTGTTGTGTTTTTTTTCCTTTAATTTGTCCCCCTTCTTCAGCTGAAAAAAGTAAAGTAAACGGGAGCCTGAGTAGTATTGATTATTAGTAATATTAATAAAATAATGCAATCAAAACAAAGATGAACATGACTGCATCTATGGTCATCAGGTGCACTTTGACTTAACACTCACAGTCCACTAAAATATGCATGAAAACCATTAAGATGCCTTTTTTATTATTGGCTCAGACCATATAGAAGACCATATACTGCAAGCATTGACATGAGCTGTGTCGTTACATGTAATAAAAATCAGTTTCTCTCAGATATGGGGCTGGTCATAGCTGACACACTGCTCCCAGATAAGATAATGCTGCTGTAGTATATGGAGAATGATGCATGGTGCACATATGTATGTATGGTAACAGTGAGCTGTTGGGAACATAGAGTTATTCAGCTCATAATCATCAAAAATAGAGTGGAAAGACTGAAAAAAGAAGTTCAGCAATGTGAAAAACATGCAGCGTGTTTTTGTCTGCAGTCAGAAGGCTGCTCAGTCATCATCAGTGAGAGGAGATGAGGGTTGAGTCATTATATATATACCGTGAGGTGAGAACAATGCACAGAACTGCTCCTTGTTTCCCCCATCAGCTCTGACTCCTGCACTGATAGCATGTGCTTCACTTTCATTGCACTGGTGTGGTTTTAATATCAGTGGGCGACTCGGCGAGGCTTATGAAAGCTTCGATGGACAGCAGAATAACTTTCATTTAGGATGAAAGTCGAATATTTGAGCTTTTGACTTCTGTTGGCTGAATCTTGTTGAATTTCAAGATAAGAATCTCCACTCCATCCTGGGTTCTTGTGCTTGTTGTGTTGCTTCCTGAGGCCTGATCTGTGCCGTCACTTTCTGTCATATAGATGATTAACTGATCTTTGCCGTGTCACAGAAATTGAAGCATTACTCACTTTGTTTATTGTTCGATTATTCTTCACACTCAAGCTGACACATAACGCAGCTCCATCACCAGCTTCCTGCAGGAACGTCTGACGAGCTGTCAGTCGACATGCTGGACATGTTAACGTAGACATGAGTCTCCTTTTCAAAGGCGTCTGATGTGTAAAAACATTAATGTGTTAGTCATCCATTATTACTGGACGGAGCTCATGTGCCACCTTTCCTCTACTGTCTTAAATAAATTGTATACAGCAGGAAAATAGTGCAGAAAGATCGTTTGGCTGACTGTTGTGAAGCAGTGTGTCTTCTGTCCGGACTCACTTATCAGAGTGTGTGTGTGTGTGTGAGCATCTTTTTAAAGCAAATATGAGAGAAAATAAAGTCAGGAAAGCCAGAAAGGAGGATTCAGGGATTTTTTTTGCTAATAAAATAAGAATTTGTTGGACAAAACCATTTCACCGACTTTTCATTTTGCCCAAGTTGTACTGCTTCCAATCCGTTTGTGCAGCTGCTACATATTTCTAGCTATGAGACATGTTGTCAGTGTCATCAGGAGGGTTTGTTCCATGCAGGCTTGGTGAGGCTGCACCAAGGTTGCACATATTTGAGTGAAAAGTGGTCCAACTGAACTGAGTCATGCTTTCAGTGAGCAGTCAGGGTCACACCGAAGAGAAATAAAGCAACGCCTGAAGAATTAAATAAACGAGGAGCAAAATCTTTGAATGAAGGCGTTCGTTAGTGGTGTGTCTTCGTGGATCAACAGAACTCCATTCAAATTTCCAGTACTTTTCAGTACAGCATGAAAAAAAGGGAGCTTGGAAACAACTGATGGTGGAACAATGACATAGTTCCTCCAAATGACAGGAGAAAATATGGTCACAACTGTAAAACAGGTGTGTACTCACAGTCAAATACTGTTTGCCAAGAGAACATAGTAAACTATTCAGTGCACAGACAGAGGCAGGGAAAAAGGAAGCTTTAGGCTACTTTATGATGCATGGTTGAAGTACACTGGTCAACGCTGGTGACTTTCAGTAAAGTCATGTTTAGGAGATCTGGACCAACAGCAGGAGAGAAAATGAACGCCTCTGTGCACTGTGCAAAAAAACAGACTGATTGACGACTTAAAAGTTATTATCACAGAACACTCAGAGAGAAAGGAAAATCCTCCCTGGTGGAAATGATCACACCTCATAGATGAACGCAATCTGTTCTCCATAAATGACTGCAAACCATCACGTTCATCCATCAGCCTTTAACTGGACATTAGATAAGGAGGCCTGACTCACTTCTTACACAGATGAAGATCAGAGGCTTTGTTCTTTATTCTGTAGGCCGTATTAGAGCATAGTCAGATTTTGGGATATCTCTGTGCAGTTTAAATCAATATAAATAAAATATACACATAAATGAATTATAAGCTGCTTTTTTGATACAGACTCCTATGAGGGTACCCTTCATCAATTTATGAATTATATACACAGGGAGCTTTTACCTTCTGGCAGATGTAGAGCAACCAGATGTGAACAGAAGCATTTTGAAAATGAATTTGTGCTTACTTCAATAAAAAAAAAACTTTTCATAATATTGCTTGTGGCTGCAGGGTTTGTGCAATCACTTCATGATATGGTTCAAGGATACGTGCAGTATGTTGTTTGTTCTTATCATTGATATATATATATATATATATATATATATATATATATATATATATATATATATATATATGTGTGATATGTTGTCTGTTTATCATTGAGGAAGTCAGTGTGTCGTATCACATGTGAGTCCAAGATAAATATTTTAATTTTTCGAACTTCATTGTATTGTATAAAATTCAGGCTATTAGTTAAGTAAAAGAAATATTCAGGGTGCAGAGAGGGCCTAAAGTCATTTATTAATGTTCTGCTCCTATCAATGCATAAACAAGATGCATTGTAATACAGTATAAATGGTGGAAGAGGAGAAGATTCAGTTTGGTAGTTCAAACTAACTATTGTACTGCAGAAAAAAAAATAAAGTAAGGGAAATACTCAAGTAAAGAGTACTTGAGTAAATGTAATTTTCACCAGTTAATAAAAGGCACTCAAGCTGTGAGTGGTGATTTTTCTTATTTCCTACTCCAGTCATCATTTTGTGGCTACTTGCAGGACTTCTTGGTCTGGTGAGGTCACTGAGACATCTGTACATCGAGTAATGTTTGGTAAATAAACTTCTTTTTGTTTTAACATGGTCTTCTGTGCGTCACCTTTGATCCGAAACTCAAGAAAACGTGATGTGAAATTTAACATGACACCTAATGTACTGTAAGCAGTGATTATTGTAGCACTGGATAATTGTATGTTATATTAGACCTATATTTCTCCTCTACTAAATTTTGGAGACATTAACTACATGCATGGTTGCTTTACCCTATTTTCACTGAAGATAAATTGTAATTATAGGGTTTTACTTAATATGGAGGTGGTATTGATACGTTTACTAAATGATACATGATTAAATGGTTAGAAACCCAAAGAACCAAAATGTTTTTAGCACATTGCTAGCTTCATGCTAAACAGTGTAAACAAGTAACACAAGTTTATAATCTATTTTATTGTATTATATTGTACTGTGTTATATTATTATGGTATATTATATTGTATTATGCCATGTATATAGTGTATTATATTATATTATATCATAGCGCTGCTGCCATCTAGTGGACAAGATTCTCATAACAATGATGCTGCTCATTTTCTATTGGTTGATGAAACGTGACGTAGCGAGCACAAACACGGAAATGAAACTCAGTGTAATTACAGCTTTTGTGTAGATATAAGTGACCGAGTTTTTGTTTCTTTTCGATACTTACCTTGTGGTTTAACAGGTACTTTTTCTGTCCTTTCTTAAAATTATTCTTAAGAAGCGCACTCAGCACTTCATACCGATAGTTTCTGTGTGTAAAGGAGTTTACTGTTGACCTGTGTTCTCCTCTGAAATACAGATATGGGGGATTTTCCTGTGAACCCGCTGGTTTTGATCGGTGTCGGGTCCAGCTTTGCCTTCTCTGGCCTTTTCTATCATTTATACCAAGAAAAGAAAAAAGAGGTGACAAAGCTGAAGGTAAGCATCATTGTTATAGTTAAGCTGGTACCACTGTTCTCAGTCTAAAATGTTTGTTGTTGGAATATTTCAGGAGATACCAGTCTTCAGGCCAGATCAGCATTTGGTCAGAGTACTGAGAGCATCTCCTCACAAGCGACTCCACTATGTTGCTGTTGAAGGTACACGCACGTCTAGAACTGTCATTTTGATGGATGCAGTGTTGAATGGATCAGTCATATTTCCTAGTTTTCCCTCCTGTGTTTTGAGGCATGGTGCAGGCAGACGGGGAGCCTCTGGCCAGCCAGTTTGTTCCACGGTGCTTTGGTGTGATTCAGAAGATAGCAGTGGAGGAGCACTGGAAATACTGGAACTCTGCCACCAACACGTGGTACATTCCAACTGCAAAGTAAAACCAACATGACACTATCGTTATCATCAATCAACTACTAACTTTTTCATTTGCTTTCCCAGGAATTCTCGGACAAGGAACAAAAAAGAAACCAGCAACTCTGTGCCGTTCAGTCTGGTCAGCCCTGGAGCCTACATCTCTGACTTGTATGTGAAGATCCAAAACCCTCAGGAGGCCTCTGGGTGCTACCTGGACAGGGTTTATTTCAGAGTGAGACGTGCCGAGGAGGGCTTGCTGAACGTGGTGATGCAGGGCCTCAGCGGGGAGAAACCGGTGGCGATTGAGGAGAGCGAGGAGCTCCTGAAGGTCGGGAGCACCCTGACTGGTTTTGGGGAGGTGGTGCTGGAGGGGGGCCAGGTGATGAGACTGCAGGCCCCGCAGGACGGACGCAAGTACATCCTGGCGCCCACAGACTACAGGAGCTTCATAGACGGACACGAGAGATCAGCCAGCATGTGGAAGACGCTGACTGCTGTTACTGGCATCACCGGGGCTTCTATCCTAGCCAAAGTTATTTATGGCTTGGTGGGAAAACAGGATGACAGATCGAAGTAGGTTGAACAGCTTCAAAAAGCAGTGTGATAGTTTTATGGGTGTCCATATACTGACTCAGGGGTTTTGATCCTGATCATGCTGTAAGGTGCATCAAACTGTGGAAAGCACAGCGTTTCAGGGCCATCTCTTAATTTAACCACAACATTTGTGTCTTTCAGAAGCTCTCCATGAACCCAAATCTTCCACCAGGTGGAGCAGGACAGGTGTGTCTAATGACGTACAGAAATAACACGTTAATAATGTTAAGTACAGATTAGCTTGAAAAGTCAGCACGGCCTCTAAGCTCCCTCTATTTTCTCCTGCACTCACTGGGCCATAATAATAATTAGTCTTCTGTGTATTTTTAAGTATTATGGGGCTTAAAGGAGGACACACTCAACGCAGGATAAGCTGGGCGACATAATCATAGGTGTATTTTATTGTTGTACAAAACTATTTTCTGTCGGTCAGTGGAGTTATTTTGGACATGCTGTAATGAATCGTTAATATTTTATCTTTTACTTTACCGTATTGATTTAACTGTGGAAATGATCACTTTTTCAGTTCTAATTTTTAATTTTAAAATTAATCTAATTTTAAGGTGATTTGGACATAATCTACTGAGCAGATATAATCTTCCACCTCTTGGATTGTTATATTTGTATTGTACTGTGACCTGCAGTTTGCAGACAAAAAGGGAAGCTAAACACTGTGTGCATTTTCTGTAAAGTGATGAGGCGTTTATATTCAATAAAACCTCTTTAAAGACACTGTTCTGTATTGATTGAGACATTTCCAAACAGTCGAAGGCTCTTTCGTCTTTTGACATGACGTGGATGGAGGCCTGAATCCATTTATTCAGACCACAGTTCAAAGTTTTACAGAGTCATGTTTGTCCTCTCTGAAGTGCTCCTCATCACTCTCCTTCCTCCTCGGCCTCCTCCAACCACTGGATGAACTTCTGAAGCTGTTGGAGGGGGAAAAAAGAAAAACACATCAGAAGAGGGTTGTGTTATAAAAATGTTCACATGTGCAGAAAATAAAAAAACCCTCCAGTCACTGGAAAAATGTATAAAGTGAGTTGGACATGCAATATTTATTGAGGTTGTTAGTGAGATTTTGTTGTGTTTGCTGGGTGTTTTTTTTATGTCCCATGGCATATTGTAACATTTCTATTTTTGTTGTTTTACATAGTTGAAGTTAAAAACCTAAAGTAATAACTACCCTGATAGACAGGTCTGATGACTGAACATGCTCCTCTTTGCAAAGCAAGGTTAGAATTTAAACTGATCACTGTTTTATTCCAGTGTTCCAGTATATTATTATTTCATTCACATTCAGACATTTTGGAAAAGGGAACTTAAAAAAAAAACCATCCATAGGAATGACGTCTTTATTTCTCTTTTATTTATTTAATTGATGTTTCTTTTTTCCTGGTTTGATCCTCATATATGCTATATATTAATATCCAGTCACAGGTTAAACAGTGTCTAATATTTTATTATTATTATTTCAATGTGATGCTGCTTCACTTCATCCTCCTCTTCGTGTTAAATCTTTTTGATTGTATTTTATGCCTTATGTAAAGGACATCTAAAGAATTAAATGACACACTTTCCACTTAGCATTCAAACAAAGGATGAAGAACAGGCCAAGTGTTTCGATAGATCGATGGATACAAAGATAGCCCGATGGATAGATACTTTAATCATCTCTTTACACCAACTCAGCGCTCTCCGTTCTCACAGATTCTACTTCCATCCTCTGACCACGTCACTCAGACATTAACACTTTGTGGTGTAAATATGTCATAAAGGCGCTATGAGAGCCAGCTCCTACCTGCTGGTTCTTGCGGAGCTGCCTGCTCTTGTCGGCGGTGGCTCCCTGGGAGAACCAGCGCAGTATCATCTCCTCCTCCAGGATCTCCAGCTCGTACATGTTCATCAGGACCTGGAGGGGAAACAACCCAGCAGCTTGATGAATGAACAGAAGTACCTGATCGGACCTGTAGAAAAGTCAGCAGTCAATACTACGTAACACTTCTTTTTTTTTTTTTTTTAACTCTTTGGCCATTTTGAGTCATATTTCTAGACCCACAGAATATTTTGTACTATGACTATGACACTGAATAGCTCAAATAAAAGAAGAGACTATTTCATCATGAAAAAAATGCTTGTTTTTACCTTGTTCCATTCTTGTTTTATCAGAGGTAGAGTAGAGGACACTGTCACCAAAATCACCACTTTTTGTCCAGATTCTGTTTGTTTTGCTCTCTAATCTCCACTTCCTGTTTTGATCTCTGTGATGTAAAACCACGTTGACATATTATTTACGTTGTTTGTTTTTACTTTGTGAGTAATTTTGGGGCTTCTGGGAGATGTAGTCAGAGCATAAAGAGATGGTATACACCACAGAGATCAAAACAGGAAGTGGAGACGATCGAGATTAGAGAACAAAACAAACAGAATCTGGACAAAATGTGTTGATTTTGGTGAAAGTGTCCTCTACTCTACCTCTGATAAAACAAGAATGGAACAAGAATGCACCCCCTCCTCCTCCCACTGAGACAAAGAGACTTCATGACTGACAGGAGGTCTCACTCTGTTCATTCTCTATGGAACCAACGCTCCAGCTGTTGAGAAAGATGCACAGAGTGAACCCTCCTGTCATCCGGCCTCTTTAGTAGAGAGATGAGGAAAACAAACGCACATGTGCATGGCAATATATCGTGGTACACAAAATGACCGAGTTTGTTTTCATTTATCGTGCCATTAATTGATTTATTGATTGTTGTGACAGACCTAACTTTGTGTACATGGTGGTTGACCCTGACCTTGACCATAGCAGCCCAGTGACTCTCCTGCTCCAGGAAGTGCTCCTCAAAGGCAGACAGACAGTCCAGATGGTCCTGGGCCCTCTTCACGTAGTTCTTGAACACTGGCGCCCATTTCTTCAGCAACTGGGAAGAGATGATAGGGATGAAAGTGAAAACCGAAACTTTACTCCTACTACGTTGACACTGTAAAAAGAAACCTTATTTACCGGTAAGAGCAGAGAAACGTATTGTGACGGGGTAATGTGTGAGCCCTGCTGCTGGTAGGGATACTCCAGCACCACTCTGGTTAAAATCTGCATCACTTCTTTCAGTGTGATGTTATAGGCGTACCTGAAGAGAGGGAACGTGTCAAACTACATGTGCAAAAACAAGATGAAAGAGAAATGTGGGATATTAAAAGTTCCTCCTTACTTGAGAGAGTTGATCTCAAGTACGAGATTATCACAGCTGATGTTTTCATCCAGACCTCTCTGCAGAGTCCCCAGCACCTCCATCTGGAAGACTACAGCCAAACACACCAGAGGACAAGAGTCAGAGAGAGTTTCAACCCCAACACTGCCATCCAGACGCATTAAGAAAAGAAAATCAGAGGCCGAATCAATCATTTTTTGTGTAAAGAGAAATTTTAAACAGATTATGCAACTTTAGACTTTCAGTGGTAATGCTAACAACCCTATTTAGCTCATTTCTAATCATGTTTATGTTCCTACTCCTAGTAAATAAAAGTAAAATCAAATGAAACATGGCATAGTAAGAGAGCTGCTTCTCCAGAACAACTATTAAATTACATATATTATTGCAGAAAACTTTATAATTATAATTATTAGGAGTTTACAGCACCTTAAAATATTAAAATGGAATGAATTTACTTAACAAAAATACCTTAAATAAAGGCAACAAACAACGATGAATGAAATAATAATAATAGATTTTGTGTTTTTGTGCTGTGGTACTGATATTTTGACTGTTTTATGTTTTATGGAAAAGACCCAGAAACACTGATATTATCATGTAAACATTATGGGTTCGATTCCCGGCCCGGAGCCTTTCTGTGTTCCTCCCACCATCCAAAAACATGCATGGGGATTAGGTTAACTGGCTAATTTAAAATGACCGTAGGTGTAAATGTGAGTGGTTGTCTGTCTCTATGTGTCCTGTGATGAGGTGGCGACAGGGATAGGCTCCAGCCCCGCCGAGACCCTATGCAGAAAATGGATGGATGGATGGACGTTACTTATTTTAACCCATGATATTGCTGTCATCACTAGTTTTCTTATTGGTAATTTGTCTCTTTGGCCAGTAGGGGGCAGTCCTATGGTTTCACACACAGCTGAACTCTCACCTTTGACATCATCCATCTCAGGGGAGGGGATCACCGGGTCATCAGGATCATCGGGCTCGCTGTCCTCACTTTCACTCTCAGGGTCAGGATTCAACACCAAACCTGTTGCACAGGAAACAAAAGCCAGGCTGCTGGGACTAAAGCATCATGGGAAACGGAGTTTATTTACCAAGAGGAGCTGAACAAGCCAGCCAAACTGCTATCCTACCCCAGAGAGACTGTGACAGCTCCTCATCCTCGGTGTCATCCAGACTGCTGGCCTTCCAGATGTAGCCTTTTCCCTCCGCTCCAACCTCTGCTGGGTTAAACACTGGAAGACACCAGACAAGCATCGCCACAAACATTTAAACATATCGATCATTTACTGTACGAACAGCAGGAAACAGTCAATACACACCTTTCAGTTTGCTTTTGTCTTTGCTGTGACCGACCTCTGCGTCGTCACTCAGGAATTCATCGTCGTCTTCCTCTTCCTCCTCGTCTGGATGATGCATGGACACCACGGTGCCCTCAGGTAGAGAGATGTTTGGTCCAATCACCACCTTGAAAAAAGTTTACATGATTTTTACCTCACACAGTCCTCCAAAAATTACGTCTTATTAGCTCTTTGCATGAATGTCAAAATGCAAATTTCCAGTGCAGCATTAACGTTTAGCACAGTTCTGCAGACTCATAAACATGTGATCATCTGCCTTGTTAAAGAGGGTTTATATGTGCTGACAAATAAAATTTTGTCATTACAGTTGAAGTACTTCAACAACTGTCAGCTGAAGCAGGTGTCAATAAAAAAATATCAGTTTAAATATCAGAATTATTCACTGCAATGAGTTCATGTTTCAGCTGAAGTGCTGAAAGAAAATAATTTGAGGGTATTCACTGAAAGTTATCAAACTTACATTTAAATATACAGGATGAAAGAAGTAAGAATGTCAACTTAAAAACTAAGACAGGGTGCTTGCACCATTTTATAGGTCAAATACTTTTTAAGACCTCAACAAATATAATTTCGGGCCCAAAAATATCTTAACGATTTCTTTGGTAGAAAATAGTCAATTTATTGTAGGACCTGAGCAATATGGAGGTTTTGAGGCAGATGCCGATATTGATATTTAGCAGGAACAAAAATCCAATAAGTTTTTTTCAGATTTTTTCAGCCCTTTAACACACTTTAACAACAATATAAATTGAAGGCATAACCCTTAACTTTTTTCATTAATTTCACAACTTGGTAAATTGTAGACAATTTAAGACCTTAATTACCTGGATTTTAGTTTAAGACTTTTTAAGGAACCACAGGAACCCTGATAAGAGATTAGTTGAAATGCCATCTTTTGTGTGCGAACAAAGTTTTTCAGTCCAGCTTTTGTCTATTTACAATGAAGGATGAGTTCTGAAATATGTGCATTTCTTACATTATAAGCCAGGACACACTGCTTGTTCAGCTTCACGCCTTGTTTGACCTCAGCCTTGTCACAGACCACAGACTGGCTGATCACCACGTTGCTGCCAATGTGAACATTATTCCAGATGTAGGCGTGGTCCAGGGTCACATTGTCACCTGTTGCAACAAAAAAGGCAATCTGTTAACACAACGTATATTATGTACATATAGAACCAACTACGTTCAAACACTTAAATTAGCACAAGGTCTTGGATGCTGCTGGGCAGGGAGCTCACCTATGGTGCAGTTGTTACCAATGACGCTGTTATAAATGTAACAGTTAGCGCCGATGCTAGTGTCACAGCCGATAAGAACATTCTCCTCCATCTGGCTGCCGTGGCCCAGACTGACTCCAGATCCTCGGTAGACGTTGTGGCGTGAATACGTGCAGCCTCGTCCCACCTGGTCAGTGAAGTTTGTCTCCGGGGTGAGTGGGTAGACCCATCGCCGCACGAGGTCCGACGACACTGAATCATACATGAGGAGGTTGGACACTCGGACACCGTAACCATCCTTGGTGACGTGCATGTGTATTTGGTTTCCCAGAATCTAAAAAGACATAAATGAGGAATGACATCTGGAGCATAACACAAACCAAATTTCGATTAAAAGACCCGTGGCGGTGTTGTACCTCTTCATTGACCAGCAGCCCTCTGACAAAGTCATTCCTAGTCTGGTAATCAAAATTGTCAGTGAAGAGCTCAGCAACCTGAAAATAATAAGAAAAACCCTCTGGGTTACCTCAACATCTAAGGGTGAGTTCAAGGCCTCCCGTCTGTTTGGGAACTAACCTGTGGGGAGCAGATGCTGATGTGACAGTCCAGGAGGTCGTGTCTGATTTCAAACTCATCACTTCCACTGTGGAAAATGTTCTGCGAAACAAACAGAAGTGACTGTCAATCATCTATTCAAGTGTATCTGAACAATTTTGGTTGAAGAGTCAACTTGTGACAGCCTCTGAATGACAACCACAAAACTGATGCATGCAGTTATGTCCAAATGTAACTGGCCATTCTTTTGATTAAAATGACAGATTTCTCTAAATTTAAATGTGCCATGAAATGTGCAAAATTCCTCCTACCATTGGGAACTGGAGTCTCTTCAGCCCTTGTGTCTTCTGGTAGTGTAAAATCCGCTGGCTCTTGCTGTCCACAGCAACAATAACATCGTCTTCCTCACAGCGGGACTTGTGACCTGGCGACGATTCCTTAAAGATCATCGTCATCACTGAGATGTTCTTCTCAATCTTTCGACGATGCCTATGACAGATAGTATTAGAGTCATGGGGATCGCCTGCAATGTCATTTATCCTGAAAAATACTGTTCGCCTCTCACCTGTGCTCTTGCAGTGCCTGGCTGATGTCAATATTTGACACCACATCCCCGTAGATCAACACAAAGTCTGAGCGTAAAAGGGACTTTGCGTCAACATCCCTGAGCACATCCCCTAGAGAGCGGTACAGCTCTGAGGTGATGATGTGGACTTTGTTTGGAGAGGTGGGTCGACACCACTTTGACTTCCTGTCAAACACAGTTCACATGTCACAAAAAAAAAACACAGTTCACAGGTCACAAATCTTGCATTGAGAGGAATTTGCACAGAAACTTACAGCAGATGTTCCTTGATTTTACTGGCCATCCAGCAGCAGAAGACAAACGTTTCCTGAACCCCAGTAGAAGTGAGGAACTCCAGGGTGTAGTCGATCATGGCAACATTACCCAGCGGCAGCAAAGCCTGTCATCAGTGAAAATGTGAGATATTTTTCTATCCAGCATGTGACCTTTATTTCATTATTAAGCTGCTGATTATTTTATCAAATAATCATTTACATGATCTCTAAAATGTCAGAAAATCATGGAAAATATTGACACTTTCGTAAAACCCAAGATGATGTCCTCAAATGACTCAAATATTCTCAGTTTGTTGTCATAGAGTAGTTAAGAATATTTTTTTTCTTAAAAAATATTTGATTGTTGTTCTACATATCCATTACATAAATGTAGAAATCATAAGAAGTAACCTTCAGTAAAATATCAGGGAAAAATATTTCATTTTTAATTATTGCTCTTGTGTTTCTCTTTTAAATATGCAATAAAAAATCCAGTAAAATTAAGGAAAATGCTGACAATAGGGCATTTTTGGGGAATATGTACAATGGTAATATGAGTGTTTTAACAATTCTGACTCATCACAAAAATGACTTTTGTTTCCAAAATGCAAATTGTTTTTAGAAATACAGCTGATGTCAGCAGCACCATGGTGGAAATAAATCCCCAAGTAAATTAGGGCAACATAACAGCTGAAATAGGGGCTTAAAGGTTCCGTGTGTGGCTGTTCAGGTGGTTTCCTCAGTGTCAGAGCAGCCCTGTCACTGTTTACAGCATGGACATCAGCTAGCTACCATTAGCACCCCGTTAGCTTAGCTCGCTGCCTACCCTTGGCTGGTCTTTGGTCACTGGGAAAAACCTCCGGTTGAAGCTGTCCGCGATTAAAACAGCCTGCAGCGGCTGTTCATCTTCCTCCTGGTCGTCTGCACCCTTTCTACCTGACAGGCCGGGCCCTGAGCGGCTCTGTTTTCCTCCTCTGGCTGCCATTTTGAACTCCCAAGAGCTAATGCTGCGTTTGAGTTGTATTGGAAGTCGGGATTCGCAACTGTGAATGACGTCACACCCGAAGTGACGGCGTTCAGTAAACAAGTCGGAAAACCAAGATGGATGCCTCTATTGAAGTTTGTTGTGCTTGCTCTGTCGGAATGCAGAAAGCTAATGCAGCAATATGACGTCCTCAAACACAATTAATAGGCACAAAGAAGACGCAGAGGGTGTGTGTTTGTTCTCTAATTACTATTTTACTCGGAGCTGGTAACTTACGATTTACGAGGACACCCGAACGCAGCATAACCGCCTCTGACGTCACACTCAGCTACGGTGGCTGCGATGGAACAATTCTAATGGTGACCGCTGTGTTATATTATTTACATGTACTGCATATATTTTTATTTAGTATTTTATATTTTATGTTGTACTATCCACTTTGCTTCAATCAAATCATCAACTGAAAGAATAAATAAAATTTAAAAGAAATAATGAAAATAAAAACATTTAATAGCTTGGAATTTTGCCTATTTGTGTTGAAAATACATTCCCTAAAGCATATGTATAACACCTGTGACAGATAACATTTTGTGTTATGTGCAAAAATCAAATAGGGAAAAGGTACAGTATAGTATGGACTGTCCATGTCAAAACATGTTGTAATATTTCCTCATGTTATTGCAATTGGGAAATGCTTTACATGTCCTCCAAAAATCCTATTTGCTGGACCCATCTGCTCTGTGTTGACTTTTCAAATCAAAGCTTTTGATTAAAGGGCCTCGTCATTTCCTGCCTCTATTTTTGAATCTTAATCATAATTTTCATACTTAAGTCTATTTACTCAAATTACTCTCATTTTTTAATTCTAATATTCATTGTATTTGTCTGTGATATTTTGATCTTGCTCTGTGAGGCACGTTCGGCTGCATGGTTATATGATAGGTGCTATTTAATATTAGTTTATTATCTTCATAAAGGTGAACTTTCCCATCACTAGTACAGACAGGTTGCACAGAAGTTTCTCCATATCATTTCATTTTTTCAGAATTTATTGCACAGTTAGTGAACATTTGAACCAACATGTTTAGCTTTAACAGGGACAAAAATACTTCTGGCTCCTGCCGACCAACAGTTTAAGACAAGAACCTTCATTCACTGTCCTGTGAGAGCTCAACAGTTTTTCCAGTTTGTTCACAGCCACCTCAGAATCTATAACGCATTACGCTGTTTGAAAAAGATAACAGCTATTGGTGTTGTTTAGTTATCTTCTTGGCATGCTCCAACACTGAGTCATAACGCAGGGTTCTGGATGACCAGGAGGCTGGAATTCCCTCAAATCCAACCTGCAAGCATTCAAATAGCACATTTTATAAATCATGAGACAAACAATAATGGCAAAATATAAAATTCAATGAATGAAAGATTAGCACACAATCATACCTGAGCCCCTAGACAGGCACCAATGAAGGACCCTCGGCTACAGGTGCATCCCCCACAGCTCATGGTGTCTCTGATTGCCTGCTCATAGTGCTTGGCGGTCAGGACTCCATGCAGCGCTGCTTGGAACGCACCTGGTAAACCTGAAAGAACATCAGCACCAGATGTGAACGACATAAAGGTCTATCTATCCATCTATCTATCTATCTGCTTGTCTCGATATTTGTTTCGTGCAGTATATGACAGAGTTACAGGAAGTAGAGATGAGGATACCTCATGTGTTTGGAAACACAGTGGGGATCAGCTCCCGAGGAGTCTTTGAGAGATTCTCCTTTACCTGATGAATGTGCCCTGGAACCAAGGAGAAAAAAACTCCAGTCACTCAAATACAATAAACACCACTGTGTCACCCTACAACAAACATGTCAGATAATAATGCAAAGATGCATGCAATATATTTTCTGAACGTTAGTTTATCTTTAGATTTAGAAATATAGTAACAGAGCATGCAAATGTCTGCTCAGATTATTACAAACATAGTCTGCCTTTTTCATTTCCCACTTTGTATGTCTTCTATTCCTTTCCCCAACTCCTTCTTTAATAAATGAGACAGGTGTCATTCTGAAGTACCGTAAATTAAATATGAGGTGTGGCACAGCTGCATCAGCTGCACATTGTTTTGTTATACCGCTATAATTTATGATCTCGATCAGATGAGCAGAACAGTTTGTAAAAGTAACCCAGTAACTACTGAGAATATTAAAGTGGCACAAAATGATGATGGTAAATCCTTTAATCCCTTGACTCTGTCCCATGACTTCGGTGTGGTGAAGCAACAATGCTGCAGGCCTCACATACCAATCACTGCTTTGTCCAGATCCTGGGGCTGCTTTCTGTTTGGGTCACTGAGCTGATCGAGCACCGAGTCCAAGGCTTTTGAATCAGGACCATTCAGGATGAAATGCTCCAGGAATCTGGGAAATGAAGTCAATGTGCAATCCATTTTTATTATTTCAATTTTATTTGCCCCTCACCTTTTTATATTCATAAATGCTGTGAATTTATTTGACAGCTATACATGCAACTTCACTTCAAAATTCATGTTAACCATTTAATGCTCATGTTCAGACCTGGCCAGCACAGTCTAATTCTACACACACCAGTGTTTATCCCACCATCATAGATGACTTGTTGAACTGAGGGCTATCAGTATTGATTACCAGACACAACACCTTTGCACTTGTTGTGGGTTGCGAATGCAGAAAAAAAAAAAAAAAAAAAAAAAAAAAAAAAAAACAATATTTTTGTCATTCATTATGTGTAACTGATCCCAGATTCAGAAATGAACAGTATGCTCATCAGTGACAGAAAGCAAACACACTAAAAGCAACTGATGCATAATCTAAAAACACACTGACCTTGCAGCTGCAAGAGTTTCTGCCACACATTCATCATTGTTCTGGGTGACTCGGACTGCTTGCTCGACCTTTTCCAGCATATCGGGCTTTCCTGCGTAAAAAGCCACTATCGGAGCCAGTTTGGCGATTCCATCGATCTGACAGTCGTTCTCACAGCCTGTGGCGTGAACAACATTAGCTAGAGCTGCTTTCCCTTAGTTAGGTCTCGCTTACTGCAGTGAAATGACTGCAGATTTACCCGTCTCCTTTTTGCCCGCATCCATATTCTTCAGGAAGCCCTTCAAACTTGCGTGTCTCCATGGTCCCTCGATGGGCAGCTGAGGTCTTGGCCCTGGTGGACACAGAGACAAAGACGACATCGTCAATGTCCCTACTTCATGAAAACAACCCCCACTTCTCCTGGATAGTTTTCCTACCTCCTCTCTCTCTGTAGGGATCGTTGACAGGTGTATCATACTCTGATCCAGGACCGAAGAATTTCAGTGTTCGCTGCTTCAGATCATCAACATTTAGACCTGGCCAGATGTCACAAAACTTAGACAAGGGCAAACAGTTATAATACCAATATATTTGAGGTGGGTACTGGCAAGGGCTTTGTGATATGATACATATCATGATACTTGAGTCATTTTTATTTTAAGGTGCAGAAGTTGCTCTGGAACTGGCCCCAAAAAAATAATATTAAGAAATTAATAGAATAGAATAGAATTTTTTTTTTCCCTCTTGGGGGGAAATTCACCCGCCACAGCAGCACAGACAAAATCACAGACACATTGCGGTAGAAAAAAAACAGTGGTGACATAACAGTAATAATAATAGAATAAAATGAAATAAAATATTTACATATTTACAAAGAACTAAATACAATGGAAGAAAAATATATATATTTTACTTGTATAAATGAAACTGTTGATTAAACACAATTATTATATATATATATTTTTCCCAATGTGAAAAAAGGCAGTGCAATTTTTTCTGTGCAAAAATTAAAAACCAATATTATATCAGAAGAAAAAGTATTGCAATATATTGCCATATCTATATTTTTTCCTGCAGTATATCAGATACTTTACATTGATGACGGAATGAGGTACAAATCATGATCCTGTATGTTTTAACCATTTTAAACAGTCAGGGTCTATCGTCGGGATAATTCAGGTGAGTCACAGGTTTAACTATAATGTCAACAATGATAGAAACTTAATTGCACAGTTTCAACAGAGGATTAAAAAGTTTGAGGTGACAGTGAGTCAAGAAGATGAAGAAGCAAGCCCACCTCCACATTCAGACAGGGACTCCAGCAGGACAAAGGCCTGGTCTCCGTAGCAGCTCTGCTGGCCGGACTGCCTCCTGTAGAAAGGGTTGGCCGACTCAGAGCGGAACTCAGGGTTTGGATCCTGATCCAGAATCGCCTGCAGCTTCTGGAGGTCGTACACCCAGTGGAGGGGCTGCGCTATAGGGGACGAGTCGACATTTCATGTTGATGTCACTCTGATTACAACCAGGAGTTCCTTGAATTCAAATGGAAAGCTGAGGATAGAAAAGGTGCTACAACGTGACCAAAAAACCTGGAGGAGAAAAGATATAACCTCAGAAGAAAAGTGTTTGCTGATGTTAAGGAGGTGAGACTTATTAACAAAGGGGAAGGACACTATTATCTGAGGGCTTGGTACTCACCATATGAGACACAATTCAGTATGAAAGAGTTCGCTGTCATTACCTGCTGCATCTGCAACTGCTGATCCAACGATGGCTCCCACCGCTCTGTTGGCCAGAGCTGCAGCCATCTGCAGAAACATTCAAAGCAACATGGAGATTTAGGAGAACAGTTGAGCTGTTATTGTTATTTTTGAAATTAAAGCGGAAACTCAACAGGCCACATCGTTTTGGTGTCAAGCTGAAACACCAACCGCTCTCTTGTTTCTGCATTGTGATGACTTGCTGCTCATTTCTGAGTTATATCATTATGAACAGAGTATTGAACAGAAGTTTTGACATTTGCACATTAAGGTAGAAACTAACAATTAGTTTTACTGTTGATGTTGTTTCGCTATTAATAGATTAGTTGTTATAGTTGTTGCAATAAATGGCATAAATATCAGTCAGTGCTTCCCAAAGTCCAACAAGGCATCCTCCAGTGTCTTGTTTTGATGTTAACCAAAATAATAACCAATACAAAGATAATGAGAAATACTGTAAATCCCAGCCCTCTTTGTAGTATTTACAACATATGGAAATATTAGCTTAATACAGGTGTAACATTAAATTCCTCATTAGGCTCTCGACTGTTTTCCTACATATCTGTCAGGTTGTGGAGTGGTGAAGCTTAACTGCTGCTAACACTAATATGAATCAGTAGTTAATCACATATTAGATTATGTGAGGTATCTTTCAGCAGTAACTACCGTAAATCATTGATGCAGTATCGCTTATCTCGCTATTATTTTAATAACAACAACTGCTAGCGGAGCTAGCCGCAACGTTACTTATAAACGCTGGATAAGTGTGCTAGCTGCTAGCTGGTAGCTAACGTACGTGAGCTATCATTAGGCATGGATATAAACTGACCTTGAGGAGTCTTACCTTAATGTTTCAACCCTCCTGAAGACAAATGTTCAGATTTTACTCATTCATAAAGTGTAAACAGTCAGTAGGGAGTTTCTGTCAAATGTTATGAAAGATGCTGCTCATTAGCCCCGCCCACTTCCGGTCACAATTTTTTTCCCCTTCAAATCTTTATTGAACAAGGACATTAGTTGACAATGCAGCACAACACAGATTTACAAGTGAAACTGAAAAATAAAATAAATAAATACAAAAAAATCATACCAATTCAGATAATAAATAAAGAAGATAAACAATATCAGAACGTTGTATCAATGATAGTGATAAGATAAGATAAGATAAGATTATATTTATCCTGAAGGAAATTCTTGTGCAACAGATGCAATACACAGTGGGAAAAATAAACAGATTATACATACAGTGCAGAATAATAAAAAAAAAAAATGCAATGTAGTGCAAAGAGAAGCAATATAAATACACTATAAGAAATAAGAAAGAATAACAATAAGTACACCAAAAACTTCCAAGTTAGTTGTTAAAAGACATAATTTATCAAATAAATATATAAATACTAAGACTAAAATAAAAAATCTAAAATACATACTTGAAAACAGTGCACATAGGTGCAGATATCATGATGTGCATTAGACTTAGGAGTTATTTGGGCTGTGATACCCATGAATCAAAACTTCAGCAGCATCAGGTTAACATTGTGAGGAAGTGAGTGTCTGTCTCTGTGAGAAGGACATGAAGGAGCTGAAGTTGGTCTATTGTTTTGTTAATATGGACATTTCCATACTGAGATGAAAGGTTAACAATAGACATATAGCATGTTACTAACGAAGATAAGATAAGGCTTCGAGGACGTGTTGCTCATAATCTATTGACGACAGCTTGATGCTGCTCTTCTCCTGGACATTTTATAATCTCATACGTACCAGCTGTTGTCATATGGAGTGTCTATGCATGTTTTCCATTGCTGTTACGTTGCACATGTGGCTGATTGATCACCTTTAGATACTATGTCATCTTTTTATGGCATATACTACAACGTGACATTTCTTTATTTTTCTGAGATTATTATTTTTTGGCTTTATTTGATAGTGATTGAGAGAGGCAGGATTGCAAAAGGACAGATTCAAAACTGTGACCACAGTGTCGAGGACCCTGGCCTTGGTACAGAGGACTTTTTATGATCTGCAGTGCTAATTTTGTGGCATATTATGACTTTTTATGGCTTTCTACACACCTTTATGACATGACTCCATGACAAAGCACTTTTGTTTGTTTGTAAACAGCGTGTGAAATTTATATCAATAAAATTGTGTTTATTCTCATGATTTAATCCGTAGAACAGAGTGGCACAACTAGTGCTAATTTTAGTGTATGGTACCAGAAAGCAGTTATTAATAATACAGTAATTACAGCGTAGTGAAATATAATCCTTCTATATTCTGTAGTATAAGCTGTGATACAAATACACTTCAAATATACAGAACTTCTAAAACACTGATGTAAAACAATGTTATACTTCATCCAGCTACTTGCTCTTATGCTGGTAAAAAAAAAACAAAAAAAAAACTACATTGCAGTAAACTTTATTTGCACATATAATGCTCATTATTAATGTACTAAAGGTGTGCTAGATTTGAGTGCTAACAATGTATCAAAGATATACTAAACATAATTAAGTGTACTGCACTATTTAATTCTTTGAGTGCCTTTGACATATTCCTACGTCATTTAAAATCTGACGCTTGTGTGCCAGCAATGTAATAATACGTCAAAGTATTTTTTGGCAGCGGGCCGCCGATCGCAGGGTCACACAGCCTGTGAGTAATGCTGGGGCTTCTGGGAGATGTAGTCAGAGCATAAAGAGACGGTATACACCACAGAGATCAAAACAGGAAGTGGAGACGATCGAGATTAGAGAGCAAAACAAACAGAATGTGGAGAAAAAGTGGTGATTTTGGTGAAAGTGTCCTCTACTCTACCTCTGATAAAACAAGAATGGAACAAGATAAAAACAAACATTTTTTTCATGATGAAATAGAGAGTCTCTTCTTTCATGGGTATCTTCTTTCAATGGGAAAAAAAACACTGGAACAAGACACTTCCTGTTTTATAAAAAGACTGCACCTGAATATCAGGGCTGGGCCGAGACTCCCTGGGGCCCGAAGCAAAATTTGACTTTGGGGCCCTCTGTTGCTGCCAATAATGCTAGTTTTTGATCACTGACACACCTGCTGTACTGACTTACTTCACATTAAATCAAGTCAAGTTTTTTTGTATAGCCCAGTATCTCAAATTACGAATTAGCCTCAGTAAACCTCTTTATAATCTGTACAGGATATGACACCCTGTGTCCTTTACAAACAACCCTCACATCGACTAAGGAAAAAACCCCCAAAAAAACCCTTTAACTGGAAAAAATAAATGGAAGAAACCTCAGGAAGCGCAACAGAGGAGGGATCCCTCTTCCTGGATGGACAGACAGGAAGGAGAGGAGGAGAGGAGGAGGAAGGAGAAACAAAATGAAAAACACACCGATGCTGTTCGATTATAGAATTATTAGAATGATGTGAAGCACAGTGCAGCTTTGGGGCAGGAAACTGCACTCTGTTAACATAATACAGTGTTTTTGTGGACAAAAATATATGATGTATGAATCATCATCATGCCCACAGATAAAAAAATTAATTACTTTTATGATTTTTTAATAGCTCTTAGGGGGCCCCTCGAGGCCAGTGGGCCCTGCTTAGTTCGTTTATGCCTTATATACAAGTGTACTGTATAAGTAAAAAAAAATGTAATCTTCTGAAAATACAATAAAATATAATAATAAAAATAAAAAAACGTCATCCCTCCACCACAAATGATGTGCAGATAACAGTCCAGAGGTCAGTTAAGTTAAAAAGACACATGATAAGTCATTTATTCTTGTTTATGCTCCACAGCCTGCAGAGAATAATTAAGGTTCAGTGCAGGTCAAATATCCACTAGCTGAATGAAATAAACAGTTTATCATACAGTTCAGGTAGTTAAACATTAATGGATATTGCCTAAGGCTGTGGTGTAGCCCTTTTCACTCAACACTAAGTGAGGTAACTGACATCAACATGGCTGATTTTGGAGAGATCCTGAGGAACATTGGAGAATTTGGATTATTCCAGCAGCTCCTTCTCCTTTCAGTTTGCTTTCCAAATTTCATTGAGACTTTTGTTTTCGCAAGCTTTCTTTTTATCGAGTCCGACCCGGAGCGACACTGTAACACAGACTGGATCCTCCAGGCCGACTCCAACCTGACCACAGATCAGCAGCTGAACCTGACTGTTCCCAGGGAGGAGGACGGCACCTTCAGCAGGTGTCGCATGTTCGTCCCTGTGGACTGGGACATTGAAGACATCAGGAAGTATGGACTCAATGAGACCACAGGGTGCCAGAGTGGATGGGTGTACTTCAACACGCTGTACGAGGCCACCATAGTCACTGATGTGAGTAAAGAGTGTAGAAACTGGAGAAATTACCTCCATCAAATCATTTAACTTTTTTTTCTCTTACAGTTTGATCTAGTTTGTGACAAAGCCAACTTGGTGGAAGTGGCACAAGCAATGTTCATGGCCGGCATTCTCCTTGGTACTGTTTTATTTGGACCTTTTGCTGAATCGTAAGTGTATTACATGGAGAATGTATGACCTCACACATAGCTCCAATGAATAAATAGTGATTTTTAAAAATGTCACATGCACCACAGTAACAGAGTCAGTGATCATTGAGAGGAAGGAAAGCCAGGGTTGAAACACTGAGGAGCTGATGAGTGGATTGATGACAGGTGTGTGCAGAGGGTGACAGGACAGGTAACGAACTAACGGCAGGTAGATCGCACAGGCACACATACTGTATAATAACTTTAAGAGCCATAAGAAGTTTTTTATGGTGTCAGAGAGTTTAGCAAAGTGTATAAAGTCAGGATGACCCAGAGAAACATGAAAAAAAGCAACTGAACACAAATTCAGTCATGGCGTAAACACCCTGCAATGCAATACTGTAAGTGCTGATGTTCATAACAATGGCAAACGGTTCTGTGATTTATTTATTTTGTTGCAAAATTATCTAATAATATAATAAAAATGTCATTTAAAATTTACCTTTTACAGAGAGGTGGCTAATGTTGAGTTTACAAACCTCAGTCAGCTAACCGTGGATAAATGTAAGAAGTTTGTTCATTTGCGTAGATGGCAAGCAAATAACGCCAGGCAGGATGTAGCGCTCTCAAAAAGGATAGAATGGCATACTGACATATTTCAGTGTCATTTAAAATCGGATGCTTTAGTGCCAAAGGCGTAATAATATGTCAAAGTGTTTTTTCTGCAGCGGGTCACCGATCGCGCTCTCACACAGCTTGTGAGTAACTTTGGGGCTTCTGGGAGATGTAGTCAGAGCATAAAGAGACGGTATACACCACAGAGATCAAAACAGGAAGTGGAGACGATCGAGATTAGAGAGTAAAACAAACAGAATCTGGACAAAAAGTGGTGATTTTTGTGAAAGTGTCCTCTACTCTACCTCTGATAAAACAAGAATGGAACAAGGTAAAAACAAACATTTTTTTCATGATGAAATAGAGAGCCTCTTCTTTCATTTGAACTATTTCAAGGTTCAAAGGTTTTTATTTGTAAATTATCTACATCTATGACATACCGAAAATTGAGAAAATATTCCTCTCTTCCAGCAATACAAATTGAAATAAAAATAAAAAATAGAAAAATTCGGACATAAAGAAACGGTAAAAATATAATCTCGAAGAAGATAGAATGAATGAAAATAAAACAAAATTAGAAATAATGCTTTGCCACAAGGGCTCACTAGAAATTACATGGGATAACATAAAGGTTTAACTCAACTGAACATGACACTATCATTTTTGTATATGCAGTATCATTATTATTTATATATAGAACTGTATAAATTGTGTTCTCTTTTGCAGCTCCATCAGACAGTAAAGGTTGCAGACCCCTGTCCTATACGCTTTCACTTTGTTCATCTCTTTCTGTTGCAGGTTCGGTCGCAAAAGAGCAACTCAAATTCCAGCACTGATAATGTTCATATTCACTATAACAACAGGACTATGCCCCAATGTCTACTTATACTTTGCATCCCAGTTCATGGTGGGAATTGGAGGTGGAGGCTATCGCATGAACTCCATTATACTGAGTATGTACTCCATATACTGTAAATATTTATCACGTGTTGCATTCCCATTGATACAATCCCTGATAAAGCTGCTCGTTAAAAAACATTAAATTGTGTATTTTCCTGATTGCAGCTACTGAGTGGATCGGACCATCCAAGAGATCACTGGGAGCATGTGTGACTCAGCTATTTGCTGCAGTTGGACAGTGCGTCCTCGCTGGTGTGATCTTTGCCATCAGAAACTGGAGAGTGGCTCAGCTCATCACAGCGTCTCCGCTTACAGCCCTTGTTATCTACATATGGTTTGCATTAACCATTTTTATTGCAAAGAAAATGGTTTCATTTGTTAAAGGTCCCATGTTAGGCACTTTTTCTAGCCTAGAAATCAGGATGCACCCTAGAAGGAAAATATTTTTGCCTAGCAGGATGGTCTAGTGGTGCACCACAGGAGATAATCCTGGCTCCGGAAAGGAATCTGTCGAACCAATCACAACACTCTGTGTCTGTAGCGAGTCGTTGGGGTGGGCGTAGCACGATGACGACAGGACTGCACAGCGCTGCAGATAGCAAAACAACCAAGATGGCTGTGGCTAACGAACAGCGGTCGTTTGAATCGGCTCTGTCATGGATTTTGTAAGAGTTAGCCTTGGGCTTTTCTTTGAGCAGAAAAAAGAAGTCATTCGTTTTAATGAAGGATTTATTTGCTGTATTTGCTAATATGTCAGCTGGTTCCGCTGGTAGCGTCACATTGTCCGTTGCTCTGATTGGTCATTAGGTGCAGAGGCAGTTTGAACGACAATGGTCGGTCCCACCCACAGGCTTCAACTCTGCCTATGGACTGCCCCTAGACTATACATTTCATGTCATAATCTGGCTTGTCAGACTACACTTTTTCGGCAATTTTATATAGGTCTCAGACATCCAAAAATATTGTATTCAAAGTGTATTAGCCCAAACACATCCCTGGTCCTGAATTCCAGCCAGTTAAAAGTCACTGTATTGATCTCTGCTGAGAACAGACTGTTTCTGTGTCTGTACCTTTAAATGTTCCTGAGCTGTCTCTGACCACGCCCCTCTCTGGAGAGAGGACATGGAAACATGGTGGAAACCTTTCCCTCCGTGACATCGAAAAGGGAATATCCAATAGCGACATATTTGGGCTGTCTTTTTTCAAACGTGGAAAAGTATAGGGCATTGCTTGGTTTACCCTTTTCATCATGTCTATCCATGTGGGGGGACTCAAGAAGGCTCATATTAATGTTCAAAAACCTCAGAAAAAGAAAAATTCATGCCATGGCACCTTTAACCGTGTACTACCTGAACTGTTTCCTCATCTCCATCAGGTTTATTCCAGAGTCAGCCAGGTGGTTGTTGAGCAGAGGAAAGACAGAAGAGGTCAAACAGCTGATCGTCAAGGCTGCAGCCATCAACAAACGGACCGTTCCAGACTCTCTGCTGGACAACGTACTCATTCTTTTCTTTCCATTATCCATAATGTTGGGTAATAGAAGTGCTCTTTACTACTTATTCTGTCAATATGTGCTTCGCTAAAGAACGTTTCTGTTACAGATCGCTGTGAAAGATGTGGTGAAGAAAGGAGGCATTAAAGTTATTTTCAGATCAGCTGCACTGACTAAATATCTCTTCATCATAATACTGTCATGGTGAGTTGACATTTCCAGCAACTTCTTAAAGCTGCACTACTCTTAAGTTTTCATTAACAGTGGTTGAGATGAAGCAATCACAGCAAGAAGGTACTGGGTTCGATTCCTGGGCCCTGGGCCTTGCTGTGTGCAGATATGACTAAAGTGTGTCCTTCCTGTCTTTAAACTCAGGTTTTCACTGAATATTTCCAACTTCTGTCTGCTCTTCAATATGAGAAACTTTGGCTTGAGCATCTTTCTGACGCAGCTGTTGTTTGGTGCTATTGAAATCCCAGCTCTTCTGCTGTGTATGTGGCTGCTGGAGGTTTTCGGCAGAAAGTTATTGCTGGTAACAACTCTTCTAACTGGAGGACTCTTTTGCATACTTGTTTTAACTGTTCCTCAAGGTAAACCCCTCAGTACATTTTGTCAAAATGACAATTTAGTGTTTTTCATTTTGTCCTGTTTGTCTGGTTGTCAACTTTTAACTTTTGTATATTTAGATTTTTCAGGATACGCCATTGCTGTTACATCCTTAGTCATCGGAGGACGTTTTTTCCTGATCTGGGCTGTCGCTGTATGTAATGTTTTTGTTCAGGAGTTGTTCCCAACATCTGTTAGGTAGGTGTTTGCACACACACAGTCAGTATGTTCACATGCACATCTAAGCCGAGCTATTGGCAATAACCGAGCTAAAGACTAACTGGAGTTTCCAAGAAATTCGAGTGTACATACTCGGCAAGAGAATCAAATTATTGAGTTTAGTTAGTGCCCAGGCCAGTCAATAGTCCGTAACCATGGTTTGCATATACATGCCGGAAAAGCTCGACTTAGAGCCGCATTATCTGGCACGAATAGTCTGATTATAAAAACTCCAGTTTGGTTCGACTACAGTGTGTGTATTAAAACTTTATATTAGCCGGACAAAGGCAATAAATCAAATTAATCTAAGTGCATGTAAACATACTGAGTTTCAACTGTCCAGACTTTGGAGAATGTATTAAAATGATGTGTACTAACATACTGGATATAGATATCCAATGAATGTCTTGGGCCAGTAGGATGGCTTCCTGTTCGATTTTAGATTTTGTTTAACTGATCACTTTTAAAGCATGTCGGGATCTGGTCCCAAGCTCCATGCCAGAAATACTGAAGCCCTTTTGATCCAGTTTACAGCCTTAGGTCCTTCTGACACAGTCTTAAATCTTAAATCTAAATGTTTTTGTTTTTCTTGCTTGTATGTGATGATGTCTTGCTTTTTATGTTGGTTTTATGCTTTATCTTTACCGTATCTTTCATCATCATTTATCTTCTCTATGTTATGTTTTTGCATCATTTGTCTTGCTTTTGTTTGGCTTGTTATATTGCCTCCTGAATATCCTGCTATTGCTCTGATTTTTGTCTGATTCTGTCCAAGCACTAGGAAAACTGTTATGTAACTTAACTTATTGCTAGTATGATTAGATTTTGTTAGAAGGATAGGTTCGATACCACGGTATGTTTAAACCACGTAAATTTGCGATTCCATTCTTCTAATTTTTCATGATCCATGTCATAGACAAACAGCCACAGCTTTTGGAGCCATATTAGGAAGAACAGGTGGATTACTGGCTCCACCGCTCAACTTGTTGTCCACGTACCACTGGGTCATACCCACCACAGTCTACAGCAGCCTCACTCTGATCAGTGGAGCTCTGAGCTTCCTGCTTCCTGAGACCAGGAACAAAGATCTTCCCGAGTCAGCCGATGAGGCCGAGAACAACAGGTGACTGTTGTAAATATGGTCCATTATGATATTTGTCACTGGATAATTTAATATTACGTTTCATTTCTGTCCTTTGTCTTTCAGAAACGGGACCTCGGAAAACAAAACCAGTTGTTCAAATCCAAATTCGATCAAGCTCTAGGCATTTTTAAAATGCAAAATGTTTTTACCTCAAACTGCACATAAGTCATCCCTGCACATCATATAAAGTAATATACTGTAGCATAAAGTGTGCACGTGTCATACTGTGTTTTGATATTGCATCACTGTAATGAAGTAGTTAATAATATTATTTATGGAAAGTGTGAATATGATAAAATCAAATGCACATCAATTTTTAGCATTAAAATGTCTCTATATTTGTGACTAAAACTGCTCAGACATGAAAGTGGAGACTGCAAATTGACCATGTATTATAAATAATGATTGACAGGATGAAAAAGAGGAGCTTTTCTCGACTTTTTATTGGACTTGATGAGCTCAGCCAGCAGCACTTTAAACTGCTTTAGAAAAATAATCATAAGTTTTGAAACCGGTTTTAGTTAAACTTCAAAGACTCACCAGACAAAACTACATCTGTGCTCAAACGTGTAATTTTATTTTATGAACTATTTATTAATGTGAAATCCCATTGGTTATTCAGTTACATCTTACACATGTCATAAAATGCAGACCATTTACCGCACAAACTTGAAAGTACATTATGTTACATATTGTATTTGATAGATATTTCTAAATAAAATTCAATGGTAAATGAAAGCATTATTATTATGTTTTCCTTAAATTAAATGTGAAGTTGTCATCATTATTTAAGCACTTTTAAAGTGTTTAGTAGCAGTGTGTAAGATTGGCGACATCTAGTGGTGAAGTTGCAGATTGCAACCAAATGATGGTGGCTGCAGTAACACCTGCTCATTCCAAGATAATGACAACATAATAATTCTTAATTTAAGCTGATTCAACACTAATGTAAAATTATATTCATATCTTCTTCCTTATCTGTTACAGACCTTTAAAAAAAACATCTTAACTCTTTGAGTGCCATAAACATATCGTCAAAGTGTTTTTCTCAGCAGCAGGCACAAGAGGGCGCTCTCACACAGCCTGTGAGTAATGCTGGGGTTTCTGGGATTTGTAGTCAGGACATAAAGAGATGGTATATGCCACAAAAATTACAAGAGGAAGTGGAGACAATCGAGATTCGAGAATCGAGAGAGCAAAACAAACAGAATCTGGACAAAAAGTGGTGATTTTGGTGAAAGTGTCCTCTACTCTACCTCTGATAAAACAAGAATGGAACAAGGTAAAAACAAACATTTTTTTCATGATGAAATAGAGAGTCTCTTCTTTCATTTGAGCTATTCACTGTTTTCAGAGACAAAATATTCTGCGGGTCTTGAAAAATGACTCAAAATATTCAAAAAAAGCACTTTCTGTTTTATAAAAAGGACTGGCACTCAAAGAGTTAATATATTCTTTTTTTGTGCATTTCAACTTTGTCTATCACATCATGTAAACACAGTCCTGCTTTTATCCGAGCAAATCATCCATCCAGCTACTGTCTGTGACAGTGATTTGTGCTGTTTGCTCGGTGCTGCTGCTGTCAGACACAAATAAATTTGCATCACTTGACTCGGACACAGGCAGCAACTGTGGTTCTGATGCAAAGATGTCGTCAGCAAAGAGACCTGAGAGAGTCTGAGCCGAAGGAGCGGCAGCAGAAGACGCATCTGATCCAAGTAAATCATTGAGTGAAGAGGCTGGGGTGGTTGGCAGCACCGTGAACGCATCGCTGACTCCGAAGATGTCATCGGGAAAGCCAGGCGTTGGTTTTGAGGAACCATCAGCTCCAACAGCAGGTGGCTGAGGGAACAGCAAGTCGTTCGAGCCGAACAAGTCAAAGTCTGCATCGCTCTCTATTGTCTGATCTTTTGTACAAAAAATACTTGAGGTTGGATGTTTGTTAACAGGTGCAGAAGTGCAAGCAGCTTCAGGCAAAGCTGTGTCACTGAAAGATAAAAATGTATTAGTGGGGGTGTTCGCAAAATCCCGCGGGCCAAAAAGATTGGAGGAATCTTGAGGAAGTTCACGGCTGAGATCCAGAAGTGATCCATCATCGCTCAGCTCTGCTCCTCCTCCCACCTCAGATCCATCAAGCAGGTCATTTGGCTTTTGCGCAGACTCTTCAGCATTTACCTGAATGGCCAGTGAATCATCAGAGGCTGAACTGACGCTGTCCCCAAAAAGATCACTGGTAAAAGGAGCAGTCAAAACTTCATCACCACTTTTCTCAGCTGTTAAATGCTTGGTTGACTCCTCGGATGCTTGGTTCACTGTTTCCACAGTACTGGGGAGATCTTTGGATGAATTGCTTTGTAAATCTGATTCTTGATCATTGGTTTGTTCTGGAGCTGTTTGGTCGCCTCCTGCTTCACCTGGTGAAGTCTCGAGCAGGTTGGACGGCTCGGTGGATTTGCTTATAGCCTCACTTATGTGAGGTTCAGCAGAATGTGATTTTTCCTTTAAATGCTCTCCGGCTTCTTGGTCCTGAGGTGCTACTTGAGATGTGTTGTTGTCCTTTTCCATCTCCTCCTTTACCTCCTCTGTCTTTTTGTCTTCACTGTTTGTTTTTGTGGCATCCGCAGTCTTCTCCGAGGACGACTGAAACAGTCTTCCCAAGAGTCCACCACCAGGTTTGATATCTGGTTTCTTGGCATCTTTTGGTTCAACTTTGTTTGTTTTGTCATTTCCACCTGATGTGAAGAGCTTTGACAGAGGACTCTTTCCTTTGGACCAGGATCCCAGTTTGACTTTTGTCTTCTCAGCTTGCTTTGCAGAACCTTTCAGAGAACTTGACCTCACGACAGGCTTCTTCTGACTGCTGCCACTCTCTTCATCATTGACTAACTCAGTACTTTTGCTGGCCTCCTCTCTGGTCATATGTTCTGCAGGACTGTGTGGAGTATTTGGACTTTCTGATTTGTAAAAATTGTCCGAGTTTCTTGGAAGGACAAGTGATGCCTCAGATGATTCTTGGTGTTTCCCAGCTTCTTGAGTTGAACTAAACATTTCTGTATCAAGTGGTTCCTCCTTATCACTCTGTGGGACCTTTTGGCTGCTCTCCACTGCATCCTCAGTCCCTTTGTTCAACATGGTGCTTGTCTCCCACTGATATTTACCTGCAGGTACTTCAAGGTGCACCTCACTGGTGTCTTTTACATCCTTGGATTTATTCATGTTAATCTGTTCAGGTTGGTCAAAAAGATGCATACCATGCTCTTCATCTTTGGCTACCAAGGAGAGGTTGCACTGAGCCACAACATCTGGAGCAAACCGGACAGACTTCCTAGTTTTATTCGGACAAGCGTCCATCCCATTAGATGTTGGATTGCAGTCTGAAGTAGGTGCCACATTTTTCTGGTCTTCGGGTGGATTTCTCCTGCATTTTGTTTCCTCTGATGTCAACTTCTCAGCTGAGTTATAACATGTTGTCTTAGATTGTTCTTTGAGCCCTGAAATGAAGTCCATCACTTTATCTTTCATTTCTCCATCACAGTTGATATTTAATTGGTTGATGTAATGTGATTTGCCAATGTCAGATATTTTATTTTTCACATATGTTCGCTGTGCTGGATAAACCCCAGGACTCTTTTTCATCTCTGGTGGCCAGCTCATTTTTAGTTTGCCCTTAACGTCACTGTTACATCCCATCTCTCCTGCAGGCACCTTTTTAACAAATACAGCAGCAGAGGCCTCCCTGGAGCCATCAGCCGTGTTTAAAATGCTTTTTGGCATTTTGAGAGTGGATGCAGCATCTGGCTTATCGATACCCTTATTTTTCTGAAGCCAGCGGTCTTTATGTTGCTTGTGGCCAAATCCTTCATCGTAATTTCCTGTCCTTTTAAAAAGCTGTTGGTAGTGAGACATGCAGTAGAACTCTCCATAAAGAGATGAATAGTTGTGGATGCTGCAAGACAGTAAAACATGTAATATTAAAAAAACGATTGTTTAATATGTGTTCCATCCAGCTGAAAATAATTCCAATGCATTTGATTTTTGTAATAATCATAATTTAATTTCTATAGTCCCCTTTAATTACTTTTTTGCCCATTAATATCAAAATTTGTCTCATAATTTATTGTGTTAATTTGGGTGAATATTTCTTTGCAACTGTTGATTTGAGTCGTTTGATCACGCTGTGAAAAACATCTCACCTGAGCTTCTTCTCACAGTGTTTACAGCAGAAACAGTTGCTGTGCAGGATAAGTTTATTGGCCACCATTTTTTCCATCGGATAGACAGGCGTCAAACAGGCGGAGCACATGTCCTTCGCAGGAGGCCTGAACTATGATGATAAAACAAATTCACTTTAAGTTAAACATTTAATGTCATGTGTCTTTCCTGTCATCTTTTTATTTCTCCAATGTTATAGCTATGTTGGAAAAAAAAGAAAAAAATATTTTCCAGAAGCAGAAAAAATGCAGAACAAAAGCTCGAGATTTAAGGCTTCAAACTCAGTCAGGTATCCAGAATTTGGTTTATTATATTACAAACACAAAATGACAGCTAATATTGGATGGAAGATATTTCTGTCCAAGAACTTTTTTGAACTTCAAGAAATCGTTCATTGTACATTTTAATGAACAAGTAACTTCCTGGAGTCTCCTCTTGTTTCCTGTCAATAAGTATAAATTGATGTGTTAGAAGCTAACCTGCCTGTAGCACAATACATTCAATATGAGAAAAAATAATATTTAATTCATTTTAAGTTTTAAAGTTTGTGGAATAATAATGCGGGGCCAACATGAAGACACTTTATACAATCACATCTTTTAAACTGTTATTTATTTGACAATTTACACAACAGAACATACAGCATCAACTGTTTATCTTTAATACAAGAAACTTAACACTTTATCATGTGGTTACAGTATAAAATCTATAAGACATACATTTTTTTAATGAAAAGTCAAGATTCATGATTTCATGAGCTCATTTTCATGACTAACAAAACCTTTTCATGGAAACATACTGTAATAAATACACAAAAACTGGAATAACTGTTTTCCTAAAGGACAGAGAAACACGCTGCTTGTCTTATCTAGTGCTTTTCCTGTGGTTGACTAAACGTTACAAACACCGTCCCTTCCTCGTTGGCGTTGCTCAACACTTTATCTTCAAAAGGGCGACCAGATCGTCGAATTAGCGGAGATGTCAGGACTTCGTATTTGGCTGGACTCCCGACTACTCCAAACAGTGCTGAAGAGTTACTGTCAGTCTGTTTGGTGACAAATGTTGAAGTCACAGAAGAAACGAATACGTTGCCAAAGCCATCGGTCTCTTCGTAGGTTTCGCTGACGGTCTTTGTGCCGACTATTCCTGCTGGTTGCTCTGGAACAGTTTTAACTTCGATCACGCTAACCTTGCGTTGGCCGTTCTTTGAGGGTTCAGACTTCTGTCCCAGGTCACCATTTGCATCGTGGCAACTTTGAGAATAACCCTCTGTTTTTGGTTTAAACGTCGTCATGGCTGGCTTTGGTTGTTCAGCAGGCTTTCTGGCAGCTGAGTGAATGGAGATGAATGATGGGGAAGACTGGGAAGAGGACTGTCTGACAAGTGGCTTGCTGTGGATTTGTCCATGCTCTTCTTGTTTAGGAGGACTTGAAACTGTTTGCGTATTCACACCAGATGCCTCTTTGTTTTGACCTGATTTGGCCTTGCTCGACACAATACTTATTTTCCTGATGTTGTTGGTAGGTTGTAGGTTTTGCTCAGATTTCAAAGACTCATCAAACAGTCCGGACAATCCTGCAATGTCAGCCTCAGATTTCAGATTGGAGACAGAGTATAAAGCCTTTTTAATGGCCTCCTCAATGTCTAGAAGCTTAGCTAATGTTTGTTCCTTCAGATTCATTATGCTCTTGCTTGCCTTTTCCAGGTCTTCAAACGCGGTCTCAACTGACGAGATGCTTTCTAGATCATCGTCCTGCAGCTCTACATCAACTTTCTTTTCTTCTGTTTTGCTCTGCTTCACATTTTTACTTGGTGAAACCATCCAGGCAGGGACTTTCTCATATAACGTCGCCACAGAACAAACGTCTACACCGCTGGTCTCTCCCTCGATATCTTGCACTTGAGACAGTATCCCTTTGAGTTCCTCTCGTTTTCTCAGATTTTCAAAGATTTCCATGGCTGCTTTCACGTTTCCCTTCATGATCTCGTCCTTGTGGACAGAAAGCCTTTGTCGTCTTTCATCATCTGTCTCCTTTACTTTCTTCTCCCTCAAAACGACTTTATCCTCCAGTTTGGGTTTCTTTTCATTGAGGTCATTTTTCTGTACATGTGCATCATCACAGCTGTTTTGTGTCTGGGGAGGTGATTTGTCTTGTGGAGCGGTTTGTTTATGGTCACTGACATTATCGTTTATCACTTTTATTTTCTTGGACAGCGAAGGAGCTCTTTTGTCTTGATTCTCACTTTCCTTTCTTTCAAAGTTCTGTAGCGCAGCCTGCAAGCTCATGTTCATTTCATGTTTGCCGTCTTCTGCATAATTCTTCATGCACATTTGTATCTCCTCCGCTGCATTGATTTTCTGTATTACATTTCGCTCCATGTCCACTTCAGTGCTGTTCGACATCATCACTTGGCAGTCTGATTTGCTTCCTGTAGGTCTTTCCTTTGTCTGCTTCGTTTCCTGGGTCTTTGAGTCCGTTGGTAGATGTTCACTTGTTTCAGTACAGTTTTGGTTGGCTGTTTCCCGTAAGGTTTCTTTGCTTATTTTACGTGTTGTGGATCCATGTAATTTAACGTGGGATGCAACATGAGGAGCAGCTGAACTATTTGGGTCTTCTACAACTACTGCCTTGGTCCATTGTGGCTTTGGCGGTAGAGCTGGCTTCTGCTCCTGCAGTTTCTCACTTGTCTTTTGAGGGAGTGGAGGTGGGGTTGCACTCATAGAGCTGGATGATTTAGAGTTTCCGTTTGCTACAGGGTTGGCTGGTGAATTCTGTGTTGTAATGGGTGGCTGTCCTTCATAGGTTACTGAAATTGAAGGAGACAGGTTTGTGTCAGATGGAGGCATAGACACCACAACACACTGTTTCTGAACAGTCTTGCTCCTCCCTGAACAAGCCTTCCCTGAATTTCTGTATATCATTGCAGCTTTATAGTCTCCTTTGGATACATTTACACTAGATTTCTCAAGCGATTGCAGAGCCAATTTGACGTTACCTCTTACAATATCTTCTTTATCTATGAGCTTCTGCTCTGCTGCTGCACTCTGCAGAGACCTAATAGATGCCTTCACATTTCCTCTGATAACTTCTTCTGTCTCATCCTCTGTTGTCTGACTGTTACACTCACAACTTACAAAAGGTGGTGGTGATTCTGGCGCATAGTGACTGACTAGGACTGCACTTTGTTGACAAGCCTTATAGGAAACATGGCTTCCCTGATCTCTGTCTGCTTCACTGACCTTTGGATAAGTCTTGATTTGCTGGCATCTGGAGGAAGATGAGCATGTGGATTGCATCACTGCGGGGGAGCTATCCTCTTGTGCTGTGACATTTAGGTTGTATATTTTTCCAGGGATAATGACTTCACGCTCCACATGCATGCTTTGCTGCTTGGCCAGTTCGAGGGACCTTTTAGCCGCTTTCACATCTCCAGATATAATGATCTCTTTTTGTGCTTGACTTCCTTCTATCTCAGGTCCTGACAAGTCCATGTCGTAGATAGTTCCAGGTTTAATGACCTCTCGCTCCACACACATGCTCTGTTGCTTTGCGCGTTCTAATGACTGCATTGTCGCCTTGATGTCCCCAGCCACAATTTCCTCTTTTTCCACCACCACAGGTTGTTTTACTGCAAGTTGTTGCTTTGCTGATAAGATATCCCCGGGGACGATTTCTTCCTTTGGAGTGCAGTTTTCAACAAGGAGAGAGCGCTCGGATGAGAACACTTTTTTGGTGTTCTGTACATCCCCTGGCAAAACGTCAGAAATGGTTCGCTCCACCTGCTCTTTCTGCTGACAGAGACTTCTTTTTGCCTCCTTCACATCCCCCTGAACTATTTCGATGTGCTCCTCAGCCAGAAGGCTGTGATCAACTTCATCTCCTGTTGCCTCGGCGTGAAGACTTTTCAGATAGCGCAGGTCTCCTTTCTCAATGCAACTCTTGTACAGATTCACATTCCCCTTTTCATTTTCATCCACCCTACATGACGCTGCAGTCCTCTGACTATTGGCAGTAGCTAACAGATTCCCAATCGTGGACTTTACGTCTCCCTTCTCTATGAGTTGACTTTCACTTTTGGTTTCAGAATTGCAGAGGAGTGAATAAACTGTCATCTCTGCTTGCCCCTCTACGGTCTCTTGCATTAAGACTCCTTTTTTCAGGTCCTTATTTTGGACAAGCAGTTCATCGATCATCTGGACAATGTTTTGTATTCTTTGATCCCTCTCAAGGTTGATAGTTGTGGCTGACTGGTAGACTGGAAGCTCTACCACTGTGGTATTTATGTTACCTTTCTCCACTTCTCTCAGAAGTCTTATTTGGGGCTTTGGTGTTGGTTTCAGTAAAAGTTGTAACATAATGTTCCTGATGTTACCCCCAGCAGCCTCTTCTTTTTGGATTTGCACCCCTTCATTGCTTTCAAGCAGATATTTTGCCATGTTAACGTTTCTGCTCTCATTGGCTTCTATTATGATGCCGCTTGAGTGAACAAAAGCCATTTGGTGCAGATAGGACAGGGTGTCGGCAACACTGTTGGCAGTGATTTTGTCCAGGGGAGTGGTCTCAAAGAGCCAGGTAGTGCACTTCACATCAGATTTCGGTATTTCCTCCTCAGTACCTTGCACTGAGGTATCCTGTGGATCCTTGATCTTGTCCAGTGGCTGTGATTCAAACAGCCAAGTGCAGCGTTTCACATCTCCTTTCTGGCTGTCTTCTCTGTGGACCATTTTTACTGGGCCTTGCTCCTCAGATTCCCCTTTCAGACTGTCAATGGTTTGATTCTCAAATAGCCAGGTGGAGGTCCTGACGTCACCATGCTGGACGTCAGTGACACTAACCATTCGCATGAACTTCTGGCATGACTGCTCAGATTCAAATTTCTGTTTATTGAGTTGCACATTAGTGCTTCCCAAGTCTTCAATGACCCTGACCGAGGACTCATCTCGGCTGGTAAAGGAGTCCAAGGGTTGCGTTTCAAACTTCCATCTGGCTGATTTTACATCTCCTTTCTTGACATCTTCTTGGGTGACAGCTCGGATCACGTAGACTTCGTTCTCTGCTTTGATGGCGTCGAGGGGCTTTGTCTCAAACATCCACCTTGCTCCTCTCACATCACCACTCATCACTTCCTCTTTTTTCACAGTTGTAACTTCATGAAACTGTCCCTCTTTGTCTCTGATGGCATACAGTGGCAGGGACTCAAACAAGGTGGTGCTCGACTTTACGTCAACACTGCTCTCAGGCTGTTCCACGGAGTCACACTTCTGTTCGAGGGGTTGGTCGTGGATTTTGTCCAATGAAGAGGTTTCGAATATAAACTTTTTGCTCTGTACATCACCACGTTTTGCACCACTGACCCTCTGAATGTTTGTATCGTCACCGTCTTTGTTCATCTGGTTCATGGGGCAGTTTTCAAACATCCAGGTAAATTTATGCACTGAGCCTTTTTCGAGGTGTTCGGCTTCGTTCTGTTCGTCAGATGTTGTCACCACTTCAGATCCGATTTCGTCGAGGGACTGGGATTCAAAAAGTTCTTTGACGCGTGAGACATCTCCAGACTGAAAGTTGACCTTGCTGACACATCTCACATTGGGTTCAGAATTTGACTCCTTTCTTATTCTGTCCAAGGTTTCTGTTTCAAACACGTGTTTGACTGTTTGAACACCAACCTCAGATTTGACAGAGTCCTGTATGGTGTTGCACAGCTTCAGGCTGTATTCTTCGCCATCTTTGATGCTGTCTAGAGGCTGTGACTCAAAGAGCCAAGTAATGGACTTGACATCAGTATTCTCAATGGCTTCTCTATCATTTACTTTTTCAGATTTGTCATACAAAACATCCATCGGTTGTGTCTCAAATAACCATTTACAGTTCTTGACGTTACCCTTGTGATGTTCCTCTTCCACTGTAGCATCCTGCTCTGTCTGGTTGAACTTTGAATGAATCCCATCGATTGTCTGGGTTTCAAAAAGCCACTTTGCCATCTTGACATCGGCCATGGTGTCCTCCTGTCTGGTGATGCCTTTGATTACCTCAACATTTCCTTTTCCCTCTGCAAGCTCGTCCAGAGGCTTGGTCTCAAACATCCACTTGTAGTTTTGGACCTTCCCTTTGATGAATTCTTCTCGGCTGACTGTTGTGACCGTATGTAGGTTTCCAGAGCTGTCTTGTATTGCATATAAAGGAGTTGTCTCAAACATAGCTTTGTTACCTTTTACATTCCCTGCCGCACTAGGTTTTTCCTCCTTAATCTCTTCATCAGAGTGAGCAATTTTGCTCAGAGGAATGGTTTCAAAAAGCTGTTTGAATCCCTTGACGTCACCTTTTTCAATCTCCTGTTCCTTGAATGAGGTGTTCTTTTGAGTCCTGCAGCTTTCAAACATCTGTTTTTTGCCTTTTACTTCTCCTTGTTCCTCAGCTGACAGGGTGACCTTCTTCAAACGGCCAACTTCATAGCTATCACTCAAGGTCTCCATGGGTTGAGTTTCAAACAGCCACAGAGAAGTCTTGACATCCCCCGCAATAATTTCCTCCTTTTCTGCAGACTTTTCTGCAGAGTCTCCTTTTAGTGCCGCCAAGGGCTGCATCTCAAAGAGTTTCCTCTTGTTCACGACATCAGCCTCTGCTGCGCATTCAGCCACTGTTCCTTCGAACTTGTCCACTCCCACGACCTCTTGTATTGTGTCAAATGGTTGCGTTTCAAACATCCACCTCTTTTGGTCAACCCCTCCTCTGTGCCCCTCTTCCAGAGATATACCCCGAATAATTTTCACCCCATCAGTTCCGTTATTAATCAGATCCAGAGGCTTGGTTTCAAAAAGCCAACGCGCAGTGCTGATGTTGCTGCTGTTGATCTCTTCCCTACAGATGGATTTAATCTCATGGATATTGCCACTGATGTCTGTGATGGCACAGCAAGGGTCTGCCTGAAAGAGTTTCACAGTCTTTTGGACGTCTCCTTTCTGCTCCTGCAGCTCGGATCTCAGTTTGAGGAAGCTGTGGTCTTCTATGGAGTTGCAGCGTCCCAAGTCACTCAGCGGTTTAGACTCAAAAAGCAGCCGAGCCCCCTTCACATCTCCTGGCTGGATGGGTTCCTTCAGCACCGCTTCGACCAGTTCGCCTTCATCTCTTCTGGATTCATTTATAGAATCTAAGGGCTGGGACTCAAATAGCCACGTTGATGTCCTCACATCCCCCCCGACCGAAGCCTGTCTTTTAGCGGACAGTTTTTGGTTGCCGTCAATGTGCTCAAACATAGAGGAGGTGCCTCTGACGTCACCACCTTGGAACTCCTCATCATCCAGCAGCTTCCTGGTTTCATGAGGATCCCCGATGTTGTCCAGATTCCAGTTCTCAAAGATCCATCTCATGGACTGCACTTCTCCCTGATAAGCTGCGTCTGCTGCATGAGTGTTTTCTGACTGCACTGCCTTCATTATCTCATCGTCCGCGACGTCGTCTAGACTCGCCCTGAGGTCTGGGTGGATGTGTTTAAATAGCCTCTTAAGCTCACTCTTCTGCCTTTGCTGGTAGATTGTGGAGAAGGTTTCTTTGGGTGGAGGCAGAGGGAGGCCACTTAATGCTGAAGGCCCTTCATAATCGAGGGGCATAGGTGGTACAGGAGGAGGCGGGGGGAGAGGCAGGTCCTCTTCATCATGAGATGGTCGTGAAACCGTGACTTTCCCAGCTGCTTCAGCCATCTTTAAATGAAAGGCAGATGGAAGAAATATTTCAGTCAAGTTTCAGTGATCAATACCAGTATTAGATAAAATGTGTGCAGATATTAGAACAACACAGTGAAGCAATACTTTACCTTTGTCTACGATCACTTGAGGTTTTTTCACAGCAAACCATCCTCTGCCACACCAGGGTTAACAAAACACTTCACAGCTGTTAGTAAGCAGACATCACACAGAGACCCAGTGTTTCCCAAACCACCTGGAAACTGTCACAAATATTTCATCCATCTGATCGGATTTTTACTTTTAGATGTTTTGTGACAGAACATTTATAAACTCATCACCAAAATAGTCATCTATTATGTCATGGATGAAATTATAATGTAAAGCAATTATTATTGCTTTTTTTGGGCCACTTGGGGGCAGCATAAACAAGCTGCAAACACAACATTTATATATTATTACATTTTTATGACACATTGTCAGGAAACAGTAGAACATCCAGCAATTATTATTATTATTATTATTATTATTATTATTATTATTATTATTATTGCATAATATCTGTCAAGAGCAGCATAATAATAATAATAATAATATATATAACAGTAGTAATGATAATAATATTAATAACAATAATGATAATATCTATATATCTGCCACACATCACAAGTGTGATAAAAGCAGAATTGGAGTTGATTTGTTGTACTTCCTCTTAATTTTCTTAACAGAAAATTAAGAGGAAGTACAAAAAAATTTAAGATGATGTTGCTGCATGAGGCCCAGTCTGTTCATTATAATGGTCAGGCCTTAGGAATGTGGCACTGAACATAAAGTAGTTTGGTTACTCTGAAGGTCTTTTACCTGACTGTAAATATCATATGATGACTGGAGGTCAAAGGTTAACAGTGTCTTTGTTCATACTGGCAGTTACACAACGCACAGACACACTGAAGCAAAAGAAGCAGAAAGTCAAGTATGCAGTACCTTATTGATTTTAGCTTTCTTTCCTGGAGTAATGGGAGATTCCTGTTGAACAACAGAGAAATAAAATCAGTGCTGCACCCATGTAAAGCATGCAGGAGATTCGTGGTAAAAGGTCTTTGTGGTCATTCCCCGTTGAAGCCCTTGACCTCGCTGTGTCGGGAGGAATGAGAGGCATTTCAGGAACTCACTGGCTGTGCTGAGCCTCCTGTGGATTCGATGGCTCTTGACAGATAGAGAGCTGATCTGTCTCTCACTGAGGAGGAAGTCAATATCCTGTCTCTGCTTTGTCTCGCCGCCGTGCCCTCTTTAGTCGGTGATGGACTGTAATTGTTATCTGCAACAGATGAGATGAAATAAATCCAACCTGAAGTATTTCTAACTTGCTCAGTACGCTTTTGCTTATTTGTCGAGGCATTGTAGGAAAGGTATCCCGAAATAAGCGTGGAGTGTTTCTGGTGTTAACGATAACGCTGTGTGTGTATTTATAGTCATGTAGGAATCTTTCTTATCACTGCTGCAGCTCCCTGTTGACTTATGGAAACTATTCCATCTGCAAAAAGCGAACCCAACAGTGATTTACCGTAGCTTGAAAAAAACGTAAACATTTGCAACCAACAAGTGAGTTTTCACGCTCTCATCTCAGGACAAATAGAGCCTGACAGTCTGCCTGCCTGCTGCCTGTAACCATCACCAAACTGCATGCCGTGGACTGACCGTGACGCCCAAGCAGCAACTGCCAGCTCAGCTGGAGTGACACAGATTGTTTGCACATTGTTCGTGTGAGCTCTCCGCCATCAAACCATCAACACCTGACCAAAGGAATGCTCCTGCCCGACCCCAGGAAAACCAGAGAAATGATCTCAGCGTCAGTTCGCCTGGTTGTTTTGCTCAGATTTGATTGATTGGGGGAAAAAATCCTCTGTGCATATAGAATCAGTCAATCCTCAAACAGTGTTTTTTTTTTGTGACACTGCGCAAAAGTTAATGCAAATTTTTCTTGTGAACAAATAGAAAAATGTTGTTTTGCTCCAGTCTTTTCAAAATTTAGGAAAAGATTGTGGTTTGGTTAAAATGACTCCAGAAATACCAAAGTTACAAGTAAATCAACATTGATGTCAGGTTTCACACGGGGGACGAACATCGTGTTCTTTGATGACCCTCTTTACACTTCCTGGCTCACAATTACATATAAATGTTTATACCACTTACTTAGAGCGCTGCTTTTCAAAGATGCAGCTGTAAACAGTGCATGAGAACAGCCTGGTTAAATTCAGAGCGAGTTTCAACAACAACAGCAGAGCAAACAATGCGAGCAGATCCGGCTGTAACTAATGGCTTTTCACACACTAAAGCCTCGCAGGACAAAAGGATGGAGCAGCATGCTGGCGCCTCTCACGAGTCCGGACTTAAACCCTTTTCATAGATGGGTGAGCAGACAGAATGAGGCGAGCGTGTCCTGTTGAAGACCTCACCCATCAACAGCTGAAATACTGATTGGTAAAATGCCTCAAGGCTTCACTGACACCGTTCATCAATATCTGTCTCAGCCATTCCCACACCTTCATCCTTTTGATCATTTGGTTCAGGAATGAAGGAGCTATTAGCGGCACAGTAATGTGGGGGCGTTTCGGGCCGCCGGCAGCTGTACAAATGACGAGGAAATGCAGTTGGTATTTGTTCCTCACGACCACCACCTTCACCACCGTCAGCTGTCGGCCATCATAACCACATTCACAGACTGTAATGAAAACCGGCGTGCCGAAAGACACGTCACACCACTGTGTGTTACACCAATAAAACTTTTCCTTATTGCTTTCATGGCATTAATGCTACGTCTCATTTCAGGACTCTTGTGATAATGGAAAGAGGGAAAGCTAATGATCCTCTGACCTCCAATTCCAGACATTTCTAAGGATGAAAGGGCTGAAAAGTGATCGCCATTTATGGCTCAATGAAAATGCCAGTAATGTCGTCCCAAAACTTGTTCAGCTTATAAATGGCAAGCTTCTTGTGTCTTTAAATACATTATTCTAATACATTATCCTTTTGACTAATCTTGGAAACACAGTGACACAATAAAACTTAACATTTGGATTATTATTTAGACTAGAATAAACACAAAGAGCTCCCACTGTCATTCATTTATCTCACATGTTGGACAGAATAACGAGAACAGCATACATTTAAGAAGCTTTCTTACTTATTATAGAGATTATTTCATCGGCTACACATTTGCCTCATGCTGATAAGAGTTAATACTCACTAAAATACCATCCAGCGCTGCTCTCTGTCACTTCCCTGTGTCTCTCCACTGGGCTGGATAGCTGACTCTTATGGGATGTGTGATTCCTCCTGTCTGAACTCTTTCTAGTCCTGTGGCCTCAGTGACAGCTGATTTTTATCAGAGCCCGCTGCCCCAGTGGAAGACTTTGGCTATTTTGGGATGATGGGCTGGCGGCTGAGTCAGTCACCTCTGTTAGTCACTGGGACACCCCTCCACCTCCCATTCCCACAGCTACATTGTCACCCACTATAACAGGCTGTTCAGTGGGCAACATAATGAAAAAAGACATGCCCATATTGGTGAAGTGGGACACTGATAAGGACAATATTGAGTAATATGTTGAGCGCCACTGACGTATATATACGTCAAAGTAGTTTTTCAGCAGCTGGCACAAGAAGGCGCTCTCCCACAGCCTGTGAGTAATGTTGGGGCTTCTGGGAGATGTAGTCAGAGCATAAAGAGACGGTATACACCACAGAGATCAAAACAGGAAGTGGAGACGATCGAGATTAGAGGGCAAAACAAACAGAATCTGGACAAAAAGTGGTGATTTTGGTGAAAGTGTCCTCTACTCTACCTCTGATAAAACAAGAATGGAACAAGGTAAAAACAAACATTTTTTTCATGATGAAATAGAGAGTCTCTTCTTTCATTTGAGCTATTCAGTGTTTTCAGAGTCATAGTACAAAATATTCTGTGGGTCTAGAAATATGACTCAAAATAGCCAAAAACACTGGAACAAGACACTTTCTGTTTTATAAAACGGCTCAAAGAGTTAATATAGTATTGTCTTAACAGATTTATCAGACCAAAGAACCTCCAGCATCATTTCAGAACTTCAATTCAGACTCTTTCTTCCTCACTGAGTTCACTACTTTAACCAGGAGTGAGGAATTTCAACTGAATTCACCTTTTTAGACCCAAATTTGAGCCAGAACACTGGAAGAAATGAATCCAGAATAACAAACATTTTTCTTCTGTTCAGGAATGACAGGAAACAACTGGAATTTAACATATCAATCTTTGAGATTGTTTCACAGTTAAAATGTGAAAAAAATATGACATATATTTTAGCATCAAATGTATAATTATTTATCATCATATACTGGCAGATTATCCATTACAGAAACATTAAAAAATGTTTTGTAATCAGCAAAACTACTAGAGTGCACTAGTGGAAAATAAGGTGATTATCTAATGTTTGAAATGTAATTTGCAGTTTAAGTCTGGGATATAATGTTGTCAGAAATTCTAAAAGGCGCCATAGACGTCCACTCACATTCCTCTTTGTGTCTTATTCACACATCTCAGGGTCAAAGTGTCAAGTACGATATACGCTGACTCGATATCAGGCCACAGATGGCTCAGAGGGCCAAGGTCTGCGTCACGGTCAGAGCCGCCAGCCTCGCTCCTATCTTAAGCTCGTAAGCCAAACGCATAGTTATGCTTTCACACGGCACATCCTCGTCTTTATTTAGCCTTTTCCTTGCGACTCCCAGGGCTGAAGAACACAGAGGTCAATGTTTACCCAGCTCCCCGAGGCCTTAATCGACATTCATTTGACATAATTGATGTGTTTCTGGGGCTTTTTTTGACACAGGTGGATAAATGCCTCTGTAGGATCACTTTCCAGTGGTCCTCTAAAGTGAGGACAACTGATTGTGAACCGTGGTACTAAAATACAACAGTGAGCTCATGGTTTTCTCACAGCTCAGTGACGGTAAACATGAAATGCAGCACCGCTGCTCACCAGGCCGGTATCTGGATGCTCTGGATGAACACTCTGGGAGTCCGGTCATGCTCTTTCCTCTCTCCGTCTTGGCGGCTCTCTGTGGGTAAACAGTGAGGAGAAGACAGGTGTTTCTAGTTGTTGCCCTGCTTAGCAAGGTCACCTGATGTGAAGGAATAGTTTAACATTTTGGGAAATACATTTCTTCTTTTCCTCCATCATTTCTGCCCTTTAAATATGTCTGTTCAAAGTTTTTCAAATTCTGCCTGCCATCATCCTAAACAGACCAATAAACTAAAGCATCTCTCCCCCAAATTCTTTTTGCACATGCAGGTTAAATCAGCTATAACATATGATGTGCTGGTACTTTGATTTTGTCCCATTTGGGCAGAGCCAGGCTACTCGTTTCCTACTGCCTCCTGTATTTATGCTAAGCTAAGCTAAGCTAACTGCCTGCTAGCTCAGTCTTCATATTTAGTGTTCAGATGAGCACTTAGTCAAATAGTTAATAGTTAATAGCTTTTTAACTCTTTGAGTGCCATAGGCGTAAAAATATGTTATAGTGGTTTTTCAGCAGCAGGTCACCAATAGCGCTCTCCCACAGCCTGTGAGTAATGGTGGGGCTTCTGGGAGATGTAGTCAGAGCATAAAGAGACGGTATACACCACAGAGATCAAAACAGGAAGTGGAGACGATCGAGATTAGAGAGCAAAACAAACAGAATCTGGAGAAAAAGTGGTGATTTTGGTGAAAGTGTCCTCCACTCTACCTCTGATAAAACAAGAATGGAACAAGGTAAAAACAAACATTTTTTTCATGATGAAATACAGAGTCTCTTCTTTCATTTGAGCTATTCACTGTTTTCAGAGTCATAGTACAAAATATTCTGTGGGTCTAGAAATATGACTCAAAATAGCCAAAAACACTGGAACAAGACACTTTCTGTTTTATAAAACAACTGGCACTCAAAGAGTTAAAGCCGAATGACTTATTTCTAAAGAAACTTATGAGCACAGATTCAAAGTGATGCTTCTGTGTGAGTCTTTGTTGAGAAACAAACCTTTTGATTGAATCGACTTATCAGTTAGTTTGCAAAATCGTGTGGATTGAGGATGGAGAGGAATCAGTTTACAGGGAATCCACAAAATGTTCAGCAAAAACACCCTAAATGTTTGGTTTATTGTTCTTAACTGGATGTACTGAATGAACTGTTGACTGCAGCGTTGACTCGAGGACATGAAGAATCCAGGATGACATCACATAGCACAGTAAAATCTGGGCGGTAGCTCCTGCATGAAATAACAACACATGAATTAAAGTCACACACCTGAACGGTTGAGTGCTTTACAGGAGCGTTGCTGTCGCTCCCTGTGTCGAGTCGAGGGCTGCTGCTGAAGCTTTGCATGGCGACCTTCGACTCAAACAGAGCACACAGAGCTCTGGTGCCTGAAGACTCCCTCTGAGGGAGGAAGTCCATGGAGCGACTCCTGGACAGATGAGGCCTTCCTCCAGATCCCCACAGGGCCACATCGTCCTCGCTCTCCATCCTCCTCCATCGAATGGCCACGCCGCTTCCTGACACCTGGAGGATTATGATGTGTGTGACGGCTTGTCACATTCATGTAGAGAAATAAGAAAATAAAAAGATCTACTACCTGGATTTTATGCTTATCCTCCTCTTTTTTAACACTCCTCAGGTCGGCGCAGCTTTGATAACTGTTTGAACAAATGTGTTGACAAATTTATTGGCAACAACATTTTTGGAGTTTAATCAGCTGAGAATTTGTGAGCAAGAAAAATGAAAAGTAACACTCAACTTTCAGTCACCAGAAGAGGAATGTATTTGTAGTCAGAGCATAAAGAGACGGTATACACCACAGAGATCAAAACAGGAAGTGGAGACGATTAGAGAACAAAACAAACAGAATCTGGAGAAAAAGTGGTGATTTTGGTGAAAGTGTCCTCTACTCTACCTCTGATAAAACAAGAATGGAACAAGGTAAAAACAAACATTTTTTCATGATGAAATAGAGAGTCTCTTCTTTCATTTGAGCTATTCACTGTTTTCAGAGACAAAATGGGAAAAAAACACTGGCTTTAACATCTCAATCAAAATATATTAATAACAATGTACTTTGATTTCTTTAGTAAAACAGTAAATTTGAAAATTCCTGGATAATAAATATATTTTAGTGTCAAAGATATAATTTTGATTAAAGAGTTTGCACATACTGGTGGATTAACCATTAGAGAATGTAAAAAAATATATTGGTAGTCAGCAAAACTGTTAATGTAGGGCTGCAGTGGCAAACACCTGACACTGGGTGGTGGGATAATACTGTACATTTGTTAAGCTCTGTGGTTAAAATAGTGTCTTATAGACCTTCATCATTTGAAGAAAATACAGATGAATCCCAGATTTAGTCATAAAATATTCTCTTTAAGCACAGATTTGAGAAACTTACTGTTGCACCAGCTGAGAGACTGACTTCCTGTCCCAGCGGGTTGGAGCTGGCATGACCCATGACCTCTCCTGAACCGCAGAGACACTCCTCAGAGACTGGGTCCTCCTCAGGCCAGATAACTCCATATCAGTCCGTCTTATTAAAGCAGCTGAAATACAAAAAGATTACGGTGATAACTGGCAGACAAACACACCTGTCTGCAATCAGCGACTCATCCCTGTCAGTCTGCACACCTGTCGCACCTGTCACATTTAGAGCAGGAAAAAAAAGGTTTAAATTCATGTTCAAACATACAGCTAGCGTTCATTTGACTTATTATTAACAGATTCTCTCACTGGCAGTCATATGACTCTGTTAATGTTTATGAACTTCTACACTCAGACAGCAAAAACCCCAAATCTGCACCACCGTTATTGTACAATCAATACTATGTTATTAGTAAAAGACACGCTACACGACAAAAAAAGAAAAAAGTTACAATATCTATGTTTTTTAACCTTGAAAGATATATTCAAATGTATATTTCCTGCAGATAAAACATCATGGTGAATGATAAAGCTGGATACAGTTACAGTATTGTGAGTGTGAATAAAGTTATGTTGCTCTGGGTGCAGAATTAAAAGAATATTCAGCTTCATACCTGAAGAGACGGAGCAGGAGTCACCTGTGCATCTCTGCCACTTTCTGCTGGTTTAGCAGCATCCCTCACAAGATTCAGCAGTTTGTGGTGGTCAAAGTCCTGAAACACCTTGTGATTCAAGGCTTCCGCATGCAGAGTTTTTATGATGCAAAGCAGACCATAAAGATTGCATTATAACATCAACTCTCCTGTTTTTTTTAATAACAGTGATGACAGCAGAACAGATGTGTGCAGCTGCTGCAGTGTTTAAATTCCCATTGCCGTTCATGAAACGACTGATCCAGGAAGGACAGATCAGGCTTTGTCAAGCCTGGCTTTCTCAGTCATCCTGGCTGTTGTGAAACAGGACCCTGAGATTGCATTTCACATTAAAACTCAAGTTGTCGTCATTCGGCATCAGAAATGACTCTTCTTCCATCTGAACATGTGACCTCTCATGAGCGTTGACCTCCAGTGGAGCAAAGGGACGAAAACACACCAGTGATGTTCATCTGGGTAAGATTTAAAGGCCAGGAGATGGCGCCATGGCAACACGTCTGCCTCCATCTATGACAGCCATCAGAAATACTGAACAGGAGTTAAGGGACATGAGGTTGGCTGGAGCACTTCTTTGTCATAATTTATGCTAAAATATTCGAAAGGTTAAGCTCTGAGTTATGAATAAATAGAAACGCTTTATGAAATTAGGTGACTTGTGTGCCAACCAGCCCCCAGCTGCATTGGTGGCAGCTCAAGTCCTTCAGGGAAACACATTTTTACAGTGACGCTACGTTCTTCTGTGTTTTTAATCACTGTGTATCTGTGTACTTTAAAGCTCATGATCCCACCCTGCTTCACAACGTCACCAGACTCTTTTATTATTGATCTGAGACACTCCTCTACATATTGTATGTTTAGTTTTGATGACAGCTGTCGGTGGATCAGTGAGAGACGTGAGGAGGCCACCCTGGGTGTCTGTTGGCCTTAAATGCATGTGTTTTGCCAGCTGCAGTGGAGGAAGTGTGATGCAGTCGGTGGGTGGTTGAGCATGAAGAGATGGAGTCAGACAAACAGCTGAGAGCAGAGCAGGTCTCCTTCCTCCTCCTCCTCCTCCTCCTCAGGCCTCACATGGAGCCACATGTGACACCATCATCAAACTTCCTCACACATGAACTTTACAATTATGAACACATGATAACAACATCTTTCCTTTTTCTTTTCTTTCTTTTTAGGTTGCATCACGCAGGCTAGGATGTGAGTGAAGTCTGCAGCGCAGCTCTTTGGCTGATGAGGCTCATTGTTGAAGGGGGAACGTCAAACCTGTCCACACAGCTGCTACAGCTCGTGCTGCCTGCATGCAACGAGATAAGATCATCGCTGTTGTGTAACCTACTTTGCTCTCCGGGCTGCAGCTTGACTTGCTTTTTGCAGCCACGCTGTAAAAAGTAAGAAGAGGAAAACAACACACTGACATTAAAATGCTGCAACACTTAAGCTGTTAAGTGAAGGCATCTGAATTAGACATTTCAGTTCATCTCAGTCCACCGTTATTTCACATAAGTAGAAATATGTTTAAACCTACATGTTGTTGTATCCTCAGTGACGATGCTATAGTGATACCGTATCACCCCAGGGATCAGGACCAGCGGTCACCGGGCACAAGGCCAGCGGCGGCCATTAGGGTGTCACAGGAAGTTCAAAAGGACAGCAGCTGACGCATCACTTAAGGTGTTGCTGTAGTAAAATGTAACCCAGAGTGGAGAAAGTTTGACTCACGATTAAGTTTAAAAAGGAGCTGAAAAGTCTTGTTTTTTACAATGAGCTTCTTAACTCTTATCAAACATTAAGTGTCTTGTTCCAGCGTTTTTGTCCATTTTGAGTCATATTTCTAGACCCACAGAATATTTTGTACTATGTCTCTGAAAACAGTGAATAGCTCAAATGAAAGAAGAGACTCTCTATTTCATCATGAAAAAAATGTTTGTTTTTACCTTGTTCCATTCTTGTTTTATCAGAGGTAGAGTAGAGGACACTTTCACCAAAATCACCACTTTCTGTCCAGATTCTGTTTTACTCTCTAATCTCGATCGTCTCCACTTCCTGTTTTGATCTCTGTGGTGTATACCGTCTCTTTATGCTCTGACTACATCTCCCAGAAGCCCCAACATTACTCACAGGCTGTGTTAGAGCGCCCTCTTGTGCCTGCTGCTGAAAAACCACTTTGACAAATTTGTACGTTAATGACACTCAAAGAGTTAACAAGAGCAACAAGGTACAACATGAACACAAATTTTCTGTTGTTGTCTCCTGAGCTCTTCTCTTCTGCCTGGATCAACATTTAGAACAGAAGGGGTACAATTAAATATGAACCGCCATAACTGAAGTGACAGATGATGGTTGATACACCGTCTTGTGTGGAGGGTAACCCTCTGTTTGTGAAGCTCTAGTGAGATGGTTAAGGTCAAACACTGACCTTGAATGGTTAAATTCAGGACAGGCTGTCGGGCAGCGAGTCATGCAACAGTTGTTGCCAGCAAATTAGGGTTGAAATTTGGAAATAAAGAAAAGGCAGCTAGCATTAGCGTCTGATGTCACCTCCAGCTGGCCTGGACTCATCCTGATGACTGAAACCATTTATTTACCATCACACGTGTCCATCACAGTGTTATTAAAATACCAAATTCAGAGGGATTCATTCAGTATCTGAAATCAAACATACTTTGATCGCACTTTTAAGAAAGCAGCCGGATCAAACCACATGGACACAGCTTTGAATTGTCTGTCATCACAGTTTTATCTCTGTTGAATGTCAAATTACTAATAATTATGTTTAGCCTTTCAATCTTGAACTTTGCTTGTTGCTTATGGATATTTAATGTGACAGAAAAAAATGCTTGAAACTGAAGGATTTCAAGAGTTTTAATGTTGAACTCTGAACCCTCATTGACAGTTTGCAATCATGATGATGATGATGATGATGATGAAGACGAGCACAATGACTCACTGCTTCATCGTCCCTAAAACAGAATTTGACGAAGGTACGACTCTTGTGTGGCATTTCCACAAGAGGAGTCAGAGTTAAGACAGAGAGAGAGAAAACTGGACTTTATTCTCTTATTTCTTAATATCACAAAAGAGGTGAGTCAGGTCCTGCTGGCACCTTTCATCACCACCTGACTGGAAGGTGATAAACACCTGATACTTCCTGTTGTGCTCAGGACAACCGAGAGGCAGCTTTACTGTGAAAGAGGGGTGAATCCCTGAGACCCTATCCGCAGGAAGGAAGCAGGGGCACAGTTTCACAGTTTCACATGCCTGGAGCTCTATCGGACTCCGTCAGTGTTTCACTGCATGTAGGCCATCGCTGGCACAGCTTCACTGAGGAAACTGGGCTACAAGAGCCTGGAGCAGCAACCTGAGAGGCTGCCAGAATGTAGGTCAACTATGAGTTATGTAATGTGGACTCTGGACAGTAAAGGTTTACTGAGATATGGATCATCTGTCACGGTTTAGTCCAGTTGCTCCGTCAGACAGCCTGCACAGCGCGACTTAACGAGTGGAGGAGACGGCAGGATGTCTCAAAAGTTAGGGAGTTACAAAAGAAAATCCGATTTTTGGGAAATCAAAACATGGTCACCCTAGGATCAGCCCTGTCATCAAAACACTCACATCCACCCAGTTGTGGGTGGATGTGAGTGGGCTGAGGCTGGTGAGAGGAGAGGTGACAGGTGGAGGATGGACGAACAGCTGCCAGCTGCTGCTGAAGCTCAATATTTACCAGTTTTTAGTGATCAAAATGATATCATTTCTATATTGATGTCAGGTTCTCTCTGTCCAGTCTAGATTTTTTTACTCTAAAGGAAATTTGGCCTGCAGCAAAACTAGATAGTGTCCAGTGTTTTTTCCTCTGTCCCAGCACTGTACGGGTTGTTAATAAAAGAGGAAAACTAGGCAACATTTTAAAAACAAAATAACATAGTTATCAAAAGAAGCATCATGTATCCTTGATTTTTTTAATTTTGTACTTAAGTGAATTTCAGAACCTGTACTTTCTTACTTTTACTTAAGTAAAGGAGTTGAATCAGTACTTCTACTTTTACTTAAGTCTCTTTTTACACACGTATCTGTACTTCTACTTAAGTAAAGAATGTGAGTACTTTTGCCACCTCTGTTTCAAACTGTGGTGGAGAGGAGGACACTCAAAAAGCTGCTCTCCATCAGGGACAATGAGGAGCATCCTCTCCACCTCACACTGGACAGACAGCAGAGCAGTTTTTCTAACAGGCTGTTGCAGCTGTTGAAGGGACAGATAAAGGAAATCCTTCCTGCCACACGCCATCACACTTTACAATAAGACTCTATCCTGATGTCACATCATAACACACTGTTCATCCTGTTCACTGCACTGTTTCTTTGCACTATTTATAGTAAAATCGTAATAACACATCATTCTGTTCATCTTGGTTCACTGCACCTTACTGTTTATTTATTTGCACTAGACATAGTCTTACCTGTATCATAACCTACTTTTCATTTTATTCCACTGCACCTGACTGTTTATTTGCTCTGTTAATATAGTTATAAATGCCATATCATACCTACTGTAAAACCTACTGTTTTGTTTATTTGCACAATGGCTATCACCATGAGCCATAATATTTATGCATATACATTTTAAACATTTAATACTGTACTTCTGTATTATACTTTAATTGTAAATATATATATATATATATATATATATATATATATATATATATATATATATATATATATATTGTTTTTATACTGTGATTGCATTTCTTGCTGCTGCTACAGTGTAATTTCCCAGGTTGGGATCAATAAAGTTATTCTATTCTATTCTATAGTTTTATTCTATCATAGTGTAGGTTTTAATGTTTATTTATGTTTAAATATGTATTATGTTATATGTTTGGATCACATGTAGACAACTGGCCATCTCCATGACAACAGGAAAAGCCCATCCTCTGAGGAAGACCACAAGATGAGGCTGAAAGGTCCAGAGGAGGACTGAGGACTTTGGCTCAACAAGGAACCTGCAGGGTCAAACACATTTTAACACAGTTTTCTCACATACAACTCCAAAGTAAAAAAATAACATGTTTCTATAGTATTATTAAAGGAACTCAAAAAGGTAACACTCTAGAATACGCAATAAACCTCTAAATGTTCATTAAACTTGTTAACACACAGCATGTTGTAATGTCTGAAACCATTTATTAGTATTGCTAATTCCTTTCTGTCTTATATGCAGGTCAACCAAGATGGCGGCACGCCAACCGCACAGACCTCCACCATCCATCTTCCTAACCCTTACAAACAAGATGGACGAGCTACAATCACAGATCACCTACAACCGCTACATCCGTGAGTGTTGTCTGCTTATTGTCAGCGAATCCTGGCTGCGACCGAATATCCCCGATGCTACAGTCCAGCTAGCAGGCCGCACCATTCACCGCCACGACCGGACAGAAGCCTCCGGTAAGAGCATGTGAGGGGGACTCTGTGTTTATGTGCTCGGACAGCAGAGTGATAGACACCCACTGCTCACCAATATGTTTTTCCGGTTCCCTCAGTGGAAAAGGTTGTATGGAGAACAGGCTGCTGATGTGTCGAAGAGCCGTCAGATGGCCAGGGTCGCTGCCGTGAGAAGAAAGGACATCATTTTGGACAAAATTCCTGCGACTGTGAAAGTGTTCTCTGCATTTTCATTCTGGTAAGCTCTCAGATCGTGTCCCAAAATAGGCTGTTTATTTTTTAGTGGGATTAAATAGCGTTGTTAGGTTACCACCTGCTTGCTAAGTGTAGCCCAGCTCTCTAACTCAGACAACTAACTTTTGCCACTTAGACTGTGCTGAAAAAGTCTTGTGATTGACATTAATTGAAATGAAATCTGAAATGCCATAGTTGGTGTGTTACAGTGTTTATCCTGGCTAACTTTACCAACTCCCCATCCAGACTTGTCACCGTTGGTATTTTCATTGAATGGGTCATGTAATGGGTGTGCTACCTGTGGCCGATAATGTAAATGATGCACTATTGACATTTATACATCTCCATAATGATTGCAATTTAGGTGAGCCATCATATGAAATGCTGGAGAATCATCTTTGCTGTTGGGCCACAACATTGTTCAGGTGACTGACAAAGCAAGGTATCAGCGGAGTCTGAGACGTAAGGTGATGGCGCAGCAGCAGCCATCACTACTACCAGAACACCTGGATGCTGAGCAGCCTGTCATGTCCAATGTGGAATGCAATGTCTGCACATCGAAACAAGTACTGATCAACAAACTGTTGGAGGGGAACAGAAAGCTAAAATAAAAGCTTAAGGAATACAGAATACAGGTCCTGTGCGCAACAAGTACAGACTCTTGCACACAGATGTACCCATCCATATGGTTCTGCCTTGTGAGGGTGAGGATGTAACCTTTTTAGACAAAATTGTTCCCATTTGTTGTGCCCTTACAAACAGTGTGACAGTGTTATTATTTGAAACCTGGAGGCTAAACTCCTTACTGTCTGCAGTAGCCACTTGTCTAAGTGTAAGCGTGGTTAACACTTGAAATAAACCCTTGAAATGAAAAATATGTTGTCACTTTGTTTTATTGCTTTGTAGATTAAATACGACATACAAGGTTTGCATTATCTAGTCAAACAATGTGCATAGTGCAAAAGGTCAATAAACACTAAATAAGAAAAATGAAATAATAAATAAGTAAAAATATAAGAAATCAATAGAATCAAAAGCCTTTATTGTTAAATTATATGCCAGTGCATACAATAAAATTAGGAGTGCTGCTTCAGTGTGGAGTTTGCATGTTCTCCCCGTGTCTGCGTGGGTTCTCTCGGGTACCTCGGCTTCTTCTCCATCCATCCATTATCTACCGCTTATCCTCATAGGGTCGCGGAGGGGCTGGAACCTATCCCAGCTGTCTTAGGGCGGAAGGCAGGGTACACCCTGGACAAGTCGCCACCTCATCTTAGGGCGGAAGGCAGGGTACACCCTGGACAAGTCGCCACCTCATCACAGGACACATAGAGACAGACAACCACTCACACTCACATTCACACCTACAGTCAATTTAAATTAGCCAGTTAACCTAATCCCCATGCATGTTTTTGGATGGTGGGAGGAAGCCGGAGTACCCGGAGAGAACCCTCGCAGACACGGGGAGAACATGGAACTTCACACAGAAAGGCCCCGGGCCCAGGATTCGAACCCGTTACCTTCTTGCTGTGAGGCGACAGTGCTAACTGTCTACACCACTGTGCCGCCCGGCTTCTTCTCGACCATCCAAAAACATGCATGTGGATTAGGTTAACTGGTTAATTGAAATTGACCGTAGGTGTGAATGTGAGTGTGAGTGGTTGTCTGTCTCTGTGTGTCCTGCGATGAGGTGGTGACTTTTCCAGGGTGTACCCTGCCTTCCGCCCTAAGACAGCTGGTATAGGCTCCAGCCCCACGCTTCAGTAAAGCAAAAAAAAATATTGCACATGACATTATTCTGTTATTGCACAATTTCAGAATTGGAATATCAGGTGCTGCATGGAAAACGTCACTGTGGACAGACGTATCCGGGTCTTTCCAAACAGGAAGCCCTGGATGACAAAGGAAGTCCAGACCCTGATCAGAGCTTGTAACTCAGCCTTCAGGACAGGGGACAGAGCTCTCTACAGCACCGCCAGAGCTGACCTGAGGAGGGGCATCAAAAAGGCCAAGGCCTTTACCTGACAGACAACAACTCATGTCAGATGTGGAGGGGCATCCAAGCCCTAACCAACTACAGAGGCAACCCCCCTCCCTCATCCTCCAGCAGCAGCACACTGGCAGAAGAGCTAAACAGCTTCTTTGCCCAGTTTGAGTCCACCACCACACACACCTGCAGTCACTGCCTCCCCCCTGGTTCCAGCACCCCCCATCTCTCTCTCCAGGAGCATAAGATGAGGAAAAACCTCAGAGCAGTGAACCCCAGGAAAGCTGCTGGTCCTGACGGTATCCCGGGAGCAGTGATTAAAGCATGTGCAAACCAACTGGCAGGGATCCTCACCAGACTCTTCGACCTCTCACTGACACATGTCACCATCTCCACATGTCTGAAGGCCTCCACCATCATCCCTGTCCCCAAAAAAACTGCAATCAACAGCCTGAATGACTACAGACCTATCGCTCTAATGTCTGTAATCATGAAGTGCTTGGAGCGATCAGTCTCCCAGCACATCAGAGACTGCCTCCCTCCCTCCCTCGACCCTTTTATACTGGCATGCTGTCTGGGAGTATGGTATGCAGGCTCCACAGCCGAGGACAGGAAGGCGGCGCAGAGGGTCATTAACACTGCCCAAAAGATCATCGGCTGCCCTCTGCCCGGCCTGGAAAACATCGCCTCACCCTTCTGCCTCACAGATAAGCCTGGTTTATGCTTCTGCGCCACGGCAACGGCGTAGCTCCGGCATCGACACGGACCCTCCGCCGTCGCCGTGACGCAGAAGCATAAACCAGGCTTTAGTCTTCCATAACCCCCCACATGGACAACAATACAGTGATTTACAGTCAATGTAAATCACTGTTTTTACTCCACTCCACGGTTAGTACTCCACTCTTTTGCAGTGTCACTCTCTTGCAATGTATATTACACCCATCACCCTCTCATATCTCTGTTTTAAGAGAAAATGATAATAATAACTTTTAAATGCTTGTTTTGATTATTGTCTGTGTTATTCTTTGTGTTTGTGTTGTCATTGTTACTGTGGTGTATTGTAGCTCTTCAGGAGCACCCTCAAATTTCATTGTACCCTCGCAGTATAATGACAATAAAGACTATTCGATTCTATTCTATTCTACTCTATTCTAAGGACTTATTGATGTCCAGCCTGAGCTGAACATCCAGACTTCTCCTCCTTTGTCTCCTTGTCCTTCATCTTGGACTTCATCCTCTCTAATGCAGCCTCCCTGTCCTGGATCGTCCGCCTGAAGAATAGGAAGCCTCTCTTGCTCTTCTGGTCCAGGCAGATCTTCTCCAGCAGTGTGATCTCGTCCTGCATCTGCTGGGCTGCCGTCTCCAGGCCTTGTATTTTTTGGGCCATGTCCTTGTTGTCATCCTCCACCTGCTGATGTTTCAGCTTCCATTCACTGACGTTGGTATTTGCCTGTTGGAGTTTGGTGTCCCAGGTCTGCTCCGCCTCAGCCAGGTTCATTGTGAACTTGCGCTCCATGGTCTCTCTTGCTTCCTGGAGGGCTGCCTCCTTCTGGCTGAGCTCAGCTGTTTTGTTTTCCAGCTGGCTTGTTTTTTCATCCAGACTCTGAACTAAACGCTCCTTGCTTTGGATAAGACTCGCAATTTCGTTGTCCCTGTTATGAATCTGGAGCTCCCAGGCCTGCTCTTTTGCTGCCAGATCCTTTCCAAACCTGTCCTCCAATGCCTTGACCTTTTGCTGCCAGGTAGCCTCATTATGGGTGAGTTCAGCTGTTTTTGCGTCCAGCTGCCTCGTTTTCTCATCCAGACTCTGACATAAACGCTCCTTGCTTTGGATAAGACTCGCAATTTCGTTGTCCTTGTTATGAATCTGGAGCTCCCAGGCCTGCTCTTTTGCCGCAAGATCCTTTCCAAACCTGTCCTCCAATGCCTTGACCTTTTGCTGCCAGGTAGCCTCATTATGGGTGAGTTCAGCTGTTTTTGCGTCCAGCTGCCTCATTTTCTCATTGAGACTCTGACGTAAATGCTCCTTGCTTTGGATAAGACTCGCAATTTCGTTGTCCTTGTTATGAATCTGGAGCTCCCAGGCCTGCTCTTTTGCTGCCAGATCCTTTCCAAACCTGTCCTCCAATGCCTTGACCTTTTGCTGCCAGGTAGCCTCGTTGTGGGTGAGTTCGTTGACACTCTCATTGAAACAGTCCTTGCTTTGACTGAGTTTGAGGATTTGCTTGTCCTTTTTTTGAATGTTGGGTGTCAACTGGCTCACCGTCCTTTCCCTGTCTTCCTTCTCTTCCAGGTCCTTAAACTTCTGCGTCAAGGATTTGAATTTATCCTGCCACACTTGGTTGGTCAGGTCTTCTTTGGCCTTTTTCGCTTTCAATGCCAGTCCATCCTTTTCTTGTGCCTTTCTTTGGGCACCATATGTTTTAGGTGGCACTGGTGGAGGAACCTTGTTGTGGTCCTTGGGATCACCAACACACCCCTGGTTTGTTGCGTCATTTCCATCCATAGCAGTGCTGTAAGTTGTAGACATGCTTGTAGGTAAAGATTGTAGACGCTCCTCTCTGTTATAAAGTGTTGACTGCAGACTCTCTGTCTCTTTGTGCTGCTGACTGGATCAACCTCTGAAGAGTTGTGTTTGATAAAATCAGATGTGGCTTTTACATGTGGAACATGATCAAAGACAGTTCAAAGCCCCATGACGTCATGACAGCATGACGCCTTTTGATCTGAAGTCGCAGTGTGTTGTGACGTCAAAGCTACGTCGGTGCTCCGCATGTGACGCTTCTCTGTGACCACTGGAGGGCGTCAAACAGTCTTCCTCCACAACTCAGTTTGATCACTTTGAGTGGATTTTACAGACCAAATAAGCTAGTTTCTAAACGACCTGTGGGATTTTTGCAAATGTTCCTCTTTCCATGTTTGTCCCTGTCCAGCCACCGTCCTTCCCGTTGTGTAGCAATAATGGCGGCGCTCCTCTAGTCTGCTCCTCACGAGTTAGAGGACCAGTTTGATCTCCTAGAAACACAGCCGAGTGACACGAGCGGACAAAGAGCTGTTGGTAATTACTTAGTGTCACAGCTAGCATTAACTGGTGTTACTGTTAAAGTTAGCTTCCACACTGGACGTCGGGTCTTGAACAAGATCAAGTCGCGCCAAACTGATTAGCAAAATGTGGTAGTTTAACAACCGTGTGTGTAAGTAGCGGTATACACACAGTTTATACGACACAACTTTATCATGCTAGCACTTTAAGAGTTATTCTTCAATTCGGCTCGAATATAATGTGATATATACTGTTAAATTTTGGTGTGTTGGTTGATTCAACCCCAGAGCTGCAGCAATCAGTGTAAATCATTTTTAGAAGCTGACATATTTAACCTAAATGGTGATCAGCTATGTCGGTGCCGATTTTGTCCAAGAAGCCTAATGTTAGTGTGTCCGCGCTATTTTATCAAAATATCATACAACTAGGTATGTTATTGTTGTGTATGTTTGACTGTAAAAACCATCAGATTGCAATAGAGTTTAGCAGGGCTGCAGATGAGCTGCTCTTGTTCACTGTAGTAATACTGACATCTATCTATCTATGGATAAATATCATCCCTAGTGCCATCAGAGAGCATGGTTTACAGACACGTAGGTGTCATAATGACAATAAAGGATTTTAATTTTGAGTTGAGTGATTTGAAGTGACCCTTTTTTGCTGCTCTGCTTAAGAGGGCTGATGCATAAAATGGATTTTAGACACCTAAAAATCTGTTAGTGTGTGAAGTTCTATTTAAACTATTTTCACTGCTTTACCTCTCAGGGAACTGAAGCTGTAATAACAATAATAATAATAATAACATTAATTATTATTCTTATCATTATAAAATAATAATATTGCTCTCTTCAGAGCCACCAAATTCCATTCATAAAAACAGTAATTTAACCTTTCCTCTCTCAGGAGTCTTCCTCTGTCTCCATCACTTAGTTTATTATACATTTATTGATCCGAGGCTTGGGCGGCAGTGGTTAGCACTGTCGCCTCACAGCAAGAAGGTACCGGGTTCGAATCCCGGGGCCTTTCTGTGTGGAGTTTGCATGTTCTCCTCATGTCTGTGTGGGTTCTCTCTGGTACTCCGGCTTCCTCCCACCATCCAAAAACATGCATGGGGATTAGGTTAATTGGCTAATTTAAATTGACCGTAGGTGTGAATGTGAGTGTGAGTGGTTGTCTGTCTCTATGTGTCCTGTGATGAACTGGAGACTTGTCCAGGGTGTACCCTGTCTTCTGCCCTAAGACAGCTGGGATAGGCTCCAGCCCCCCTGACCCTATGAGAGGATAAGAGGTAGATGATGGATGGATGGATTCATGTACGTCATCAATGGAACTGCAGCACTGAGCCTTAATTCAACAAATGCTAGATGAAAGAGTGACATGTGGCAAATTATATAGTAAAATATGTACTATACATAGTATTTTTATTGTGAAGAATTGGCATTCATTTAAACATTTAGACAGTAAAACATCTGATTTGGTCCCAGCCCCGTGGAAGTCGTCCTGTCCGGTGCCAGTACCCAAGAAATCGAAGCCATCTGACCCAGCAGACTACAGACCAGCTGCTCTCACATTCCATGTGATCAAGGTCCAGGAGAGACTGGTCCTGGCTCAGCTGAGGCCACAGGTGAGGAAGTTTCTGGACCCTTTACAGTTTGCCTATCTGAGCAGCATCACCTGAGGCGGAACATCGTTTTCTGATGACTCAGCTGTTGTTGGGTGTGTACATGATGGAGAGGAGGGTGAGTACGGGGCACTGGCAGACAACTTTGTGGAGTGTAATTGTCTACTACTAGATTAATCAGCAACAATCAGCAATAAAAGGAAGAAATTGAACGTTTTTTTGGATGTTTTATTTGCACACATCACAGATGAAAATAATAAGAAATGTGACAGGAGACCTCCCTTCAGGGGAGGGAATGTGAATATATATATTCTTTGCTCTTTCAGCTCTATCAGTTGTGGACAAAACAAGATGTTTTTGGGAAACAGATGGAGATTTTTCACCATTTTATAGCTCAAACAACTAATTGATTGATTAAGAAGTGAATTATCAGATCAATAATTGCAGTTCTAAACAAGATGTCACTTTTTCATGACCTGTGAGTGAAATTAAATGAAAAGAAAACGAATCTGGGTTAGTTTGACTTTGATAAAGTGAACAAATGCTAAACTGTGGATGAATTTTGCTCCACTGGAAACAACCTTTGCTGAGCTACTTGAGTGAAATATTAATTTTCCTCCATGATTCATGTCTCTCTCTGTTCTACTGTGGTCTAAAAGTGACACAGTGAAGCAAGAAAGGAAACAGGAAACTCCAACTGTGTCGCGCAAAATATATTTATGGATGTGTGTGATCGGACTATAAATAGCCTGGCGTCACATTCCGGGTTATGACATCAGAGAGGACGACAACACTGGATATTTACAGAGCTTAAATTCATTTATTAAACCACACCGCTGCCTTATATTAAGAGTATTACTAATTACTAAAATATTTTGAATGTTTCTGTAACGGTTAATCCACCAGTATGTACAGGCTCTTTAATCAAAATGATATATTTAATGCTAAAATATAACTATTGTTGTTATCCAGGAATTTTCAGATTTACTGTTTTACATAAAAGCTGAAAAATATCAAAGCACATTCTTATTATTTTTTAAATTGAGATGTTAAATTCTTCAGTTATTTCCTGTCATTCCTGAACAGAAAAAATGTCTTTTACTTCTTCTTCTTCACTTCTCAGTGAATTCCAGTGTTCTGGCTCAAATTTGGGTCTAAAAAGGTGAATTCAGTTTAAATTCCTCACTCCTGTTCAAAATGGTGAAGAGTAGTGATCTCAGTGAGGAAGAAAGAGTCTGAATTAAAGCTCTGAGATGATGCTGGAGGCTCTTTGAGACGAACAGGACAGGTGGTACATCAGATACTTTATCCACTTATTCACAATGTGCTGGTGTTTGTACTGGAGCAGTGGCGTCATTAGACCTATCTTAAGGGGGCTGAAGATATTCTTAAGCCCCCATAAATAATTTGGTGTTGGTTTATTTTTTTTTTTTTTTGCAAAAAAGTGCAGACAAGAAAGTGACCACAATATGACACACTTTCACTGAGGGCTGAGGACAGGACAAGCAGCCGTCCTCTGGCCACGCTATCTGGACAATAACAGGCGTTTGGCGCTGATTTTTTTTCCTCCAAACCGGAGCACTGATGTGCATCAACATGAGGTCAAATCTCAAGAGTCTTTTGGACTTTCATCTGTCTGCTGATCTGTCAGTTTGCCTGTGATTATCTTTACACTGGAATCTTAATCCTGTCACATGACAACACTGACTTCACAGTTTGAACATTCAGCAAGAAATATCACAGGAAATGTTTTCACTGCATAACCCTGCCCGTCTTCTCTCTGCAGGGAGCTTCCTGGACTTAATGGGAGTGTCTGACTCTAAATAGAGGAATGCCAGTGAGTCATGTTACAGCAGTAGAGGATGATTATCTTTAATAAGCCTGATCACCTGGTTTATCAGAAGTCTGACGCTCAGGACTCATAAGAGCAGACAGTCTGCTGAGGCAACACAAGGCCATCAGAAAATCAAACACTGCATAGTTAAAATACCCTTGAACTGATAGTTAAAGTAAGAGTTAAAATACACAGTTTGGTATTCAGCTGCTTGTGAAGTTAGATGTATAGCAGTCTTTTTATGGTGTACTACAGAAAGGAGAAATTAAAGAAGAGAAGTGAAACAAAATTAAAAAAAAATATCTCTGAGTGTCTTTTGTTTTATTGTATAAAAATAGACATGTTACTACAGGCATTGAAGGAAGTCTGCCTTCTGATTATCACCAGCAGGGTGTTTATAAGATGCTTATTTATATGCTTATTTTATATTGTGTAATGAACAGTATTAACTAACACAGTCTGTGGGCAGCAGTGACGAGCGCTCCTGCGTCACTGCCTGTGTCATCGTTTGCGTCACGACAGCCAGGGAGCCACAGAGATGAAACATGAGAAGCGAGATGATTCCTACGCCAAGCCACTTCCGGGTTCTTTGAGCCGTTGAGCTGCCTGGTTCACACAGGACGCCGACGTGCCGCGCGCGCAGCGCCAGCCCGCAGGCGCTCGGCTGTCCACGCATAAAGCGTTTTCTGCTGCGCTCTTTCCGGTCAAACATCGACTTTGCTCGACAGTGCTCGGCTGTATCCGCCTGCTCTCTGCTGGGCTCAGTCGATGTCTGTCCAGCGCGTCAGAGCGCAGCAGAAAAGGCTTTATGTGTGAAGAGCCCAGCGCTAAAGTCCATGGTGTGCCGCGTTTGTTTGTTTTAGCTTGAACTGAGTCGACACAACATTGTAACAAACAATCTCCAACCTATACCTTAAAATCTTTTTTATTTACTGTATGTTTGTCTTCTTTAGTGCTCTTTTATCCTTCCTTTATTGATATTTGTATGCTAAGCATAAAGCATCTATCTAGGGAGCTAACATGGTATTTTTCAGTGTTTGTGGTTTTGAGATAAAACTTAAAATAGCCATAAGGACAAAAAGCAGGACTTAATATTATGATGAAATATACATGTACTTCCCATGCATATTTACGTGTAGAATTAGCTGGGGATAGAAAACGTAATAACGTTTACGTTGCCATTTTGTTGCTAGGGCAACTTCCGGTCAACAACTTGAAATTCAAAGGGGTAAATCAATAATACTTGTTTTGGCAAGTTGAAAAAGATATATGCGAATAATTTTCCTCCTTTAATAACGGAGTTGCTTGCTGTCCTCACAGATGTGTGGATGTGAGGTTTGAGCTGAGTGTTCCGTCACGGAGAGGGGGAGTGAACTATCTTGGTGCCGAGCTTCACTTCACTCTTTGGCAGCTGCCAGCCTGTCCTCCCGTGTCCTGAACGCTGCTCAGAGCAGCTTCTCATAAACACGGAGACACTCCGCTCAGCAGGACGGACCGTGGACAAAACCCTGAACTCCGCCTCAAATTTCAGCTGTTTTTCGTCTTTATTATGCTGCATTTTACTTCGTGGTGAGTTTATTTTAGTAATTAATGAAGTTTCTATGTATTTTATGTTGTGTTTTGTGGTGTAATTGGCATTCCATGTTGTTATTTGCACTGTTAATATGTGAAATTAAAACCCAAACAGCCTAAAAACAGCACTGATGTGTGAACAAGCTTGCTATCAGACTCCAGTGTGTTTGTGCTCAGAGGAGCTTTGAATGGCACTGTGTCTGCTGTAAAGACACTGTTGGCTTTGTGTTTGTATTTGACATGTCTCCCTCAGCCCAGAGGTGAAGAGGTCAGCTGTCTAATAACTGTTATTACACCAAACCGGAAACAGGACTCCTGCACTCCACATGGAGCCACATGTGACACCATCATCAGACTTCCTCACACATGAACTTTACAATTATGAACACATGATAACAACATCTTTACTTTTTCTTTTCTTTTTTTTTAGGTTGCATCACGCAGGCTAGGATGTGAGTGAAGTCTGCAGCGCAGCTCTTTGGCTGATGAGGCTCATTGTTGAAGGGGGAACCTCAAACCTGTCCACACAGCTGCTACAGCTCGTGCTGCCTGCATGCAACGAGATAAGATCATCGCTGTTGTGTAACCTACTTTGCTCTCCGGGCTGCAGCTTGACTTGCTTTTTGCAGCCACGCTGTAAAAAGTAAGAAGAGGAAAACAACACACTGACATTAAAATGCTGCAACACTTAAGCTGTTAAGTGAAGGCATCTGAATTAGACATTTCAGTTCATCTCAGTCCACCGTTATTTCACATAAGTAGAAATATGTTTAAACCTACATGTTGTTGTATCCTCAGTGACGATGCTATAGTGATACCGTATCACCCCAGGGATCAGGACCAGCGGTCACCGGGCACAAGGCCAGCGGCGGCCATTAGGGTGTCACAGGAAGTTCAAAAGGACAGCAGCTGACGCATCACTTAAGGTGTCGCTGTAGTGAAATGTAACCCAGAGTGGAGAAAGCTCACGATTAAGTTTAAAAAGGAGCTGAAAAGTCTTGTTTTTTACAATGAGCTTCTTAACTCTTATCAAACATTAAGTGTCTTGTTCCAGCGTTTTTGTCCATTTTGAGTCATATTTCTAGACCCACAGAATATTTTGTACTATGTCTCTGAAAACAGTGAATAGCTCAAATGAAAGAAGAGACTCTCTTTTTCATCATGAAAAAAATGTTTGTTTTTACCTTGTTCCATTCTTGTTTTATCAGAGGTAGAGTAGAGGACACTTTCACCAAAATCACCACTTTTTGTCCAGATCCTGTTTTACTCTCTAATCTCGATCGTCTCCACTTCCTGTTTTGATCTCTGTGGTGTATACCGTCTCTTTATGCTCTGACTACATCTCCCAGAAGCCCCAGCATTACTCACAGGCTGTGTTAGAGCGCCCTCTCGTGCCACCTACCGAAAAACCACTTTGACGTATTTATACGTCTGTGGCACTCAAGCATTATTTTTTAAATGATGTAGAAACATCAGTTTCATCAACAGTTAACAAGAGCAACAAGGTACAACATGAACACAAATTTTCTGTTGTTGTCTCCTGAGCTCTTCTCTTCTGCCTGGATCAACATTTAGAACAGAAGGGGTACAATTAAATATGAACCGCCATAACTGAAGTGACAGATGATGGTTGATACACCGTCTTGTGTGGAGGGTAACCCTCTGTTTGTGAAGCTCTAGTGAGATGGTTAAGGTCAAACACTGACCTTGAATGGTTAAATTCAGGACAGGCTGTCGGGCAGCGAGTCATGCAACAGTTGTTGCCAGCAAATTAGGGTTGAAATTTTGGAAATAAAGAAAAGGCAGCTAGCATTAGCGTCTGATGTCACCTCCAGCTGGCCTGGACTCATCCTGATGACTGAAACCATTTATTTACCATCACACGTGTCCATCACAGTGTTATTAAAATACCAAATTCAGAGGGATTCATTCAGTATCTGAAATCAAACATACTTTGATCGCACTTTTAAGAAAGCAGCCGGATCAAACCACATGGACACAGCTTTGAATTGTCTGTCATCACAGTTTTATCTCTGTTGAATGTCAAATTACTAATAATTATGTTTAGCCTTTCAATCTTGAACTTTGCTTGTTGCTTATGGATATTTAATGTGACAGAAAAAAATGCTTGAAACTGAAGGATTTCAAGAGTTTTAATGTTGAACTCTGAACCCTCATTGACAGTTTGCAATCATGATGATGATGATGATGATGATGAAGACGAGCACAATGACTCACTGCTTCATCGTCCCTAAAACAGAATTTGACGAAGGTACGACTCTTGTGTGGCATTTCCACAAGAGGAGTCAGAGTTAAGACAGAGAGAGAGAAAACTGGACTTTATTCTCTTATTTCTTAATATCACAAAAGAGGTGAGTCAGGTCCTGCTGGCACCTTTCATCACCACCTGACTGGAAGGTGATAAACACCTGATACTTCCTGTTGTGCTCAGGACAACCGAGAGGCAGCTTTACTGTGAAAGAGGGGTGAATCCCTGAGACCCTATCCGCAGGAAGGAAGCAGGGGCACAGTTTCACAGTTTCACATGCCTGGAGCTCTATCGGACTCCGTCAGTGTTTCACTGCATGGAGGCCATCGCTGGCACAGCTTCACTGAGGAAACTGGGCCACAAGAGCCTGGAGCAGCAACCTGAGAGGCTGCCAGAATGTAGGTCAACTATGAGTTATGTAATGTGGACTCTGGACAGTAAAGGTTTACTGAGATATGGATCATCTGTCACAGTTTAGTCCAGTTGCTCCCTCAGACAGCCTGCACAGCGCGACTTAACGAGTGGAGGAGACGGCAGGATGTCTCAAAAGTTAGGGAGTTACAAAAGAAAATCCGATTTTTGGGAAATCAAAACATGGTCACCCTAGGATCAGCCCTGTCATCAAAACACTCACATCCACCCACAACTGGGTGGATGTGAGTGGGCTGAGGCTGGTGAGAGGAGAGGTGACAGGTGGAGGATGGACGAACAGCTGCCAGCTGCTGCTGAAGCTCAATATTTACCAGTTTTTAGTGATCAAAATGATATCATTTCTATATTGATGTCAGGTTCTCTCTGTCCAGTCTAGATTTTTTTACTCTAAAGGAAATTTGGCCTGCAGCAAAACTAGATAGTGTCCAGTGTTTTTTCCTCTGTCCCAGCACTGTACGGGTTGTTAATAAAAGAGGAAAACTAGGCAACATTTTAAAAACAAAATAACATAGTTATCAAAAGAAGCATCATGTATCCTTGATTTTTTTAATTTTGTACTTAAGTGAATTTCAGAACCTGTACTTTCTTACTTTTACTTAAGTAAAGGAGTTGAATCAGTACTTCTACTTTTACTTAAGTCTCTTTTTACACACGTATCTGTACTTCTACTTAAGTAAAGAATGTGAGTACTTTTGCCACCTCTGTTTCAAACTGTGGTGGAGAGGAGGACACTCAAAAAGCTGCTCTCCATCAGGGACAATGAGGAGCATCCTCTCCACCTCACACTGGACAGACAGCAGAGCAGTTTTTCTAACAGGCTGTTGCAGCTGTTGAAGGGACAGATAAAGGAAATCCTTCCTGCCACACGCCATCACACTTTACAATAAGACTCTATCCTGATGTCACATCATAACACACTGTTCATCCTGTTCACTGCACTGTTTCTTTGCACTATTTATAGTAAAATCGTAATAACACATCATTCTGTTCATCTTGGTTCACTGCACCTTACTGTTTATTTATTTGCACTAGACATAGTCTTACCTGTATCATAACCTACTTTTCATTTTATTCCACTGCACCTGACTGTTTATTTGCTCTGTTAATATAGTTATAAATGCCATATCATACCTACTGTAAAACCTACTGTTTTGTTTATTTGCACAATGGCTATCACCATGAGCCATAATATTTATGCATATACATTTTAAACATTTAATACTGTACTTCTGTATTATACTTTAATTGTATATATATATATATATATATATATATATATATATATATATATATATATATATTGTTTTTATACTGTGATTGCATTTCTTGCTGCTGCTACAGTGTAATTTCCCAGGTTGGGATCAATAAAGTTATTCTATTCTATTCTATAGTTTTATTCTATCATAGTGTAGGTTTTAATGTTTATTTATGTTTAAATATGTATTATGTTATATGTTTGGATCACATGTAGACAACTGGCCATCTCCATGACAACAGGAAAAGCCCATCCTCTGAGGAAGACCACAAGATGAGGCTGAAAGGTCCAGAGGAGGACTGAGGACTTTGGCTCAACAAGGAACCTGCAGGGTCAAACACATTTTAACACAGTTTTCTCACATACAACTCCAAAGTAAAAAAATAACATGTTTCTATAGTATTATTAAAGGAACTCAAAAAGGTAACACTCTAGAATATGCAATAAACCTCTAAATGTTCATTAAACTTGTTAACACACAGCATGTTGTAATGTCTGAAACCATTTATTAGTATTGCTAATTCCTTTCTGTCTTATATGCAGGTCAACCAAGATGGCGGCACGCCAACCGCACAGACCTCCACCATCCATCTTCCTAACCCTTACAAACAAGATGGACGAGCTACAATCACAGATCACCTACAACCGCTACATCCGTGAGTGTTGTCTGCTTATTGTCAGCGAATCCTGGCTGCGACTGAATATCCCCGATGCTACAGTCCAGCTAGCAGGCTGCACCATTCACCGCCACGACCGGACAGAAGCCTCCGGTAAGAGCATGTGAGGGGGACTCTGTGTTTATGTGCTCGGACAGCAGAGTGATAGACACCCACTGCTCACCAATATGTTTTTCCGGTTCCCTCAGTGGAAAAGGTTGTATGGAGAACAGGCTGCTGATGTGTCGAAGAGCCGTCAGATGGCCAGGGTCGCTGCCGTGAGAAGAAAGGACATCATTTTGGACAAAATTCCTGCGACTGTGAAAGTGTTCTCTGCATTTTCATTCTGGTAAGCTCTCAGATCGTGTCCCAAAATAGGCTGTTTATTTTTTAGTGGGATTAAATAGCGTTGTTAGGTTACCACCTGCTTGCTAAGTGTAGCCCAGCTCTCTAACTCAGACAACTAACTTTTGCCACTTAGACTGTGCTGAAAAAGTCTTGTGATTGACATTAATTGAAATGAAATCTGAAATGCCATAGTTGGTGTGTTACAGTGTTTATCCTGGCTAACTTTACCAACTCCCCATCCAGACTTGTCACCGTTGGTATTTTCATTGAATGGGTCATGTAATGGGTGTGCTACCTGTGGCCGATAATGTAAATGATGCACTATTGACATTTATACATCTCCATAATGATTGCAATTTAGGTGAGCCATCATATGAAATGCTGGAGAATCATCTTTGCTGTTGGGCCACAACATTGTTCAGGTGACTGACAAAGCAAGGTATCAGCGGAGTCTGAGACGTAAGGTGACGGCGCAGCAGCAGCCATCACTACTACCAGAACACCTGGATGCTGAGCAGCCTGTCATGTCCAATGTGGAATGCAATGTCTGCACATCGAAACAAGTACTGATCAACAAACTGTTGGAGGGGAACAGAAAGCTAAAATAAAAGCTTAAGGAATACAGAATACAGGTCCTGTGCGCAACAAGTACAGACTCTTGCACACAGATGTACCCATCCATATGGTTCTGCCTTGTGAGGGTGAGGATGTAACCTTTTTAGACAAAATTGTTCCCATTTGTTGTGCCCTTACAAACAGTGTGACAGTGTTATTATTTGAAACCTGGAGACTAAACTCCTTACTGTCTGCAGTAGCCACTTGTCTAAGTGTAAGCATGGTTAACACTTGAAATAAACCCTTGAAATGAAAAATATGTTGTCACTTTGTTTTATTGCTTTGTAGATTAAATAAGACATACAAGGTTTGCATTATCTAGTCAAACAATGTGCATAGTGCAAAAGGTCAATAAACTAAATAAGAAAAATGAAATAATAAATAAGTAAAAATATAAGAAATCAATAGAATCAAAAGCCTTTATTGTTAAATTATATGCCAGTGCATACAATAAAATTAGGAGTGCTGCTTCAGTGTGGAGTTTGCATGTTCTCCCCGTGTCTGTGTGGGTTCTCTCGGGTACCTCGGCTTCTTCTCCATCCATCCATTATCTACCGCTTATCCTCATAGGGTCGCGGAGGGGCTGGAACCTATCCCAGCTGTCTTAGGGCGGAAGGCAGGGTACACCCTGGACAAGTCGCCACCTCATCTTAGGGCGGAAGGCAGGGTACACCCTGGACAAGTCGCCACCTCATCGCAGGACACATAGAGACAGACAACCACTCACACTCACATTCACACCTACAGTCAATTTAAATTAGCCAGTTAACCTAATCCCCATGCATGTTTTTGGATGGTGGGAGGAAGCCGGAGTACCCGGAGAGAACCCTCGCAGACACGGGGAGAACATGGAACTTCACACAGAAAGGCCCCGGGCCCAGGATTCGAACCCGTTACCTTCTTGCTGTGAGGCGACAGTGCTAACTGTCTACACCACTGTGCCGCCCGGCTTCTTCTCGACCATCCAAAAACATGCATGTGGATTAGGTTAACTGGTTAATTGAAATTGACCGTAGGTGTGAATGTGAGTGGTTGTCTGTCTCTGTGTGTCCTGCGATGAGGTGGTGACTTTTCCAGGGTGTACCCTGCCTTCCGCCCTAAGACAGCTGGTATAGGCTCCAGCCCCACGCTTCAGTAAAGCAAAAAAAAATATTGCACATGACATTATTCTGTTATTGCACAATTTCAGAATTGGAATATCAGGTGCTGCATGGAAAACGTCACTGTGGACAGACGTATCCGGGTCTTTCCAAACAGGAAGCCCTGGATGACAAAGGAAGTCCAGACCCTGATCAGAGCTTGTAACTCAGCCTTCAGGACAGGGGACAGAGCTCTCTACAGCACCGCCAGAGCTGACCTGAGGAGGGGCATCAAAAAGGCCAAGGCCTTTACCTGACAGACAACAACTCATGTCAGATGTGGAGGGGCATCCAAGCCCTAACCAACTACAGAGGCAACCCCCCTCCCTCATCCTCCAGCAGCAGCACACTGGCAGAAGAGCTAAACAGCTTCTTTGCCCAGTTTGAGTCCACCACCACACACACCTGCAGTCACTGCCTCCCCCCTGGTTCCAGCACCCCCCATCTCTCTCTCCAGGAGCATAAGATGAGGAAAAACCTCAGAGCAGTGAACCCCAGGAAAGCTGCTGGTCCTGACGGTATCCCGGGAGCAGTGATTAAAGCATGTGCAAACCAACTGGCAGGGATCCTCACCAGACTCTTCGACCTCTCACTGACACATGTCACCATCTCCACATGTCTGAAGGCCTCCACCATCATCCCTGTCCCCAAAAAAACTGCAATCAACAGCCTGAATGACTACAGACCTATCGCTCTAATGTCTGTAATCATGAAGTGCTTGGAGCGATCAGTCTCCCAGCACATCAGAGACTGCCTCCCTCCCTCCCTCGACCCTTTTATACTGGCATGCTGTCTGGGAGTATGGTATGCAGGCTCCACAGCCGAGGACAGGAAGGCGGCGCAGAGGGTCATTAACACTGCCCAAAAGATCATCGGCTGCCCTCTGCCCGGCCTGGAAAACATCGCCTCACCCTTCTGCCTCACAGATAAGCCTGGTTTATGCTTCTGCGTCACGGCAACGGCGTAGCTCCGGCATCGACACGGACCCTCCGCCGTCGCCGTGACGCAGAAGCATAAACCAGGCTTTAGTCTTCCATAACCCCCCACATGGACAACAATACAGTGATTTACAGTCAATGTAAATCACTGTTTTTACTCCACTCCACGGTTAGTACTCCACTCTTTTGCAGTGTCACTCTCTTGCAATGTATATTACACCCATCACCCTCTCATATCTCTGTTTTAAGAGAAAATGATAATAATAACTTTTAAATGCTTGTTTTGATTATTGTCTGTGTTATTCTTTGTGTTTGTGTTGTCATTGTTACTGTGGTGTATTGTAGCTCTTCAGGAGCACCCTCAAATTTCATTGTACCCTCGCAGTATAATGACAATAAAGACTATTCGATTCTATTCTATTCTACTCTATTCTAAGGACTTATTGATGTCCAGCCTGAGCTGAACATCCAGACTTCTCCTCCTTTGTCTCCTTGTCCTTCATCTTGGACTTCATCCTCTCTAATGCAGCCTCCCTGTCCTGGATCGTCCGCCTGAAGAATAGGAAGCCTCTCTTGCTCTTCTGGTCCAGGCAGATCTTCTCCAGCAGTGTGATCTCGTCCTGCATCTGCTGGGCTGCCGTCTCCAGGCCTTGTATTTTTTGGGCCATGTCCTTGTTGTCATCCTCCACCTGCTGATGTTTCAGCTTCCATTCACTGACGTTGGTATTTGCCTGTTGGAGTTTGGCGTCCCAGGTCTGCTCCACCTCAGCCAGGTTCATTGTGGACTTGCGCTCCATGGTCTCTCTTGCTTCCTGGAGGGCTGCCTCCTTCTGGCTGAGCTCAGCTGTTTTGTTTTCCAGCTGGCTTGTTTTTTCATCCAGACTCTGAACTAAACGCTCCTTGCTTTGGATAAGACTCGCAATTTCGTTGTCCCTGTTATGAATCTGGAGCTCCCAGGCCTGCTCTTTTGCTGCCAGATCCTTTCCAAACCTGTCCTCCAATGCCTTGACCTTTTGCTGCCAGGTAGCCTCATTATGGGTGAGTTCAGCTGTTTTTGCGTCCAGCTGCCTCGTTTTCTCATCCAGACTCTGACATAAACGCTCCTTGCTTTGGATAAGACTCGCAATTTCGTTGTCCTTGTTATGAATCTGGAGCTCCCAGGCCTGCTCTTTTGCCGCAAGATCCTTTCCAAACCTGTCCTCCAATGCCTTGACCTTTTGCTGCCAGGTAGCCTCATTATGGGTGAGTTCAGCTGTTTTTGCGTCCAGCTGCCTCATTTTCTCATTGAGACTCTGACGTAAATGCTCCTTGCTTTGGATAAGACTCGCAATTTCGTTGTCCTTGTTATGAATCTGGAGCTCCCAGGCCTGCTCTTTGCTGCCAGATCCTTTCCAAACCTGTCCTCCAATGCCTTGACCTTTTGCTGCCAGGTAGCCTCGTTGTGGGTGAGTTCGTTGACACTCTCATTGAAACAGTCCTTGCTTTGACTGAGTTTGAGGATTTGCTTGTCCTTTTTTGAATGTTGGGTGTCAACTGGCTCACCGTCCTTTCCCTGTCTTCCTTCTCTTCCAGGTCCTTAAACTTCTGCGTCAAGGATTTGAATTTATCCTGCCACACTTGGTTGGTCAGGTCTTCTTTGGCCTTTTTCGCTTTCAATGCCAGTCCATCCTTTTCTTGTGCCTTTCTTTGGGCACCATATGTTTTAGGTGGCACTGGTGGAGGAACCTTGTTGTGGTCCTTGGGATCACCAACACACCCCTGGTTTGTTGCGTCATTTCCATCCATAGCAGTGCTGTAAGTTGTAGACATGCTTGTAGGTAAAGATTGTAGACGCTCCTCTCTGTTATAAAGTGTTGACTGCAGACTCTCTGTCTCTTTGTGCTGCTGACTGGATCAACCTCTGAAGAGTTGTGTTTGATAAAATCAGATGTGGCTTTTACATGTGGAACATGATCAAAGACAGTTCAAAGCCCCATGACGTCATGACAGCATGACGCCTTTTGATCTGAAGTCGCAGTGTGTTGTGACGTCAAAGCTACGTCGGTGCTCCGCATGTGACGCTTCTCTGTGACCACTGGAGGGCGTCAAACAGTCTTCCTCCACAACTCAGTTTGATCACTTTGAGTGGATTTTACAGACCAAATAAGCTAGTTTCTAAACGACCTGTGGGATTTTTGCAAATGTTCCTCTTTCCATGTTTGTCCCTGTCCAGCCACCGTCCTTCCCGTTGTGTAGCAATAATGGCGGCGCTCCTCTAGTCTGCTCCTCACGAGTTAGAGGACCAGTTTGATCTCCTAGAAACACAGCCGAGTGACACGAGCGGACAAAGAGCTGTTGGTAATTACTTAGTGTCACAGCTAGCATTAACTGGTGTTACTGTTAAAGTTAGCTTCCACACTGGACGTCGGGTCTTGAACAAGATCAAGTCGCGCCAAACTGATTAGCAAAATGTGGTAGTTTAACAACCGTGTGTGTAAGTAGCGGTATACACACAGTTTATACGACACAACTTTATCATGCTAGCACTTTAAGAGTTATTCTTCAATTCGGCTCGAATATAATGTGATATATACTGTTAAATTTTGGTGTGTTGGTTGATTCAACCCCAGAGCTGCAGCAATCAGTGTAAATCATTTTTAGAAGCTGACATATTTAACCTAAATGGTGATCAGCTATGTCGGTGCCGATTTTGTCCAAGAAGCCTAATGTTAGTGTGTCCGCGCTATTTTATCAAAATATCATACAACTAGGTATGTTATTGTTGTGTATGTTTGACTGTAAAAACCATCAGATTGCAATAGAGTTTAGCAGGGCTGCAGATGAGCTGCTCTTGTTCACTGTAGTAATACTGACATCTATCTATCTATGGATAAATATCATCCCTAGTGCCATCAGAGAGCATGGTTTACAGACACGTAGGTGTCATAATGACAATAAAGGATTTTAATTTTGAGTTGAGTGATTTGAAGTGACCCTTTTTTGCTGCTCTGCTTAAGAGGGCTGATGCATAAAATGGATTTTAGACACCTAAAAATCTGTTAGTGTGTGAAGTTCTATTTAAACTATTTTCACTGCTTTACCTCTCAGGGAACTGAAGCTGTAATAACAATAATAATAATAATAACATTAATTATTATTCTTATCATTATAAAATAATAATATTGCTCTCTTCAGAGCCACCAAATTCCATTCATAAAAACAGTAATTTAACCTTTCCTCTCTCAGGAGTCTTCCTCTGTCTCCATCACTTAGTTTATTATACATTTATTGATCCGAGGCTTGGGCGGCAGTGGTTAGCACTGTCGCCTCACAGCAAGAAGGTACCGGGTTCGAATCCCGGGCCTTTCTGTGTGGAGTTTGCATGTTCTCCTCATGTCTGTGTGGGTTCTCTCTGGTACTCTGCTTCCTCCCACCATCCAAAAACATGCATGGGGATTAGGTTAATTGGTTAATTTAAATTGACCGTAGGTGTGAATGTGAGTGTGAGTGGTTGTCTGTCTCTATGTGTCCTGTGATGAACTGGAGACTTGTCCAGGGTGTACCCTGTCTTCTGCCCTAAGACAGCTGGGATAGGCTCCAGCCCCCCTGACCCTATGAGAGGATAAGAGGTAGATGATGGATGGATGGATTCATGTACGTCATCAATGGAACTGCAGCACTGAGCCTTAATTCAACAAATGCTAGATGAAAGAGTGACATGTGGCAAATTATATAGTAAAATATGTACTATACATAGTATTTTTATTGTGAAGAATTGGCATTCATTTAAACATTTAGACAGTAAAACATCTGATTTGGTCCCAGCCCCGTGGAAGTCGTCCTGTCCGGTGCCAGTACCCAAGAAATCGAAGCCATCTGACCCAGCAGACTACAGACCAGCTGCTCTCACATTCCATGTGATCAAGGTCCAGGAGAGACTGGTCCTGGCTCAGCTGAGGCCACAGGTGAGGAAGTTTCTGGACCCTTTACAGTTTGCCTATCTGAGCAGCATCACCTGAGGCGGAACATCGTTTTCTGATGACTCAGCTGTTGTTGGGTGTGTACATGATGGAGAGGAGGGTGAGTACGGGGCACTGGCAGACAACTTTGTGGAGTGTAATTGTCTACTACTAGATTAATCAGCAACAATCAGCAATAAAAGGAAGAAATTGAACGTTTTTTTGGATGTTTTATTTGCACACATCACAGATGAAAATAATAAGAAATGTGACAGGAGACCTCCCTTCAGGGGAGGGGGAATGTGAATATATATATTCTTTGCTCTTTCAGCTCTATCAGTTGTGGACAAAACAAGATGTTTTTGGGAAACAGATGGAGATTTTTCACCATTTTATAGCTCAAACAACTAATTGATTGATTAAGAAGTGAATTATCAGATCAATAATTGCAGTTCTAAACAAGATGTCACTTTTTCATGACCTGTGAGTGAAATTAAATGAAAAGAAAACGAATCTGGGTTAGTTTGACTTTGATAAAGTGAACAAATGCTAAACTGTGGATGAATTTTGCTCCACTGGAAACAACCTTTGCTGAGCTACTTGAGTGAAATATTAATTTTCCTCCATGATTCATGTCTCTCTCTGTTCTACTGTGGTCTAAAAGTGACACAGTGAAGCAAGAAAGGAAACAGGAAACTCCAACTGTGTCGCGCAAAATATATTTATGGATGTGTGTGATCGGACTATAAATAGCCTGGCGTCACATTCCGGGTTATGACATCAGAGGGGACGACAAGACTGGATATTTACAGAGCTTAAATTCATTTATTAGACCACACCGCTGCCTTATATTAAGAGTATTACTAATTACTAAAATATTTTGAATGTTTCTGTAACGGTGAATCCACCAGTATGTACAGGCTCTTTAATCAAAATGATATATTTAATGCTAAAATATAACTATTGTTGTTATCCAGGAATTTTCAGATTTACTGTTTTACATAAAAGCTGAAAAATATCAAAGCACATTCTTATTATTTTTTAAATTGAGATGTTAAATTCTTCAGTTATTTCCTGTCATTCCTGAACAGAAAAAATGTCTTTTAGTGGTTGTTTGTCATTCTGACTTCTCAGTGAATTCCAGTGTTCTGGCTCAAATTTGGGTCTAAAAAGGTGAATTCAGTTTAAATTCCTCACTCCTGTTCAAAATGGTGAAGAGTAGTGATCTCAGTGAGGAAGAAAGAGTCTGAATTAAAGCTCTGAGATGATGCTGGAGGCTCTTTGAGACGAACAGGACAGGTGGTACATCAGATACTTTATCCACTTATTCACAATGTGCTGGTGTTTGTACTGGAGCAGTGGCGTCATTAGACCTATCTTAAGGGGGCTGAAGATATTCTTAAGCCCCCATAAATAATTTGGTGTTGGTTTATTTTTTTTTTTTTTTTTTTTGCAAAAAAAAAAGTGCAGACAAGAAAGTGACCACAATATGACACACTTTCACTGAGGGCTGAGGACAGGACAAGCAGCCGTCCTCTGGCCACGCTATCTGGACAATAACAGGCGTTTGGCGCTGATTTTTTTTCCTCCAAACCGGAGCACTGATGTGCATCAACATGAGGTCAAATCTCAAGAGTCTTTTGGACTTTCATCTGTCTGCTGATCTGTCAGTTTGCCTGTGATTATCTTTACACTGGAATCTTAATCCTGTCACATGACAACACTGACTTCACAGTTTGAACATTCAGCAAGAAATATCACAGGAAATGTTTTCACTGCATAACCCTGCCCGTCTTCTCTCTGCAGGGAGCTTCCTGGACTTAATGGGAGTGTCTGACTCTAAATAGAGGAATGCCAGTGAGTCATGTTACAGCAGTAGAGGATGATTATCTTTAATAAGCCTGATCACCTGGTTTATCAGAAGTCTGACGCTCAGGACTCATAAGAGCAGACAGTCTGCTGAGGCAACACAAGGCCATCAGAAAATCAAACACTGCATAGTTAAAATACCCTTGAACTGATAGTTAAAGTAAGAGTTAAAATACACAGTTTGGTATTCAGCTGCTTGTGAAGTTAGATGTATAGCAGTCTTTTTATGGTGTACTACAGAAAGGAGAAATTAAAGAAGAGAAGTGAATCAAAAGTAAAAAAAAATATCTCTGAGTGTCTTTTGTTTTATTGTATAAAAATAGACATGTTACTACAGGCATTGAAGGAAGTCTGCCTTCTGATTATCACCAGCAGGGTGTTTATAAGATGCTTATTTATATGCTTATTTTATATTGTGTAATGAACAGTATTAACTAACACAGTCTGTGGGCAGCAGTGACGAGCGCTCCTGCGTCACTGCCTGTGTCATCGTTTGCGTCACGACAGCCAGGGAGCCACAGAGATGAAACATGAGAAGCGAGATGATTCCTACGCCAAGCCACTTCCGGGTTCTTTGAGCCGTTGAGCTGCCTGGTTCACACAGGACGCCGACGTGCCGCGCGCGCAGCGCCAGCCCGCAGGCGCTCGGCTGTCCACGCATAAAGCGTTTTCTGCTGCGCTCTTTCCGGTCAAACATCGACTTTGCTCGACAGTGCTCGGCTGTATCCGCCTGCTCTCTGCTGGGCTCAGTCGATGTCTGTCCAGCGCGTCAGAGCGCAGCAGAAAAGGCTTTATGTGTGAAGAGCCCAGCGCTAAAGTCCATGGTGTGCCGCGTTTGTTTGTTTTAGCTTGAACTGAGTCGACACAACATTGTAACAAACAATCTCCAACCTATACCTTAAAATCTTTTTTATTTACTGTATGTTTGTCTTCTTTAGTGCTCTTTTATCCTTCCTTTATTGATATTTGTATGCTAAGCATAAAGCATCTATCTAGGGAGCTAACATGGTATTTTTCAGTGTTTGTGGTTTTGAGATAAAACTTAAAATAGCCATAAGGACAAAAAGCAGGACACTTCTCTTAATATTATGATGAAATATACATGTACTTCCCATGCATATTTACGTGTAGAATTAGCTGGGGATAGAAAACGTAATAACGTTTACGTTGCCATTTTGTTGCTAGGGCAACTTCCGGTCAACAACTTGAAATTCAAAGGGGTAAATCAATAATACTTGTTTTGGCAAGTTGAAAAAGATATATGCGAATAATTTTCCTCCTTTAATAACGGAGTTGCTTGCTGTCCTCACAGATGTGTGGATGTGAGGTTTGAGCTGAGTGTTCCGTCACGGAGAGGGGGAGTGAACTATCTTGGTGCCGAGCTTCACTTCACTCTTTGGCAGCTGCCAGCCTGTCCTCCCGTGTCCTGAACGCTGCTCAGAGCAGCTTCTCATAAACACGGAGACACTCCGCTCAGCAGGACGGACCGTGGACAAAACCCTGAACTCCGCCTCAAATTTCAGCTGTTTTTCGTCTTTATTATGCTGCATTTTACTTCGTGGTGAGTTTATTTTAGTAATTAATGAAGTTTCTATGTATTTTATGTTGTGTTTTGTGGTGTAATTGGCATTCCATGTTGTTATTTGCACTGTTAATATGTGAAATTAAAACCCAAACAGCCTAAAAACAGCACTGATGCGTGAACAAGCTTGCTATCAGACTCCAGTGTGTTTGTGCTCAGAGGAGCTTTGAATGGCACTGTGTCTGCTGTAAAGACACTGTTGGCTTTGTGTTTGTATTTGACATGTCTCCCTCAGCCCAGAGGTGAAGAGGTCAGCTGTCTAATAACTGTTATTACACCAAACCGGAAACAGGACTCCTGCACTCCACCAGTGAAAAAGCAACAGTCCTGCAGGGGATTTAAAGTGCAGCTGCAACGATTAATCGAGTAGTTGTCAACTTTATAGCACTGTTAAACACCCATGTATGTGCGTGTTATATAACAATGCATAATCAAATTAAAAGGGAAGAAAGTTGTAGGTAATGCTCCTTATTGCAGCAGCAGATTTATAGAGTAGAAACTTCCAGTCTTGTCTGGAAACACTTATGTTTGTTATTTGAGTTTGGATCAAAGCAGGACCAACCAAGATCTGTGCAGCGTTAATTAAGATAAACCCAACTATATTAATTATCAACTACTAAACTAACAGGCAACTCTTCTGACAACTGGGTCATTTAAAAAGGAAAAGTAAAACAAAAAAGGTTCTTACTTTTGTAATTTTCTGGTTTCTCTCCTCGTTTATGACAGTAAGCTGAATATCTCTGAGCTGATCGACACATTTTTACCTTTTTCTGACACCAAACAGGCTGATCGACAGATTAATCAATAATGAAAATAACTGTCAGCTGCAGCTCGAACTTTAAAATGTGCCTGAAAACAACTCATTCAAAACTAATTCTGCTTTATGATATGTTTATAGTAATGCTCTCTTTACTACTAACATGCACTCTGTGCTTCTGCTGCTTTGAACCTTTAAATTATTGATGGGATCTGTCTTATAAACAGTAGAAAGTCTCTCCTCTCTGTTAGATATTAATCCTAATAAGTGAACTGATATCGTTGGGACTAGAAGCAGCTATAATAATAATAATAATAATGCAGCTTTTACTGTCATTTCATTGTGTTAAAGCAGATTTTCAGCGCAGGGCTGCACTGTGTAAACAGTGTGATGGCGCAAGAAGTTGTCTCTTATTTCACCTCGTATTTGCTGATGGATCCAGGAAGTTGCTCACACACACACACACACACACACACACACACACACACACACACACACACACACACAGCCTGTCAGGTTGAACTATTTGCTTATTACAGCCAGAAGCACATTTTCTCGTGCTGTTTCAGGACAGAAGTGTCAAACTAACCTCCTGCTGGGATCAGGCTAAATCCTGCTCACGATGGAGTCAAAATCACCTTCATCTTATTTCTTCGGAAACATAAAAATAGTGCACGTTTATTTTGAATATATTTATATTTAGTTACTAAATATTGTCATCATGTTAATAATACATATATGAAATTGTGTCAATTCTTGCCCAAACAAAGGAGAGACAAAGCAAACAGTAAACAAAGGTAAAGGTGCATTTGATTGACAGCATTATTGTTATTTGATTTTTAAGTTCAGGTAGATTTAGGGAGTGTTTTTGGCCTCAGTATTAGTTTATTTCAGTCCTAAACCAAACTATAGCAGTTTGTCATCCACGCTCATAAACATGACAGTTTCCACACACACACACACACACACACACACACACACACTTACTTAACCTGTCAAACAGACTGTTGGACAAGACTAATAACAGCTTTTCTCTTGCTTAGATTTTCCTGTAGCTTTGAGCAGCGCCTGCTTGGTCTCATTTTTCCATGTTCATGTTCATATCCTAAAATAGCAGCCACTCGAACCATCACCCCCCCGCCCAGTCCTCAACAAGCAGCCATTGGACGCTCCATTTCCACGAATTCTTCACCAAAAAAAAAAACAAAAACTGGAGAATGTCTGGAATGTTAATTACTCTGCGGGGAAAAGAGAAACTCTTTTACTCTGTCTTCTGAGTGCTCAGCTGGTTCGTAGGATTCGTGATTCGCTTTGTCGATAGCTTCACTATCAAAGATGTGATTAGCCTAAACAAACCTGAAACAGGCTCGACCAGCAGCTCTCATTCCTCCAGTCGTCGTATTCATGATCATTTGGCCTCTGTTGCTTGTGAACTGTTATTGATTTACAGAAAGCAGAGACGCACAATGCAGGCCTTGTTTTTGACCACATGGTTAAAACTTTTCTTCTTTGTGTTCACGCAGAGTGTTTCTCCACCACCACGGCCAAACGATGAGAGGCATCCTCAAGAGAAAGTTTGCAGAAGTAGACGACCGTCCCTGCTACTCCTCCTCCTCCTCTTCCTCCTCCCCTGCCTCCTCAGAGTGGGAGTCAGACGTGGAGATCGGCGCCTCTGACGACCAGGATTTCACACCTCATGGTCCTCCTTCACCCAGCAGTTCACCCAGTAAGTCTCCAAGCTGCTTTCAAATAATGCTTATCTGGCTCGTTTAATAGGAGTGTCTGTTATCAGCCTCCAGCAGCGCCGCTCTAGATAACGCTCAGCGAGCGACTCGCCTCTGGACCGAGCGTCCTGTCGCCTGGAGGATCATACCATGCAGAGGAATCAGTTTGAATAGCAAGCTCCTTATGAAGACACCACCGAGCGGCCTGCAGTGATATTCTGCAGTTCCAGTTTGAGCTTTGTTGTTCAGTCGCAATGGAGCAAACGGCGCCCCGGTGTGGAGCTTTTTAGCCGCACAGTTTGTTTCCTGACAGTTATGTGTAAAGTTTGGACAGTCTGACTGTTCACCCTCTGCCTGGTATTTCCTCTCCACATGTATGTTAAACTAACCTGACCCAGAGGAGCTGCAAGTGTTCAGGAATCATTTCTAGGAATTTTGCTCTGCGCTTAAATTAGGATTAAAAAACAGCCCCAGAGTCCTCAGACTCAAGCTTTATGGAGCTTCCTGCATCCTGCGCCAGGAGAGAGAGTGACATCACCGATTCACTACAATTAAAAAGAGAAATTAATCTGATCTGTGAAAGTTTTTTCTTATAGGTGTGGTGGTTTGGAGTATTAGACAGTGAATAGAACAGAACAGATCTTTGTATCATCAACTAGAATAGAATAGAAAGAGCAGTAATAAAGCAACAATAAACAACAACAATGACATAATATAATAATAATAATAGTAATAATAATATGTACAAAAACAAGCTCTAGTCAGAGTTGAATGCTGTTAATTAAACACAATAATTAGATGAATTAAATGTATTTTTACTATTTGTCATATGGCTGTGACAAAAAGTATAATACAGAAATCATAAGTGAAATAAATAGAATAAAAATGGAATATTATGATGTACATGTAAACACACTCACAACATCATCAACAAAAAAGTTGCAAAAGTTATAGTTTTTAATACTGGTCTTTGGTCTTATACTTGATACGGTAAATCAGAGGTGTCATTTGGCCTATTTTAAGAGGGCTGAAGTCCCCTTAAAATATTCTTAAGCCCCCCTAAACAATTTGGTGTTGGTGCATTTATTATTTTTTTTAGAACAATAGTGCTGACAAAGTCAATATAAAGTGGCCACAATATGAGTTTAAATAAATAATCATATAACCTTGCGTTACTCTAAATCACTTCAGGCCCGATTGGTGAAAAACATGCTAAAATTCCCTCTTTATAGGCAAAATCACACGCTAAAGTGCTCCAGTTTAGTAAAACACACTAAACTGCCCTGTTGGAGGGTTAAAGTGCCCTCTTGGGAGGCATATATAGACAAATCAGCCTCACCTGGGGGCTAAGCCCCCCTGTCCTTAAAACCTAGTGACGCCCCTGCTGTAAATAGGAATACTTTTTCTGCTTTTCTTTCATTGCTTTTTAATCTTGTGATTGCATTTCTTACTGTTGCTGCAGAATCATTTCCCAGGTTGGGATCAATTAATTAATTCTAAAACAAATCCTGCATCGCTCTGATCACGTAGGACAGATTTTAATAGTTGAAGTACCAGACGTTCTCTCCGAAACTCACCTTTTTTCTCTTTTTTTTGGTCTTTTTTTGTCTTTTTCTTACTCAGTCCGCTCCATCCTGAAGAGGTCCGGGCTCACAGGTGGGCGGAGCAGTGTGCGCTTCGACCAGGTGACCGTCTTCAGTTTCCCACGCTGCCAGGGCTTCACCAGCGTTCCCAGTCATGGAGGCGCCACCCTGGGAATGACGCGGCGGCACAGCGGCCTGCAGCGATACTCGGTGGCAGAACATGCGCTGGAGCGACGCCACGAGCGCAGAGAGAGGCTGAGAGAGAGGCGGAGAAACGAGAGGCTGGAGGCCCTCAAACACCGAGTGAGTGCTCCTCATGTCCATGTTAGTCCGCCGCTGCTCTGCCTTATTCCAGCATCCTCCTGACTTTATCTGTTGTGCAGCTGATCGCCAGCGGGGTCGTGGACCAGAGGGAGGCAGCTGGGCTCACGGTGGATCAGATCCCAGATGATGAGGTCCACGTCAGCGACGCCGAGCTGGAGGAAGGAGGTTTCCTTCAGCCGTTCTCCTCCAAACAGCGGCAGGCTCTCCTCCAGGCGGCGGGGGTGAAGCGCATCGACCGGGAGGAGAAGAGGCAGCTTCACGCCCTGCGGATCTCCAGGGAGGCCTGTGGATGTGACTGCAGAGGCTTCTGTGAGCCAGAGAGCTGCGCCTGCAGCCTGGCAGGAATCAAGTGTCAGGTACGACGCTGCTGCATGAACCAACATCACCTGAGGAGTGACCAGCCTATCCACCTGGTTGGCACATTTTACCTGTCAGGTGTTATTTTTACACACTGTATATATGGATGTGCTGCATTTGAGTAGCCTCAGCCTCGGCACTGACACATCGCTCATCCTGCTGTCTTTTACATGCAGGTGGACCGAGTCAACTTCCCATGTGGCTGCAGCAAGGACGGCTGTGGAAACACTCAGGGGCGCATCGAGTTCAACTCCCGACGTGTGCAGACTCATTACATCCACACCGTCATGAAACTCAACCTGGAGAGACGCCTGCAAGAGGAAACCCTGAGCCAAGAGGACCAGACAGGACTTCCAGAGGACCTTCAGGAGTATGCGGACCAGGACCAAGACCAGGCGGTGCAGAGTCAGCAGGGCAACAGCTGCCCCTTTGGCTTCACCATGGAGGAGGACGGCCTTCCTCTCACCATGCCCGCCACGCCCTCCTTTCATTTCAGCCCTGAGCGGCTGGTGGTGGAGGAGAACAGCTGCAGCAGCGACATGACCGAGTCGTCGTGCTCCTCCTCTGACTCGGATGCAGGAGGATGCCTGAATGGGAGTCTCCCTGATGTGGATGGAGGGTTGTCACTGGCTCTCAGCATCTCTGACAGTGATAAGCCAGGAGAAGCACTGAGGCAGCGCAGCAGGAGCAGCTCTGCCTCGTTCATCACATCTACTGACGGCACACCACCACCAGACAACATGAGCAGGACCTCACTGACAGACTACCTCGACGAGAATGCAAACCAAGCCACAGACTTCTTCGACAGTGACTCTCTTGAGGGCTTCCCTCGCACTCCCTCCCCCACTGAGGACTATTTTTCAGGCAGGTACATGGACCTGAGTCTGTCCTCCGACTCCGACATCGAGTTCTTCGACAGCGACTACACCTCCGGACCTCTGCACAGCTCCTTCAAAGTACATCGACACCCGCACAGCTTTTGCTACCTGTTTAGCTCTGTTAATTTGCCGCAGTACGAGTCGAGCACCTACCTCCTGGAGTCCCTGATCGGCCTGACTGAGCCGAGCCCAGAGCAGGGATATCCAATCAGCGACGCCAAGCTTTTATAGCTGACTCAAGAGAATTAAACAGATGAAGCACTACTTTCATGTATTTTAATATTTCGCTGTACAAAGAATAATTGATACTATAGTTTTTCCAAGCAGGATATTTTTCTATTGCCTAAAATAATGTTGCCTTTATTTACAAAATACAAAACTTGAGTAATTCTTATATGTGTTTTTGTTTGATTTCCTGAACCTGTGTCATGATCTCTGACTTGTTATTTAATATCTGATACCATGGCCACAAAGAGATATTTATTACAAAGGTTTTTGTGACTTGAGGCAATATAGAGATCCCATTTCAAACAGTATTGCCCCAGGTATCAACAAAAATATGCATATTTTACAGGTAGCTGGCCAAGATATAAACAGGATAGAAGCATGCAGTCATGAAAAATGAATTATTTTCTACTGCCAGAATCACTGTGGATTATTATCCTGTATGCTTAATAGTATGTGTAGAATATTTCTGTACTGGAGTAATATAATAAAACTTTTTTTTATTTATTCACTGATTTCAAATGTGTTCAATGAGTTTGTCGATTCATCCAGAGTACATGAGGAGAGAGCGAGGAAAGGCAACCTCATGTTATAGTCTGAGGGTCTATTCTCCGGTTTTGCATCACCATTACATTCAAGTTTCAGTGTTATTTTTATGATGAAATTATTAGATTAAGACTCTCTACAGCAATGTTTACTCCAGTGGGGAAAAGAAGAAATCACTCAGTCAGATGGGACATGGGTTAGAGCAATTTAAGTACAGAGAAAATTAAATCTGTAACAGAACATATGTACATACATATAACAACAACAATAACGTATCATAATGATAAAGTCCTGCAGATGAAGAGTGCAGAATCAGTTAATCAGCAATTGATTAAGTGCAACTGAATTACGTGTAAATAAAGTGTCAGGGACTGAATATCACACATCATTACATGCTGGTTCATTAACATTTTACCATAAAATCTGATCAAAAGTCTTTATTGTCATTGAATTCAAGCGAATACAACGAAATTGGGAAGATCACGTTGTAGTAACGGCATTAATAGTGTACGCATGCGCGATGCATGCGTTTGATACCAGCGACGTTCGATTGCTTCGGCCTGCAGACAAGATGGCTGCCGTCTGTCAACCGTCATAATTCTCATTCTCTTGTTTTTTCTGATGATATTAGCTGATATTTAAAGGCTTCTGGCAGAAATGGGTTTATCACAGAGTTCAGAAGTACTCGAAGGGGGGACATATGGATACCATGTGCACGGCGTAAGACAACTATTCAGCTCTCTTTGAATGTGGACAGCAGCTTATAGTGAAACGTTACTGTATGCTAATAGATAGCTAGTTTGCTAAGTAGTTTTATCTTGACAGACCCCACCAGTAAAGGCTGCCTTTGTTTACCGAAGTTGACACAGTGCCATAGACACGTGTATTTACTTGTTAGTATTTTATTATTTCAGGCTAATAAGTTGTTTTAACAGTCCACTCATCTGTTATAGTGTCCAACATCATGTTATACTAGTTGATAATAGTAGCATATGCTAGCTAGCTCACTATGCTACAGTATACAGCTCTGGAAAAAAATAAGAGACCACTGCAAATTGATTAGTTTTGTAGGTTTTACCTTTTACAGGTATGCGTTTGAGTAAAATGAACATTTTTATTTCATTCTATAAAGTGCAGACAACATTTCTCTCAAATTTGAAATTAAAATATTGCCATTTTGAGCATTTATTGGTAGGAAATGACAACTGGTCAAAATAAAAAAAGATGCAGTGTTTTCAGATCTCTAATAATGCAAAGAAAACATGTTCATATGAGAAGGCTTATGTGTGAAGAACTGAACAAACACTGGAATGGACTGGCTGCCACAGATGTAGAGATGTTTACATTTGTGAGAGTGGTCTCTTCATTTTTTCCAGAGCTGTATAGTAGCTAATAATTCACATCACATCCCATTAGTGCTGAGAGAACAAGCCAAAACATTTGTTTGTTTGTTCAAAGTCTCAGTTTTATACGATTGGTAATACTTTACTTTTAAGACAAGCAATTTAAAAATCGCATATAAATTATATATGAATAAGTATTTATAAATTGATCCACAATGCAAATAGAAGAGGCTATGCTTTCGATGCAAAAAACATACTCAGGTGTTAATTAATGTGTTGTAATGAGCTATAAAATGAATTTCTTAAATGATGTTCTAATGGCAGCATTTAATATAAAGGTGTAGCACCTCAGATTATTAAAATGCTCCTGTCTTGTTTTTACAGGTGCAACCTAATTCCCCTGCAGAAAAGGCAGGACTGCAGCCCTTCTTTGACTTCATTCTGTCTTTGGACAACAGAAGACTTGTAAGTCTATTGGTTGTTATTTGGTCAATGGGGACGGCTGTAGCGCAGTGGGTCGTCCCTGAACCCGAGGGTCACGGGTTCGTTCTCCTGCTCCTGCTAAGTGTCCTTGGGCTAGACACTTAACCTCTAAGTTGGTCCCCGGGCGCCTCACATGGCAGCCCAGATCTACCTAACACCAAGGGATGAGTTAAATACACAGGAAAACTGATCCAGTAAATAGGATTTGTTAGTGAATTTTATTGAATAAACAAAAAATAAAATCATAGATAAAGTGAGGTTAATTCCCACTCCATCTGTTATGATGTCTGCTCTTACTGTTCACCAGAATGAGGAAAATGACCTGCTGAAGGAGGTTCTGAAAGCCAACATGGAGAGAGCAGTGAGGATGGAGGTGTACAGCACGAAAACCACAAGGGTCCGTGATCTGGAGGTGGTGCCCAGTAACATGTGGGGAGGACAGGGCCTGCTCGGTGCCAGTGTTCGCTTCTGCAGCTACCAAGGAGCCAATGAGAACGTCTGGCACGTTCTGGTGAGCTTCTTCATCCGGAACAACTCTGACTAGGACTTCTACACTCAGAAAACCATAATATCTCCATCTTTAATTCTCTAACTCCTGTTGCTCCCTGTAGGACGTGGAAGCCAGTTCTCCTGCTGCACTGGCAGAGCTTCAGCCACACAGTGACTACATTGTCGGAGCAGATCAAGTGTTGCAAGATGTAAGCCTCATATAAGGTTTTATTGCTAACATTTGGCTCTGATGTAGTCTGATAAATGTTGAAGAATCTATGCAAAATGAGTCACTCAGAGTCACTGTTTTCCAGTCAGAAGACTTCTTCTCGCTGATTGAAGCCCATGAAGGGAAACCCCTGAAGCTGCTGGTGTACAACACACAGACCGATGCCTGCAGAGAGGTGGTGGTCACACCAAATGGAGCGTGGGGTGGAGAGGGCAGGTACGTGACAATATGCCGATTTGAGAAATGCAGGGTGACGTACTGGAGAAAAGTAACAATACCAGAAATTCCAGTATACCATCCTTTGTTAATATTTTCATATTGGTTTTTGTAAGGAAGTGAAACAGTTCATAATTCCCGCTCTATTGTCTTTTTTATAATGCTGTGAAAACAACTGTATTTCTTTTAGTTTCTCACCAAAAATGCAATTTACAATAGAGAGTTTACTGTCTCCCAAACACATCTTCTGTCATCTCTGGAACCATCACATCACGGGTACCGTACTGGAGAATACCACTGCATGTCATCTTTAATCGATTCTAAGGCTGCACAATACGAGGGAAATATGTGATCATTTTATTGACTATAACAATATTACATGCAATTAAAGTCTATTCAGTTCCTGACTCAGACACAGTCACCTCTTCTGTATCTTCATCATTTTGCCTTAGGATTGTCTCATCTAATGCAGATAATATTTAATATTTCTTTCACTGTTTTATATGAAGAGAAATCTGCCTGCAGGTTAATTCTTAGCATTGTGTCATGTTTACTAAAATAAATCAACTGTTGTACGGACACACAAAATCAGCTGACCACACGTTCACAGATGAATAGCTGTAAATAATCAGTCATGAAACATTTCAAAATGTTTGCTCTTAGTTTGGGTTGTGGTATCGGTTACGGCTACTTGCATCGAATCCCGGTACACGCTTATGAAACGACGGTGAAGCCTCCCACCCCTGTTCCTCAAGAAGAACCGTCTCCAGAGCTGTCCACACATGGATACACAGAGGTACGTTTAGACAGTCGCAGTCTGACATCTGTTGTTGCTTTTGTTCTGAATAACCACATTGATTTGAGACCAAACTATATACAGTAGGTCGTAGTGGTAGATTTCTTGTGTGTGTCACCTGCTTTCCAGGCTTCTTTGATGGCTCCTTCAAGTCACAGTGAGGATGTGTTAGACCTGGAGCAGGTCACTCTCCAGGAAGCCCCTCTACCTCCACCCATCCACAGGGTCATGGACCCCGGTTAGTTCAGAGATGCAGTTGTTGTAGAGGATGATGATATCCTTGGTGTCTAATTGGGCTTATAAAAATCTGTTTTTATCAGGTTTCTCAGACTCTGAAGTAGCCGTGACGAAGCTTGACTCTGCAGATTTGGCAGACAGACTGGATCTGTCCGTGTCGTCCATCGACATGACCAACACTTCACTGGCTATGCATGAGGAGAAGGACGGCGAAATCTCTGGCATTGGTAAGTTAAGTCAGGAGAGGAGCAGGTGACAGAGCTCTAGTGTGTGGATTTTGACCGAGTGTTTGTATTTCCTGCTGTACAGAGGAGCTGGAGGACAGCGTGCAGCGCTCATCTTCAGCGGACAGCCAGACTGAGCCACAAGAGCTGAGCTCCCAGGCTGCTGCTGAGGCTGTGTTTGATTCAAGCATCCCACCAGCTGAACCCTCTCACCTGCTCACAGAGTCCACAGACCTACCTGGCTCTCTGTGTGAATCATCTCTCCCTGTAGAGTCCGTAGATCCTCCTGCTGAAGACCCTCCCTGCCCGGCTCCTGTCGACCTCCTCCAGTCCTCCTCCACTGCTGCTGATGATGATGATGACTCGATGGCAGACACTTCTGCTCCTCCAGCTGTGGAGGAGCCTGCAGAGCCTCCAGACGAGGTTCCTGCTCACCATTGCAGCCACGAAAATGACGAGGAGGAACCAGAGGAGGAGACGCCTCTTCAGTAAGCATCAGGCCGCACAAAAACACAAAGTTGACAATCACTGGGGCTTTTTAAAGAAACACTACAGGAAAAAATACAATTAAAAAAACTGATTGATACAGATAGTCTTACAATAAGCTAATAGCTTCTTCATCAGGATAGTTTACATTATAGGAAGCAGCTAGCGCATTAGCATATAAGTTAGAAAAACACTTAGAGGGAAGGTAGGAATACCCTGTTGGTTTTAAATTTATGGGATTTAAAGTTACTTGTACGCCAAGGTTTTTTTTTGTTCAAAGTCAGAAACTACGGGTGATCAGGCTTTGATTCTGCTACGCTAATGTGATGAACACTTGAAACACTTCCAAAGACAAACAGACATTTATTACATTTAAAGCACAGCTGCACCTTAATATCCAGAACACTGTCCAAGTGTTTGAAGCAGTTCGGATTGACTCGTCTCTGAGTTACGGTGTGCAGAAGGAAACGATTCCCAAAATAAGAGCTTTGAAGAAATGGCTTACTTTTATAACAGTGTGGCCCACACATTGGATTTTTAAGCGTTGGTATGAGGGAAATATTTGTATTCTGACCATTGTTTTAGTCCACATTTGATGAGGTCAGTATGTTTTTAAACTCTGTTTTTAATCTGAATTTAGAAACTATTTTACCATTAATATCACTGGAATTATGTCCCCATTTCTCATTCAACACACTTTGTATTTTTTGGGATCTATGCAACAGTAGACAAGTACTGCCTTTGAGTTGCAGGTAATGTGTGAATAGATTAGCTGAGCTTTTATATACAGGCTGTAAGACGCTAACAGTGATGCTGCTGTTGAGTTATAGTTTTCTGTCTTTTAAGGGGATTTCTTAAAGGTTTTTCACTCTTAAAGTAGGTGCTAGTGTGTAAAATAAGGAAAAGTATTTTTGCAGATATTTTATCAATTAATTGTAAGTTTTATTAGGAATGAGTGCGGAGTCTTTTGATGAATGTGAAATGGGTCAAACAATCGTATCACTTGACTTAAAAAAAGAAAAAAAGAAAGAACTTGTCCCTTGTTTTTCTTATTTTTACACTCATCAGCTGAACACATTACAACTCAGGAAACATCCACTTATAATTCGCATAAATCTGTCATTGTTAAACCATTCCAATTTATTTCTTCCAATGCCTAAAATATACATATTTCACAAATTATTACAACAAGGGATATTGCAGTGTTATGGCCTAACTAATTATGGTACCCATCATGTTTTTGGCCAATTAGAGCTCAGGCGATGCATCCCCACTATGGCATTAAAACGCGCACACACACACTCTTCATGGCAAAATTAACTGCAGAAAATTTACAAGGAAAAGACCTGTTGCTCTGCTCGGTGACACCAAAACAGAACTGGTTATTCCCGTTTATTTTACTTTGGTGAATTCCCCACAGTGATTGAATATTCATATATTCTCTTGGATGAGATTCCCCTTCAAAGATATAGTCATGTTTCACTGAACTCCTATTAAATCTAAATGAAATATACATTAGGAACAGCCCTGTCACTGCTCATGACTCATCACAGAGCCGCCAAGCACGAGTCATTATTAACGATATATACCTTATACATAATTTCCCAAATGCTAAGATGACTTGGATGACCGCTGACATTCTTAAGCGTGAAATTTCTGGGTCGTAGTGAATAAATGCCATTTTCAACATCCAAGTCAAATTACTTTCACGACCATGAATGTGCTCTAGGGATTCGGGGGGAAAAAAGGGTTTCAGTAAACTGTACAACGACGACGACGATGAAATAAAACCGCTGCAAAAACAAAAAAAAAGGAAAACTAAGCCACTTAAATCAAAAATGTTGTACATATATTTACAGAACAGAACATTCAGTCCAGTGACAACAGCACGGCTAAAAATAAACGACAAAGACAAGTGCTTCTGTCAATGAGGTTCAAGCTCTGCGATAATCAGATGTCTTAGTAAAGATGACAGCAGAACGGACGAGGATTGTTTTGAGTAGACTCCTAAAGCCGCTGAGACGGTGTGGAGTGTTTGCAGAACGAGGACATTTTCTGGAATGTACTAGAACAAACAAAACAGTCTACTACATCCATGTGCATATATACGTACACACACACAGGCTCAGACACAAACGCGTACTGTAGCTTTTGTTGCTTCAAAATAAAACGCTGATCGGAAGGAAAGGACAAAGCAGCCGAAAGTAAAACACAACAAAAAAATAACCGGTGGGCGTTGGAGAAAACAGTCCGTCCTTCAAACTGTAAAAAATGAAAGCAGGGAGCCGTTATCTGCAGGTGATCTGTCGGCTGATCCTCTTGCTGTTCCTGCTGGTCAGTTCCTTATGATACACCATGAGCCTCATCCTCACACGTTTCACTGGATTCTCATTGATACCGCAACTCTTGACCACACAATGGGGTTTAGGGTACTACATGTCAGAGGTGGGTGGTGATTGGCAAATGACGAAGAGTTCTTGTTTTTTTTTTTTAAAAATGAGGATTTTCACGTGGACTTCTGCCTATAGTGAAGCGTCAAGTCCCCTCCACTCTTCCAGATAAAATGTTTAACTGTTCGCAGGTCCATGTTTGGATCTAGAACCTGTTGAGGGATGAGAAATAAAGGTTAATGTGAGGTACTGGAGATGTAGAAGACCCACTAGTGTTGTGAACATCGTGCCCACCTGGTCTTGACACATTAGTTCGATCTTCTCCTCGGCTAGCATGGCCATGTCCTCCTCCTTCTCCTGCTCCCCCGGCTTGTCGTTGGCCGAGGAGCTGGTGGTCTGCGACTCGTTGTCCAGGTTGATGATCTTCTCGTAAACATGCTCCATCACCTTCCTCACCTGGAGCATGTCGCTGGCCGAGAGACGGTCCCTGCAGGAAACACGGTGGTTAAAACAGATGTCATTGAATGCAGCGTCCACGTCTGTGTGGACGCTCCGCTTGTCACAGCAAACACTGGAAACTTACTTCTTTAGAGTTTTTGCACCAGAGGAAGAATGAGGCTGGAGGTAGAATGGGATTTTGTTGAACTTGGGCATATTTTTCTGGAAGAAAAGAAGAAAGACTTAAGACATTTTCATGTCTAAATTCGGACTTTCAGTAGATGTCATTATTAGGGCTCGGTGCTGAACTCTGATACTTTTGGAGCACTGACCAAAAAGCTCGGGTATCAGAAAATGAATAACTTTTCGGTGCCAAATTCCAATATCTAAGTGTCTGTGAGCCATGCTCTCAAATGTCTCTTGGGACATTCATAATGACACTGATACGTCCCCCCAATTTACCAGTCTATGGAGAAAAAAATCGCTGGTAAAACAGAGCATTAATTGCAGCAGCACTGGGAGCCCAGTGTTTGTGTGATTCAACTAATGGTGCGTTCAGTTGTACACAAAATTTTGTTGAAATTTCCAAGCTCCAAGTCAGAATTTAAATCAGAACCTCCCGTGAATCAGAAAGTCGGATTAATCAACCCGACATAGAATTCATGCTATGTGCTACTGACGTAAACAGTAGCTACATGACTTGTTGTACACCTGTAAGATAAAAATTTATAAATTTATATTTATATTTTATAAATAAAATAAAGACAAGCTGAAAATAACTACTCACATCTACAGTTATATCAATAACCCACTGTGGAACTGTCTCGTTCAGCAGCATCGATTCAGTCTCTCCACCTGAATCTCTACATAGCAGCCTGCAACACAAAACACAGAGGTGTGATAAATCTGGCAACTACCAGCATTTCTGCTGAGGACAACAATAAACTGATGACATTACAAAGCACACTGTGGCCTTCTGAGTTAACAGTTAACCCGCCGTGATAAGGACGATAGTAAAACATTACCTAAATAGAGTTCGGCCTCCTGCTTCCCCGAAGATGACTGGCGTGTGTGGTGGCACTTGGAAATATCCGTTTCCTTTCTGGACCCGGTTCTCCTGCTCTCCGTTCACTGTGGGCACAACAACACAGTCTAATGTAGGACACAGTGTGGACGCTCAACGCTCACCGACAGTGGCAGGAAATGAAGACGGCGGGTTGAAGTGAACATTGGCGTTCCAGGAGCATAACTGCAGACATTTGGTGGATGTGGTTTTGTAATAATTCGACAGTTTACCGCCTCCTTACCGTGGTTCACCTCGTTCTCTTCCTCGTCCATGGGGTTGATGCGAGTTCTGGGCCAGAACTCCAGCAGAGCCTGGAGCAGCAGTCCGCCCAGGTTCACTGCAGCGATCAATGTAAAGTTAGCATGTTAGCACGGGTGCAAGATTCAGTCCTGCAAAATTACCTGGATATAAAATGTGATCAGGTCAGATGTCTTACACTTTGGGTCGGATCCATCGGAGCTTGAAAACCCAGCATCCTTTGCAGACACCCAGGCAGCGAAGCAGTCGCTCTCGTCCAGTGTGATGGTAAGCATCTGTTGAAAAAGAGAAAACAACTATGAAACCACAAACCAGCTCAGGGAAAAAAGTCACAGCTGCAGAGATGATGAAGGTTTGAGACTCACCCCAGTTTTCAGGTCGACAGAGAACCAGTTTGGCACATAGACCATCTTGAAGCGCTTTTTAATCTCCTCATCGAACTCCACTTTCCCCAAGTCTTCACCCTTGCAGGCCTGAAATAAAAACAGAAACATGGAAGAAGGACTTCATGTTTTCGTATAATTTCATGGATCGAGTGTGATTAGTTATAATTGAAACCACTAGATTCACTGTGGTTTGGAAGAAAAAAAGAGCAGATTCAATCACAGCCTAACATACTTTGAAATAAGTGGAATAAAGTGTGGAGTTCACCTTCAAGACATCCCAAAAAGCCACATTGTTGTTGGTATCTTTGGTGAGTATGTGTCTCTTGTCATTCAGAATGTGGCACTGAATGATACTGGCACCTCCTGCAAACGCGACACACAATTTTACTTGATAGACTTTCCCTTTAGGAGGATACAGAAAATCCTGTTGTGTTAAATGAATAAAGACGTTACCCTTGATGACTTGTTCGGGCTGAGTACACAGCGGCATCAGAGGGGTAGTGCAGTCATTGTCATACTCCCCTGATGATCGGAAGTTGTGCATTCCCTTTAGAGACTGAAAACAAAATAATCATCATTAGAAATAGTCCCCGGATTTTAGTAATCGCTTCCTGGCAACAGCAGTGATTAATGTAATGCTGTTATCTTTTGTGTATCACCCACATCATCACAAAGCTGGTTTAATTTCTGAGACAAATTACAGGAGGATTACGACTGAATAGCATTAGCATGGCCATAGTGTGCTCCACAGTTGTTGTGGTGACAGTCGACCAGCGATCTCAGAGGTGTCACGCATGCTTACCCATTTATTAACGGATGACTTGGTTGTGGAGACCCAGAGTGCTGGAGGTGGGTCAGCAGATCTGTCCAGTTCCATCTGAGCAAAAGAGAGAGACGGCAAAAGGTTGAATGACTCCAGATGGTTGGCTGTGAGCACAGGAATGACTGAAATGTTTTAGTCATCTTTTTATGAGGTTCCTGCACCATTTTAAAAGTCAAATTTAATACTTTTTAAGACCTTTTTAAAACCACAAGAAATATAATTTAAGACCCAAAAATGTCATAACAATTTCTTTGGTAGAAAATAGTCAATTTATTGTAGGACCCGACCAATATGGAGTTTTTCAGGCTGATATGGACACTTAGCAGGAAAAAAAAAAAATCCAATAACCCATTTATCTCAGAAAATATTTTTTATGATTTTTTTTTTCAGCCCTTTAACACTTTCACAACGATATCAATTGAAGGATAATGCTAAACTTTAACTACAACTTTAACTTCTCAACTTTCAAGAACAAAGAAGTGAACTTTGTGCAACGTGAAAAATTGCAGTAAATCTCTGAATCGTGTGTTTTCCTACTGGCTTAAACGCACCATCTGTAAATTTACATTTAAATTTACAAGTTATTTAAATTTACATAATTTACAGCAAATTTATGGTAAATTTAAGACAATTTAAGATTTTAATTTAAAATTTTTCAGACATTTTAAGGAAGCATGGAAATCCTGTTTTACTATTTAAAAACCTGAAAAAATCATCCATGTGATAATAATATAAATGCAGGAAATATATATATATATATATATATATATATATATATATATATATATATATATATATATTATTTTTTTTTTTAAAAAGACATACAATGTACTTCATGTACATCTAGCAATGTTAGTCAGCATTCAGACAAGACCTGTGCTGCTCTATAACAATCTTGTCAAATGTCACAGAAGTGCACCGTTATTGCACAACAGAATATTAGCTCCAGGTTTATAGTGACGGCTTCTTACTTTAAGCACCGGCGCCTTCTCCTCACAGATGAGAACACGGATGTCCGGGTTACGGAGGTCAGTGCAGTAGATCTTTTTGTCTCTGCCTCCAGAGTAGACATGTGTGAAGGCCTCGTTGACCTGCAGGGCCCACACCCCTTCATCATGCACCCGGTAGGTGGCGATACACCTCTGCTGGCCGAGCGACCACAGACGGATGGTCCCGTCTGAGCTGCCCGACAGGCACTTTGGAGAAGAACGGCAGGTTTACATTTTTATTTTTTAATTCTTAAGTTTAACAGTTGCAACCATTGTGTATTTAGACACCGTCGCTCACCTGAGTGCCATCTCGATTCAGCAGCAACGACTTGACATTGTCTGTGTGACCTTTTAGCTTCATCAGTTTTGCGCATGTTCGAGGATCCCACACTCTCAGAACCTGAAGAAGAATGAAAAAAGGAGGGAGTAGTGATGGGCACTTAACTACATACTTATCTCTGCACTACGTTTATATGTCATGCACCAAGATGCCAAGTTAAATTCCTTTTTTGTGCAAACTTACTTGGCAATAAACTTATTTCTGATACTGATTCTAATAGTGTGCATATTGTGTGTGTGTGTGTGTGTGTGTGTGTGAGAGAGAGATGTCGACCCAAACCTTTTCTGTGGATCCAGATACAATGACTGTTCCCATCTGGTTCATTGCCAGACTGTAGATGGAGTCCTTGTTCCCACTGAGTGACGATGCTGTTGGAGACAAAAACAGATCAGCAATTACAGAAGAGTACAAATGCACAATAATCCAAACTACAAATGGGCACAACAGTCACACAGAAACAAACAACACTCACTGGTGACGGTGTTGTTGGAAGCAGTGAGTGCTGTTAGTGTGTTCACATCCCAAAGAAAGATCTGCCGGTCGAGACCCGCTGAAGCCACAAGCTCCTTGTCCTTGGCGTAGGCCAGAGCTTTCACATAGTCCTTGTGTGTTCGTAACGTTGACATACAGAAGCCTTTGTGTGCGTTCCATACTTTGACTGTTGTGTCCGACGAGGCAGATATCACTGACGATGGAAGACATCACATAAGTCAGCCGGAGTAGTAGATTTTAAAAAAAACAGTATTGTATGTTAAACAATGCCTAAATTAAATAGCTGTTAAGCATCACACTCACATGTTTTGCCATTACAACAGAGAACTATGTCATTAACCCAGTCTGTATGATGCTCCATCGAGGCAATGTATGGGTCCTGCTATAATAAAAGACCAGAGAAAAATAACACACTTCCTCTACACATACGATAAAAAGGTTCACGTGACAACACAGCTGCATGATCACATTGGGTATGAAATATTTTAATAAAGCCCAAGCAGTCCTACTTTATGCTGGTAGACACTCCATATCCGGATGATAGAGTCTCTTCCAGCAGTGAAGAGCCGGTTCAGTGCAGGGTCCAGCTGGAGAGCATTCACCCCATTTCGGTTGTACTTCTCCACCTCGTCTCTAATGACATAGGACACCTGAGACACAAAGAGCACTGAGGTCAGACAACTATCTCGGCCACTTCTGTCTTTTCACTACAACACACCCACTTCCTTGTGCACAAAGCGAGGCTTCAACATGCTAACGGTTCACTTAGCTCTTCATTGTCAGGACATGCAGAGTTAGCTTAGGACACCATATAGGATATGACCAAAGTAAAAGGCAATACCCCACTAAGTCATATTAATAACGGGCAAATGCGATACTCATAGCGTGCATGTATTCGGCAGCAATGCATACGGGCAGGGGGCACGGCAGAACCAACAACACTCGTACATTTTCCCAGCAATTAGACCAAGCCCGGACACAGTGTTGCTAAGCTACCGACAGCGCCATAACAGCATTAAAATGCAGCGAAGACATCTAATGTATGATTTGTGTTATTTCACCGGCACGGTAGCTGTGCTGTAACGCATTCAACACGCACATAGGTGACACGCGTTAAGAAAAACGTGTAGTAATTTAGACGCAAGCGTTAGCAGAGTACGCTAATAGCTAACGCAAGCTAAGCTAAGCTAGCTAGGTTAGCCGGCTTGACTCATGACTCATAACAGCAACGCTGCCTTTTGCGGACGTGATTTGCTGTCCGTGAAGTATCCGCGAGGCGCTTTTCAAAGATGAGGACCGCAGTGGCGCCGCTGCCAAACACTCAGCAAGAACACAACTACTGTAATTTACCTGTACTTTTCTCCGCCCAGCAGCATTTTGCCTGTGATGCGTGGCCATCTTGCATGTTGACAGTCAGTTCACGTGACGTTACATCCGGAGAAGAAAGAAACATGCTCCTGGGCTTTATGGGTAATGTAGTTCACTTTTGGTTTCACTGCAGGAAGGTTCAGGGAGACCAGGGAAATGTCATCTGACAGGGCCCCAACCAAAGCCACCCTTAAAGGCTAGAGTTAGAGGTACTATTGTTATATAGAATAGTTTTTCTTATTCGTCCTCCATTGTTGAAAATTCACTTTCTACAGCCGCTTAAACAAGTCAGAGTAAGAAACAACAAACAATACTAATTAAATAATAGAATAAGTAATAAAAAAAAAATAAAAAATGGCAAATTAAATTAAATTAAACACAGTAAATAAAATATCATTACTATTTGGAATATGGATATGACTTATACATTATTATAAAATACAACAGTGAATGTTTGCTGTGCAATTAATTGTCTCACAGTCTACATGTGCTACTATTCACTGTGAAACACTTGTGTTATCTTTATTACACTGGTTGGTCCATCATGTTCACGTTTTGTTGACTTATGTTGTTTATATGATGACTTTTCACCTCTTTTGCTGCCTGTTAGACATAATGCAAATTTCCTAATTTGTGGAACTAATAATATCTTATGTGAAACACATAAATAGCACACATACATACATATATAGCATACATTATCTACTCTTAAATGCCCTCAAGGTGCATATTTGCTCACCATCAGCATTAAATCTGATAAAGAGCAGACACATGCACACACAGGCAGGCAAACACCAAGCAGGCCTTTAATCCTTTAAAAGAACAGCTTAGAATATATCAGAGGATAATTTACAACATGGCTTTTATAGCCTACCATGATGCGCAATGTGGATGTGCAGGATGTTGATCCTCTTTGTAGCCTTCCCTGTCAAAATTACATCATATTGGCTCCATGAAATATTGAGGTCATGAGTCATAATCAAGTGTTACCATCTTATTTCCCAACATCAAAAAATAAAAGCTTTTGAATTTGAGTTTAAAATATAGTTTTATTACAGAGTACCCATGGAACAATATTGGTTCTATAACTAATATAATCTGCCTTAAAACTAAAATTATTAATAGACAAACTCTCCTGGGTTGCTAAAATCCTGACCTGTCTTGTCTTTGACACACAGTGAAGGAAAGTAAAAAGTACATTAGTGCAATTTTAGAGATACTTGTACTTTACAGTAGAGTATTTCAATTTTATACTACTTTCTACACAGTGCATTCAACATTAGTTACTTTAAAGATTCAGATGATTAATCTGTTTAATGATCATTTAGGTATTTTAAGTGTATTTTGATTCTAATACTTCTGTACTTTCTCTCAAGTCAAGTGAGTCTTTGAATGCAAGTATTTTTACCCTTAAGTAAAAGTTCTGAGTACTTCCTCCAAAACTGGTCACATACAGTAACTGACTGTCTGTTCATAGAAAGTCTCTTTTAGCCACTAGAGGGCACAGTAAGCGTCCAGACCTGTCATCTAAAACCACCTCTCCTCCTCAGCCCACACTGGAAACTCACTTTAAAAAAGCCAACAAAAGCTTGTGCGAAGCCTTTTTACAGTTAATTCAAGTGCAACAGGTTATTGATTCCAAAGTGCCCCTTTGGAGACAAAAACATGCACTAAAGTGCCCTCTTGTGAGGCAAAGATATGCACTAAGTGCCCCCATTTAGCAAAACACGATAAACTGCCCTCTTTGCTTGTTAAAACAGTAAACCTCACCTCACCCCCCTCACCTGGGGGCTAAGCCCCCGTCTTTAGCTAGTGACACCCCTGGAAGGCAGCCTATTTCAGGTGAAAACATACCTGGGAGCAGGGACTGACATGCATCTTTATCCTCAGTGTTTTTACCTGCTACTCCTGAAATATGTAGGAGCAGAAATCTTCTTAAAGCATAATACTTCTTAATATGGGGAAATTGCGACAGGTGTGCTGTCTGTGCAGGTGGCGCAGATTACTGCATGTTTCAGTGGTGTTGGTGATGAGGTGAAACCACCATCTCTGTGGCTGGATCGCTGTCAGATGTCAGAGTAACATGCAGTAATCCCCTGAGGTCCAGCAGCTTCCTCCCCCCCTCAGGCTCTCTTCGCTCGGCGGCTCTGGACGTCTCTCCTGCGGGATGAACACGGAAGAGACTCTCGGGTGGAAGGATAGAGGACAGGCGGCAGGTTTCAATCATGTCCATCATCAGGTGATTAGACGACTTGTGTAGAAGCCGCTTCTTCGACTTTGGATTGTGGTGATAAAGACGCACTTTTGTTTCTGTCCTGCTGGATTTGGGAGTTTTGGTCCATGATGGAGAGCAAACCTTGAGGAGAAGACATGGAGGTTGAGGTTTGGCTGCTCGAAGAACTCAACTCTGGAAATGATGCTGAGTTTCATATGTAAGTATCCCTGTGAGGGTTTTTTTTTGGTTTTGTTTTGAGATTTCTGGAGGATTAATGTCGAGCATTAATACAGACAGAAAAATCACTGGAGAAAAAACAAACTTCTTCTAAGTCTGATTTTAGGAGTAATCTATAAATTGCAACATGACCAACATGATCAACAACAAATTTATTTCTCACACGGGGAAATAATGCATAGGCTAAGTAAAAGAAAAAAGTAGCATCCACATATCCAACATTGTTAAAATATTAAATATACATACATTAGAAAAATTAAATTGAGAGATAGAATTGAAAGATAAGCAACAAAAACTACAAAGTGCATGCACACTGTAAAATATTCTTTAATTTAAAGTGTTGAGCGTTCAAGGCTTAATTCAAATTAAACTAGAGGTATTTCTAGTGCAAAATGACATACTGATATGTGAGGCACGTCTGATGATGATGGAACCTCTGATTAGTTTTAAGATGTCCCTGTTTTTGGAGTGGGATTCAGTTAAGCGTAAGCTCCAGATAGAGCTCTTAAAAGTAATTGCCATCAATTCATCACCCTGAGCATGGCGATGACTTCACACAGGCCTATACCTTCTGTAACATACATATTTAAGCTATGTGGAGCAATTACATTGAAAGGTTTTGGAGGTTTTTTGTTTTTTTTTTGCAGGAGAAGTAGGTCATCAGTTCAGTATGTGCACCTGGGATCACAGTGTGAAGGCTATAGAAATGTAAATAACAGACACTGTGGACAGTAATGGACCACCTCTGCTCAATATTACACTTATTAGTGTTGCACTACCTCTTTGCATGACCCACATTTTATCGTACATATTTAACCTTTTCACTATGCCTCTAAGATTCCTTTATTTATCTATTTCTATGTTTTTATCCATTTTACACTTTGATTTATTGATCGGTGTTCAGTGCGGATGGCGAAGGAAGTATTTCGTTGTACAGGGAAACACGTTTCCTTCCTCTGAATCAAGAAAAGAAAGATGCCAGACTGAAAACACAAAAGTCTTGAATATAACCATAATTCAAAACTGATCGACAGTGTAAATGAAGCCACTAATTTGAGATTACTTAATAAATCACCATGTGTGAACAAAGAAATGATTGTTATGATATCTTACTGTGTGTAAAAGTTACACAGAAGCACAATGACAGCCTTCATATAATTAATTGTTTGCATAAATGTCATAAATGTATTGCATAATGACAAGTCATTAATAATATTAATGTAATATTAATATAATATCCAGGACATTCACAGGAAACATGGAACACATGTTTTCTGCTTTTGAAACATTAAAAGGAAAAAACTGACAGCCAATTAAACTTTTTTTTTTATCGCATTTTGAAGCCTTGACAAACTTGTAATAAATAGAAACCTGTATTTTAATAACTCACTGAATAATCACTGAATAAATCAGATGATAAAAAGAGACAACAGAAGGTCAAAGAGGGGTTGTTGGGTCGCATCCACCTAAAGACACGTGTCTCCTCTTCAAGTAGTTTTGGATGAAAAGTGGTCAGAAATTTGTCAGAAAGCTCGACCTTCTCGGACCAAAATGATAAAGTCTCATGAAGCTGAAAGGACTTGAAGTGACGTGATGTGACGTAACGTGATGCGAGGTCATGTGGGATCATGGTTTTCTCAAAACACTTTCAGAAACTTATATCAAAGCGTGGCGCTCTAGCCCTAAATTACAGCTTTGACTTAATTTTAAAAAGCATCCCTTCCTATCAGTAGCTTCCCATGAATCATTTATGTTTGTGTTTGAAAGGAGGTTTTCATAGTAAAGGCCAGGGGCATCACTAGGTTTTAAGGATGGGGGGCTTAGCCCCCAGGTGAGGCTAATTTTTCATATATATAGGGCACTTAAACTTGTATTTTTGCCTCCCAAGAGGGCACTTTATCCTGTTTTAACCAGCAAAAAGGGCAGTTTAGCGTGTTTTGTGTTCATTTCGTAATTTTCCGCTTTTGTGAGAGATTAAAAAAAAACTAAGTGAGAAAAATAAGAGCACAACATTTTATTTACATAAAAATGTCTAAAAATGACTCTACCTACTCTATGTTTGTATATTTTAGTCTTGTGTAATGAGTTTTCTTGTGTATTTAATGTCACTTTAGGGTCAGGATCTGGTGCTTTTTCTTTACCAGGTAAAAGTGAACTTTTCCATCATTGGTTATGATGTTTCGCTGCTGCCAAATGCCAGCAACAGACCCGACTTAATCAAACTGGCATTGTGTTACTTGACTTGTTTGGCCCATAATATAATCCCATCATCATTAAAACACCTGTTAGTAGTATCCCTTTTGTTCCTATTAAAGCATTTTTCAAGAAGCAATGTTTTAATCATGCATTTGTTCACACTATACTGCTATATATCGTAACACGTATGTCAACAGATAAATATTAGGAAATCTAATCTAATCAAAACACAAAGACAGATATTCAGCCTCGTTGACTTTTGATTAATATTATTGATATATCCTTGATGATGCTGAGGTCACTGCACCTTTTTCTGAGGGCATGCTGTGAATGATTCATCACATCCTGACAGAAATATGCTCTGAACCTTTTTATCTGCAAACAGTCCTTGACCGATTTATTTTGACAGCAAATGGGAGAGCGCTGGATTCAGTGTGTGAGCTGAGATCAACCTGAGCCAAATAAGCAGATCAAGTGAAAGCAGATAACTAGCGTCTGGCTGGACGTGTGAAGGGATCAATGCATTTCAGGACAGGAGAACTCAGAGCTTAGTCGATATGAAAAGGATATGATGGTATTTCTCTGTCAACGGGGCAACGGAGAATTGTAATCCTCTCTTTGGAAAGCTTTTTCAGTTATTAAAATATCAGATTGTCACTGGCTAAAATGAGGGAGTGAATTTTGGAAGCGGAAAGTATTGTCTTTATTTAGACATTACATTTGGTCTCTCATCAGATTACCAGCAAACCTACCTAAATCTAAGGCTTTTACTGTGAAAGGGAGAATAGGTCCTGAGTATGTTAACGCCAACCGATGAAGTGAACCCAGATTATGACTCTTCTCCTTCGCAGTCAACAAAATAAATAAGTAAATAAGAAAAAAAAATCACAGGCTGTATGTCCTCTAAACATCCTGACACCAAAAACATGAAATGAAATGAAAGAAAATTAACTCATTAAGTGCCAGTTCTTTTATAAAACAGGAAGTGTCTTGTTCCAGTGTTTTTGTCCATTTTGAGTCATATTTCTAGACCCACAGAATATTTTGTACTATGTCTCTGAAAACACTGAATAGCTCAAATGAAAGAAGAGACTCTCTATTTCATCATGAAAAAAATGTTTGTTTTTACCTTGTTCCATTCTTGTTTTATCAGAGGTAGAGTAGAGGACACTTTCACCAAAATCACCACTTTTTGTCCAGATTCTGTTTGTTTTACTCTTTAATCTCGATCGTCTCCACTTCCTGTTTTGATCTCTGTGGTGTATACCGTCTCTTTATGCTCTGACTACATCTCCCAGAAGCCCCAGCATTACTCACAGGCTGTGTGAGAGTTGCCAATGAAGCACTTTGACTTATTTTCAATGGCACTCAAGAGTCGGATTTTAAATGACGTTGAAATACATCAGTGGGACTCAAAGAGTTAAGGCTCCATATAGAAGAAGAAGAATTACTTTATTGATGCCTCAGTGGTTATTATTAATATTTGTTTCTGTTGCTCATCACACACAGGTTAATGCACATACATTAGAGGACAGGTGTCAGATAGAAGGGGCTGCACCGTATCCAGGGTTCGGTGCCTTGCTCAAGGGCACCTCAGCAGCTACCAGTCCAGTGGACTTGAACCGGCAACACTCTGACTCCTAGCCCAAGTCACTACAGACTGAGCTACACAATATATACTTTTATCTGACGAGTCCATTGAATGAAGTGCCACCCAAAATGTTGTTTTGATGTTTATTCTCTCTCACCTTCCTCCATCTTTGCTCTGTTTATGTCTCCTCTCCCCACCTGCCTGTAGCTGTAAGTAAATTCTAGTACAGGAGAATCAGGATGAAAAGATGGCAACCGTGCTGTTACCAACGGGTCCTGATGGCTTGCGGCGGTTCACTCGCGAATCCCTGGCTGCGCTGGAGCGACGGATTGCGGAGGAGCAGGCCAAAAACGCCAAGGATTGCCAGGAGGCTCAGAAAAACGCCGAGCCACCCAAACCCAGGCCTGACCTGGAGGCAGGCAAGCAGCTGCCGCGCATCTTCGGTGAAATCCCTGCAGAGCTTGTCGGGGTGCCACTGGAGGACATTGATCCGTTTTACTACAAGAACCAGAGGGTGAGAGCTTCTGTGGTCTGTAGGGTGAGGTAAACAGCGGTGGAGGTGGTGGAGTCCAGAAAATAGCAGAGCAACAGCAAACAGTTCAAAACAGCTTCAAGTCCACTTTGAAGGTGGGCAGAAGAACCTCTGTTACTGGGGGCTCATTGAAAAGATTAGAGAAATATATGCACAAATTTCAAACCAATCAAATTCACAGACATTCTGCATAACTTCAGAGGAAACCAGGTTTTATCCTCAGACACACGAGGCCTGTAACATTTATCCTGTATTACTTCCACCAGAAAGGATTATGAAGTGACGTTTTTAAAACTGTGAACAGCTTCAAATCTTGAATTTCCCCCAGGATTAATAAAGTATTTGAGTAGTGTAAAGGTTGAATGCATGTTAAATTATCAACAAAATCCACCTGGACTCGTGATCCTGCTGATCAGCTTTTTTTGTGGCGTTGTTTTAGGCATTTGCGTCTTTTGTGGACGCAGAAATAGGATTAGCGGGTGTTGATTTGCAGAGTCAGTAGATCAGGCTGCGGTCCGTTAACGGGCTGCTTACGGAGAGATGGGGGAAAAAGAGGATGTGGCAGTCTTTCTCAGGGTCTCTTTGTTTTGGCATGTGATGCGCTGCTGGATGGGAGGATTATCCAAAGATGGGGAAATATTTAAATAAATGCCACATCTGTTGGGGAAAGGAACAGTTGCCTCCATTATGTCAACTGGCCTCATTGTGTGTGTGTGTGTGTGTGTGTGTGTGTGTGTGTGTGTGTGTGTGCATACACTTGTTGCTTTCTTGGAGGCAGATGTGCTTATGCAGATGGTAGACTGAACAGTAGACTCAACACAGCAACCTTATTGTTGTTATTGTTATTATCATTATTATTACTATTAATCCTCTGCAGGGTAAAGAAAACATGCTTCTATAGAACTAAAGAAATATGATGCAAAAATTGTTTTAAGTGCAGATTTTAACCATTTTAATATTTTCAAAATGTTTTTTTGTTTTCCTCACTATTGATTTCTGCTTTTCTCTCTGTTTCCTTTGCAGACTTTTATAGTACTTAACAAAGGGAAGGCCATCTTCAGATTCAGTGCCACATCAGCAATTTACGTATTTAGTCCTTTTCACTGCATCAGATCGCTCGCCATAAAAGTTTTAGTCCATTCATATCCTTTTTGAGTGTCTCTTTCTGTCGTGGACAAGTGAAATAATTATCTGTCACTTTAATTAGTTTGAATAAGCGTGATGTGAATTAAATTACTGGTGGATTTAAAAAGACAGAGATATTAGGAGTGATATGAGGATATTTAAAGTCAGGGTTAGGTAATTTTGAGTATTTTCACAAATAAGTGCTTCATTTCGACAAAAAAGTGTTTATGTCACAGTCTCGACACGCTGAGAAGAAACCACATCATCACCTTTAAAATAATTATTTTATGCTGCAAATAGTCTAGAATCCAAACTTCTAGCATCTTATGCTGGCAGATAAGCCAATTTCTCATATTTACTGAAATTCCCCTCAAAGGTTTCGATTGGGTTTTTCTCTAGTCCTATTTCTGAAACAGCTTTGTAATGGCCCTCTCTGGCATTGCAAAACAAATCCCCTCATATCCCTCTTTTAATCTCTGAAATGGAATAAGAGCAAGGACATTTCACATCATGTGACGGCTGCCTATTAGTTCTCCGGCAGCCGAATTTGTAATTTTCATGCCTCTCCTTTATGTTGTAGATGACAAAACATCTGTTAAATAACATCTATCAGCTGTTATTGATTCACAGTTTAAGGGTCCTGTTGATTTTTTTTACTTTGTCATGAAATTTATCCAAACTAGTTAAGATTATTAAAAAAAAAAATGAAGTGAATTTTCAGCTGATTATTCTAACAGTGTCGTCCTGAAATCTGTCACAGCTGACTGATCCTTTGTTGTTGTTTCATTCACCCACAACAGACGACAGAATGACTTAACCCCCCTGATTTTAATGATAAACAGAATTTACTTACATTTCATCCATAATCTGCATTACTGTATTCTAATGCCATTCGCACACAAACGGTGGTTTATCCTAATGGTTGTATTTCATAGGATTACAAGAAACATTGTTGGCTTATCATGAAAACCTCATGTGACTGTAAGGTATTATTTCTCATCCCATTTTCCTTAACCTTATTTCCACATTGTTCAGCTTGTTCATAATGTTCACCATACTGACCAACTGTTTCTTCATGGCCATGTCGGATCCAGCACCATGGACCAAGTACTTGGAGTAAGTAGTAGTAGTAGTAGTAGTAGTATTTCAGGTAAACGTTAATAAACTGCTATAAGTGCTATAGTGTGGAGCTTTACTGGGGTTTGTTGTTTTATCAGTGATGACTGAAGAGTCGGTTGATGCGTAAGTATATGACACATCTGAAATTTAACCGTGTTAAATGAAAGAAAGCATGGTATGGAGTGATAGCTAAAAGAAATATTGTGATGTGCATGATGTGGAAGATGTGGCCAGGTTGTCATCATCAGTGGGTCACAGGCGTTTTAGCATGTAGCATGCTACCTGCATTTATTTGCTCATTTACTTTAAATGTTCATGTTTAATAGATGTGTAAAGATGGACCGCACACTTTGTTACCCAGAGAATATTGTTAACATTACTCTCATATATGTGTGAAAAATGAAACCACAGCTGTTAGCCAATTAGCTTAACTTAGCAAAAAAGGGAAACAGCTAGCCTAGCTCTGTTCACAGTCTGGTTGCCAGGTAACCATGGAGACTCACAGCTAGCAAATAGTTCAGCATTAAAACACTGACAAGTGCTTTTTACACTTTGGTGTTTTTATAGTTTTTTTGTACAATATGTAGGTTTTAATATGCAGGTTTTGTTCATACAGATCCAGGCTAGCTGCTTCTTCCTGTTTCTGGTCTGTATGCTAAGCTAAGCTAAGCTATCCAGCAGCTAACCGTAGCTTAAATTTTTGCTCTTTTGACTGTGAAGGCTGTTTATGAGTGCTGATTAGACCTATTTTACTTTTCGTGTGTTTGTACTGTGAACATATAATGCATGTATAACATACTATATGTGCTCATTATGTTACTTTCAAAAGCTTAGGCATGCTGTTTTCACATTGTTCAATTATAATTATGTCCTGCATTCAAGTTACATAAATCATCAGCTTCAGCCAGTGAAATTTGGTCTGAGAGCTTTTAAAATAGAATGGAGTATTTTTTATTCATCTCCCATTGGGGGAAATTCACTTGCTACAGCAGCATAAATAAGTTATAGTGAGAAAAAAAAAACAATAAACAACAGTGAGTAAATAATAGAAAAAATAATAGCAAATTAAATGCACAATAATTAAATAATATGTGTTCTTACTATTTGGACTTTGGATATGACTTAAATTATGAAGTATAAAAATGGACATAAAATAAAAGTGGTGAAAGTTTGCTGTGCAATTTAGTGCGATTATAGTTATTGAAATGACAATGACAGTAATGAGTTCATATCATAATATTATTGCTGATGGCAGGAACGACCTGTGGTGACTTTTCTTCTTGCAGGGAGGAAGTCTGAGTCTACTTCCATTCATTATTTGATTTTGCATGCTCTGCCCATCAGTGTTTATTGTTCCTGGCTATATTTTTTTAATGCTAAAATCCATTCTGAGCTGTAAATCACATGTAACTGGACTCAGAACTAACTGCATTTCCTTTCCCCCACCGTTTCTACTCCTCAGGTATACTTTCACTGGCATTTACACTTTCGAGTCGGCGATAAAGATACTGGCGAGAGGGTTCTGTCTGATGCCGTTCACCTTCTTGAGAGATCCATGGAACTGGCTGGACTTCAGCGTCATTGTCATGGCGTAAGTAACAGTGACATTCACTTTACATTGGGCAGGAACTTCTAATTCAAAAAGTCCACCTGAGTTCAGTGTACACAGTCTGTCTTGTGGGGCAGTTTTTATGTAGACTGTAATGATGGGAAAATTCAGAGTGACCGTAGTCAGTCAAACACTGACAATAAGCTTATTGTTGAGGTCATATTAGATCTGTTTGCCGTGATGCAGGTGGCAGATTAGACAGGTGACCTCTCGATGCACTGGTGCCGCATTTTCTGAGACCAATCATCCTGATAGGACGTTTGCATGATTTGAATACTTTGTTTGAGACAAAATCCCTTGTATTGCGTGTAGACACACTGAAAGCTGTCATTGATTAATTAAATACATCTGTCATTTTCCCTCAGCACTGCTCTTACTGTTTTTACTCCTCAGACGGTTATAATCACAGTTTTTTATTTATTATTAATGGATCACATACCTAATATCGCTCCACTCAGCATCTTTCAGTATGTTGTTTGGGGTTTTTGAATGTTTTATTTTTAGTTCATTTAGTTCACTCTTACAGCTCTCATAGCATTGTTTTTGGCTGTCTTCAGACTTGTCCTGTCGGTACGTCCGACACCAAGTGACAGAAAGCCAAAGGAAGCGATAGTGAAGCATTTACAGCTAAAGAAAAACCCATACTGTTATTTTACGGAAATGTATTTATAAAGATGTGATATATAAACTGTTAAGTGTGTCTGGAGACTATTTTACAGAGTTAATATTATTTAAAATTTTCCTGCAGAAGTTCATTCATCTTCTGATATAAATTTCCAGATACGTGACAGAATTTGTCGACCTCGGAAACGTGTCAGCATTAAGAACCTTCAGAGTACTACGAGCGCTGAAGACAATCTCCGTCATCCCCGGTAATGAGCCCACGCACACATCAACAGAAAACCTTGTTTGTCTGTGTTATCAATCAGTTGATGTATTTGTTTCCTCTCCTCCATCAAGGTCTGAAGACCATTGTCGGCGCTTTGATCCAGTCTGTGAAGAAGCTGGCGGACGTGATGATCCTGACTGTCTTCTGTCTCAGCGTGTTCGCGCTCATCGGCCTGCAGCTCTTCATGGGGCTTCTGCGGCAGAAATGCATCCGCAGCCTCGTGCACTGCATCAACTCGTCCTACAGCCCCAACGCATCCTTCATCTGCAACAACAGGACCTGGAGCTCCAGGACGGACTTCCTCAACAGTGAAGGTCAGCCAAAAAAGGCTGGTGTTTAGAAAGCGTCTCACACTCACAATGCTCATAACACGGTCTAGTATCATTAACTCTTTGAGTGCCATTGACGTATTTCAACATCCATGTGTTTTTTTTTTGGGTCCTGATCGTGCTCTCACACAGCCTGTGAGTAATTTTGGGGCTTCTGGGATTTGTAGTCGGAGCATAAAGAGACGGTATACGCCACAGAGATCAAAACAGAAAGTGGAGACGATCGAGATTAGAGAGCAAAACAAACAGAATCTGTGATTTTATAAAACAGAAAGTGCCTTGTTCCAGCATTTTTTGCCCATATTTCTAGACCCACAGAATATTTAGTACTATGTCTCTGAAAACACTGAATAGCTCAAATGAAAGAAGAGACTTTCTATTTCATCATGAAAAAAATGTTTGTTTTTACCTTGTTCCATTCTTGTTTTATCAGAGGTAGAGTAGAGGACACTTTCACCAAAATCACCACTTTTTGTCCAGATTCTGTTTGTTTTACTCTCTAATCTCGCCACTTCTTGTTTTGAACTCTGTGGTGTATACCGTCTCTTTATGCTCTGACTACATCTCCCAGAATCCCCAAAATTATTCACAGGCTGTGGGAGACCGCGATTAGAGAACTGCTACCGAAAAAACACTTTGACATATTATTACATCAATGCCACTCAAAGAGTTAAGTAAAGTTGTTTCTTTAATAATAATAATAACATTTGGTGCTTTTTATGCACTCAAAAATGCTTTACATTTCAAAACACATGATTAAAAACAGTAAAAAAACGGGGGGTTTAAAAGCACTTCAGGTATTAAAAGTGATCTTGAAGAGCTGTGTTTTGATTTGACTCCTTTTCCCTCTTTCCTTAGATAATTTTTACAGAGTTGAAGGAGCAAAGGATGCCTTAATATGTGGATATGGAAGTGATGCAGGGTGAGTGAGTGTTTGTCCTGCTTACTGCTCGTTAATCATCTGCAGCCTGTTACATAATATCAGAATATTTAGCGTCTAATGGCTTCTGATCCCATGCATGTTGTGTGTATAATTGGATACAGCAGCTTGAGCGTCACACATTGTTTTTGCAGAACAAGACAAGACGGATACGACAATAGTTGAAGCGCTTCAGTGTTCATATTTAAATCTGTGATTTACAGGCCTGATGTATAGAGGAATGATCCCGTCAGAGGGAGGGAGGGGTGTAGCGTGACAGAGGCTGTGCACAAGACGACATGTGGTGTGGATAATCACCCCGGCTCCACTGGAACCCTTTACTGAGAAACATGGAGTTGCCAGCTGGAGAGAGGGGGGTCTTTGGAGATTTCATCATCTCTAAAGCTCTATGACATGATTAGGTCAACCGGAGGGGGTTGGATCGCTTCGGATTGATATTCTGTTATTGTTAGGAGGTACTGTACTGAAGTCTTACTGACGACCACAGACAACTTTAATTTAATTTACAGCATCGGTATCAGTGCGGACATGCTCATACTTCGCATTTTATCTGCAGACTCTGTTCCCAGTCAGAGGCACAGTGTGAAACCTTCCAAATATTGCTACTCAGCCTACGCACTGAATAATCCTATAAATCCAAATGCTTTTGAAACAAGCACAACAGGATGACTCAGATTCTGTCCACGCCAGGCCCAGTTCAAGGGTTACAGTGAACTAAATACCCATCTGTGTGAATCTGAAATCCTGCAGCTTCAACAAATGGCTTCCATCAGGTGCTCTTGTTAATGATACGAGGTAATGGATGACAGCAAATAACAAAAAACAGTGATGTTAGGCTTTGCATGAAATTTGGTGCTTCTCTTTTCTTGAAACAAGTGGTTCTAACTTTTTTAGGTTCTATATGTTTACATATTTAGGACACCAGTAAACAACTCATTATACGCCCATATTACAAGGATCACTTCTCCAAAGACGTATATATTTATGTACTTTAAAATAGAAATTATGAGTGCCACAAATGTAGATATACGTCTTTCCTGTTTTTGGCAGCGGACACAAGAGGGCGCTCTCACACAGCCTGTGAGTAATGTTGGGGCTTCTGGGAGATGTAGTCAGAGCATAAAGAGACAGTATACACCACAGAGATCAAAACAGGAAGTGGAGACGATCGAGATTAGAGAGCAAAACAAACAGAATCTGGACAAAAAGTGGTGATTTTGGTGAAAGTATCCTCTACTCTACCTCTGATAAAACAATAATGGAACAAGGTAAAAACAAACATTTTTTTCATGATGAAATAGAGAGTCTCTTCTTTCATTTGAGCTATTCAGTGTTTTCAGAGACATAGTACAAAATATTCTGTGGGTCTAGAAATATGACTCAAAATGGACAAAAAATGCTGGAACAAGACACTTTCTGTTTTATAATGAGTTAAAAGCATAAAATTATTTTTTCTATTAGATCAAATATAGAAATAACTTTATTTGGTCAACAAGGACAAATATTTACTTATAATCCAAACCACTCAAACCAATCTTTAATATTTTGCAAATAAATATGCATTATATTAAATATTAGGGCTGCGTACTGGCAAGAATTTGTGATCCATATACAGGAGTTATAATGCAATATATTGCATTACTGTAAGCAAGACAATGTATTTAAATTAATATTAGAAGAACTGTCATTGTATATAATCTGCATTATTTATCACAGTCAATGTTACATTCAACATTATAGAACTACTTTGAATAGTGTTGACTGAGTTCATCTTTGCATGTAAAGTCCACATTAAAAATCAGCTTTTGAGAATCAGTACAGTATCACACAACATAATATTGTGATAATCAATATTAATCACACCCCGATTAAACCTGCTCAGCTATTATGATAATCCATTTGTTGTTGACGTTATTTTGTGCTACAGCTTTGCCAGTTTTGAGCTGATAACTTATGTTAGCACATAATTTGATTCGTGCATGTATCTTTTGTTGAAATGCATATGTAACAGACATGGAGAAGGTTAAGCAGGGTTCCCACGCATCCTGGAAAAGATGGAAAACCTGGAAAATGATTGACCAAATTTTCCAGTCATTAAAAACGTGGAAAATGAGAAAATAGGTCAACTCTCCTGGAAACAGTTAAGTTATCCTGAAATTTTATTTATGCAATAAATAAATAAATAGGCTAAATAAAAGTTCCTTTTAACCTGTTTACATTCACTCACAAGGCATGGGGAGGATAAATCATTTCCCTGGATAATTTAACCTTTTCCAGGACATTTAACGTTTTCATTGTGTTTTCCATGACTGGAAAATTGGTCAATGATTTTCCAGGTTTTCCAAGGATGCGTGGGAACCCTGTTAAAGTGCAAGACAAAGGCCTGAGTAGAAAAGACTGCTTGCAGCCTTTAGATATCACAGATACGTACCTTTTCTGTACAAAAGACAGTTCTTTGATTTATGCGACCCTGGCGCTCCTTCACAGTCTTCTGTTGAGTTAATAGAAACAAATCCAGACACAGTGGAGGCAGTGGCACATTTTTATTGGCATCAGAGCGCAGACAACCCTTTAACTTTAATCTCACTCTGTAACCTCTCCTCCAAAAACACAGGAGCTTAATCTACCAAGAAGTCAAATCTGATTCAGTAATTTGTGTTCCAGTCAGAGCGGAAAGAGGATACATCTGAGGGCATTCAGAGGGAAACAGCGTCACTAAAAATTGTAGGTCAGTAAGATCAGAATAGCACTAATATATCTATCCAGCTGTCCCAGAGTTTACCTACAAGTCACTGCGATTGGACTGCTTCAGATTTGTTGTTCGTGGAGCTCAAACAGCACCCAGTCTCATTCAGTTTAAATCTTTTCTGTGTCTAAAGGCTCCTCAAACATAAACAGGAGGTCCATATAGTATAGTATAGTATTTATAAGATAAGATAAGATAAAACTTTATTCATCCTGAAGGAAATTCTTTCACAACAGTTGCCATACACAGTAGGAAAAGGTAAGAAGATATATACATATATATAGTGCAGAATAATGCAAAAATGTAAAACAAAAAAATCTAAACAATATACAAAAATCTGCAAAAACTAAAGAGCATAAATATGCAAACATAAGTATACAGTAAGATAGGAAGTGACCAATTAATGCATTTTTTTATGTCTTTGTAGTTAAAAAAAGACCAAGACAGAATGATGCAGGCCCGTGACACTTGCCATATTATAAATAATCCTATGTGTCTGTTGGCGAAGTAATTGACAAGCTGTTTTTTTTAGATGGAACTTTCTGCGGCCGGCCACGGAGACAGGCAAGATGTTAAGCAGGTCAGGATGGAGGACATAAAACATAGAGGATGCTTAATCTTTTGAGTGTATTCCAACAAGTAATCCCTGAGTAGATGTCCAAATTAAAGCTGTGGATACGTTACGATGACACACACACATATTCAGATGATATTTTCAGTCGAGGTGTTGAGCAGGTTTGCGATAAATGATTCGGCTGTTTCTCAAGGCGCCCACTGTAGAGTTCAGGGGAACGCTTATCCCCTCACATCTTAAAGCCACTGTGCAGCAAGGATTACGACTTTGGACTTTTACCCTTGACCACACTGATGTGGGCATGGAAACCCACCGCCTCTGCCCCGCCCGCTATGTGGGGAAAACACTTTGCTGCGACTGACAGATGTTCCTCTGCTGTTCTGCTGCACAAACTGCAGGGAATTGACGGTTCAATCTCAAGGGTCCTACCTCTGACTAATGTAAACATACAAGCGTTCAAGAAGCCTTTACACACCTGACACTCTGTTGCTTCTGTGACATAATGTAGTATTTCAGCAATTTCAGCTCCGTAACTATAAATCAGTTTCACTTTAAATTGTATTTTGTTTATTATTTTCAAATGCATGCTGTCAGTTTTGGACATTTTTGTGTATATTTATGTGTTTTCCTGGCATTCATTGATTGCCATTAATTTCTGCACAGTCATCATTAATCAATTAGTGGACTCTTGAAACGAGGTGAAAAACATGTTAAATTAATTTGCCCTTAAACTACATGAAAGTGCCAGTGAAAGCAGTATAGTAGGAAAATACATCAAGTCAAAAGACACGCTGAAAGCAATGCAATTAATACTTATCACTAATGTTTTACCCTGCAGGATGCCCACTGTAATACCAGTGAGTGCTAAGCAACACACTATGGGATGTACACAGAAAAAGGAGAATGCTGTAGATAGTCTTCCTCGTGCCGGTCTGTGTGGAGGAGGATCAGATCCCACAGCGAGGACGGCAGCCGTCCTTCAGGAGCACTAACTCCAGATAAAGACATGCAAGAGTCAGTCTCCAGGGCCGTTACTATGGCAACACCTGGGACATTAGCCTGACAGGTGCCTTGTTGTTACCGCAGCATGTAATTACATGAGAAGTCTCACATTCATAAGGCTTAGCATTGTGGTAAATAAGGCCATCAAGCACAACATGGAATCTTCATTTCCAGGTTCAAACCTGCATTTTTGCATGTTTACATGCTTTAATTTGAAAAACACATTACTTTCCTAATAGTGTTTGTGTGAATACTAAAAGAAACTGACTGGTTCATCTTATTTCACAATTTGTGGGTTGGTAGACACTCCAGATACCCAGATGTGCACTGCCAAAAGTGACGTCTTCATGATGTTTCACATTTTACTCACTGAGTGCAGCCCTTTTATAAAACAGAAAGTGTCTTGTTCCAGCGTTTTTGCCCATTTTGAGTCATGTTTCTAGACCCACAGAATATTTAGTACTATGTCTCTGAAAACAGTGAACAGCTCAAATGAAAGAAGAGACTCTCTATTTCATCATGAAAAAAATGTTTGTTTTTACCTTGTTCCATTCTTGTTTTATCAGAGGTAGAGTAGAGGACACTTTCACCAAAATCACCACTTTTTCTCCAGATTCTGTTTGTTTTGCTCTCTAATCTCGATCGTCTCCACTTCCTGTTTTGATCTCTGTGGTGTATACCGTCTCTTTATGCTACACTTTCAGTGCAGCCATTGTTTTCCATTAATTAGGTTGTAGCATGTAAATGAACGTTTCAGTCATTTTCATTACCAACTAATCTGTAGATTATTTTGCAGATTAATAGTTTAAAATGTCAGAAAATGCAGACAGGCAACCAGCTGACTGTTGAATTACCTAATCTTTCCAATGTACAGAAAAGGAAAGCAACAAATTCATCATCAGCTTTGTTGTTGATTGACATTCTTCAGTGAATCGAATCATAATTTCATTTCTAAAAATAAAACATGTAAGACTTAGATGATGCTGAGATGGGTGAACATGAATATAAATAGTATATATAAATATAAACAAAGTCTTTTCATACATAGGAATTAATACACAAAATAAGCTCCCTAGAGGTGAGGATATGAATTAAAAGGACACATGTTATGCTTTGAAAAGTGGTCAACAGTAAGGTATTTTTATGGGCTGAGATTTACTAAACCGTACTGAGTGAAAGAGGTGAGCAGACGATGGCGACAGGCTGAGCAGCAGAGGGAAGCAGCAGCCTGGCAGGAAGATGTCTCCGGCCTCACGCAGCCTCCTCTGTCCTAGCTGCTGGATATTAGTGAGTGCTCCTGTTTATCTGGCTGCATGGTGAGATCTGCAGCTGTTCTCACAGCAGCGCTCTGCCGCCCAGCTGTTTCCCAGCCATTACGAAATTATTCTGCACTCAGGCTGACGTGGCAGCCCAGCTTGTTCTCAGCGGCCGGACTTAAATATTTGCTGTAATGCCACTATGCTGCCTGACAATGAAGATCAGAGATAAAGGCATGAAAATATTTTTTTTTAAACTGCAATTTGATATCCATCTGGCTCAGCGTAATCCCTCTGCTATGGTGCATTTTAGTGCTCCTGCCTGGAGCAAATTTCAAGTGCCCTCTTGGTGTTGACAGCAGAGCATGTACTTACCGACTCATCCACTTTGGATTCAGAGACCGCAGGGCTACACAGATACTGGAGATGTTTTTAACTCCTGCACGCTACCACAGATACATCTGCTCCAGCTGCCATTGATTTAATTGTGCATGTCCTTTGTTTATCAGTGTTGTCCCATAGTCATCTGTCCTCTAAACTGTCTGTGCACTACAGGAAGTGCCCGGATGGATTCGACTGCCTAAAAGTAGGGAGGAATCCAAACTACGGCTACACCAGTTTTGATACCTTCGGCTGGGCTTTTCTGGCCCTCTTCCGACTCATGACACAAGACTACTGGGAAAAGCTGTTTCACCAGGTGCAATTTTTAAAATTTAACTGTGATAGTTCGATGTGAATGATAAAACCATCTTTTCAACTAAATAGTAATATATAATATTTTTACTCGATCAAATGTCAAATAACGATGAACCTATTTTCTTTGAGTTAGCAGTCAGATGTTTTGTTTTTTTTTCCATCTAAACCACTGACTTTAACTGTGAACAAAAGATTAAGTCAAAAATCTTCTTACATGTTTTTTTTTCAGTTTTACAGAGCTTTATATTTAAATTATCAATTATGTGCTAATGCATTAGCCATAATAGTAACTCACGCCATATATTATATATTTATAGACTGATTTAAAAAGGATAAAACCTTCCATCTTAGACGATTTTGTGTAGCAGAATCACAAAAAATCAGTAATTAAATTATTGAGTAACATCTTGTCCATGAGATTATGTTATCCCCCAAAAACAAGAAAAACCTGAATTTTCCTTCCTCCGTGTGATTTGATTGACTTCCTGTCTGTTCCCTCAGACGCTGCGCTCAGCAGGGAAGACCTACATGGTTTTCTTTGTGCTGGTAATCTTCCTGGGCTCCTTCTACCTGGTCAACCTCATCCTGGCTGTCGTGGCCATGGCCTATGAGGAGCAGAATCAGGCAACCATCGCCGAGGCTTGGCAGAAGGAGAGGGAGTTTCAACTGGCTATGGAGCACCTTCGCAGAGAGCAAAAAGTAGGTGCAACATGAACATTCAGCACATTCAATTCAGGACAAACAAAAGACGATCGCCTGTAACGTTACTCCTCTCTGTGTGAAGTTGGCGGCAAAAAGACAACAAGCTCAGGATGCAGACTCGGTGTTGTCCCCAGAGTTGTCTCCGTTCTGTACGAAGACAAGCAGCATACGTCGAAGCAGCAGCAGAAGAAGGAGGTCACACAGGGCGCTGTCAGAGGAAACAGCAGAGGAAGCTGCCGAGGAAGAGCTTGACCCACTGGATGAACAAATGGTACGTCTGCCAGTGGTCACACTCTCAAACCTTTCCCATCAGTTTTTGATGTTCTCATGAAAAAAAACAGGAGCTAATGTTTTCCTCTGTCCTTCTGCAGCCTCCTCTGTCTCCCTTTCCGGTCCACCCTCTGCTGGCCACGCTCTCCTCTCACCCCCTCAGCACCAGGAGAGGAAGCCAGGTCAGCGTCTTCAGCGTTTTCCGTGCACGCAACAACTCAGAGGCTGACTTCGGGGACGACGAGTACAGCGCTCACGGCGACGCCTTCAGGAGTCGCACCAGTTCGACGACGACGCCCTGGAAGAAGAGGACGGGCAGCGTGCGGAGCCACTGCTCCCAAATCTTCACCCCCAGCCTCAACGTGAATGGACGGCTCAACATCTCCCTGGATCAGAACGGAGTCACCACCCTGGGTCTGCACAGTCCAACCTCCATGACTGCTTACAGCATGGAGAGGGTTCGGGAAGACACGGTGAGTAACAGAAGCCATCATGTGATTAGAAAAGATCTTAATTAACAGCTGAAAGGAGACGACAACTTCGTACCACTGTTGTTTTCTGTCCACCAGAAGCCCACCAGTGCAGAGGACACCGTTCCCAGACTTTTCCTCCAGCCTTCCCCAACAGTGACTGAGCCTCCTCCAGTGCAAAGGAAAAGAGGGCTGAGCTCCGTCAGCTTCTTCAGCGACGCCATGGGTGGTAAGCCTCTAGTCTGACATTTGGGAAAATACACTTAATGGCTTTCTTGCTGAGAGTTAGATGGGAAGGTCAGCATCGTTCTACATCTCCAACCAACAGCTGGTTAGCTCAGTTTAGCACGAAGACTGGAAACGGGTAGCCTGGCATCATCTAAAAGAGACAAAATCCACCTCGAAAGTTCATTATTTAGTGATAAAATGTAATAAAAATTATGTTAGTTTAATTGTTTAATATGTAAAATAAACACTTTATAGTTTGTGCCAGACTATTTTTTGGCTGGGTGCATGAACCTCCTGGACTTGTCATCATAACAGCATTATTAGGCTACAAACGCTAGCTGTTTGCCTTCAGTTTGTTTCCAGTCTTTATGCTTTAAAGTAAGCTAACCAGCTGTAGCCTCACATTTAGCATACCGACACAAGAGTGGCATCAATCTTTTCATCTAACTTGCAGCAAGAACGTGAATAAGACAAATGCTAAGTTATTCCTTTAAAGATCACTCTTATAGCTCTCACTAAGTCAAGCCTCAGAGACCAAACACAGATCGAAGCTATAATAAGAGTTCTACATGCTGCTACAGGTTATATCCACTGAAAAACAGCCTGCAGATGAAAAGTTCACCTTGATGTCTTCTTGCAGAGCTGGAGGTGTCGAGGCAAAAGTGCCATCCATGCTGGTACACATTCGCCAAGAAGTACCTGATATGGGACTGCTGCCCCTGGTGGCTGAAGATGAAGGAGTGGGTGAAGTTCATGGTGATGGATCCTTTCTTGGATCTGGGCATCACCATATGCATTGTGTTGAACACCCTCTTCATGGCCCTGGAGCACTACCCCATGACCGATGAGTTCAACACGATGCTCTCAGTGGGCAATCTGGTAAGGGGCTTTTAATGATAGGGGTGGGCAGGTTTCCAGCATTTGACACTCTCTCCTTAGTGCTGCTGGCCTGGCAGTGGAGACTGAAAGCCTCTCTAGGAGGAAAGTAAAGAGGAAAGACATTCAGATAATGTGTTTCTATATCAGACAGTTTTTTATAGACAGTGTTGTACTGGATTTAAGGTCAGATAGGGCTGTGTCGATCCTTTGTCAAACGCTCGGCTTTAGACTTTTAACGATTCCCTCATCTGTACTTTGCCATCTCCCCCTACTGGTCCATTACAGACCTTGTTGGTGCCTTCACCAACAAGGTCTGTACTACTTTTCGGGGGATGTAAAAAAAACTTTTCACCAACCCACATTTTATTTTTACGTCCCTCTGTCCCTGTTCTAGGTTTTCACAGGGATCTTTACAGCTGAGATGGTGCTGAAGCTGATCGCCTTGGACCCCTACTACTACTTCCAACAGGGCTGGAATATCTTTGACGGCATCATCGTTTGCCTCAGTCTGATGGAGTTGGGTCTTTCCAATGTAGAGGGACTGTCTGTCCTGCGATCCTTCAGACTGGTAACAGAAAGTTTTAATAATCCAGTGTCAAACTTTAAACACCCAGTTTGTCGTAAAGATGCAGCATCATTTGTTGGCTTCACTCTGCTCTTTCCATCAGTTACGAGTCTTCAAGCTGGCAAAGTCCTGGCCCACTCTCAACACTCTCATCAAGATCATCGGCAACTCGGTGGGCGCCCTGGGAAACCTGACGCTGGTGCTGGCCATCATCGTCTTCATCTTCGCTGTGGTGGGCATGCAGCTGTTCGGCAAGAACTACCAGGACTGTGTTTGTAAAATCTCCATTGACTGCCAGCTGCCACGCTGGCACATGAAGGACTTCTTCCACTCCTTCCTGATCGTGTTCCGGGTGCTGTGCGGCGAATGGATCGAGACCATGTGGGACTGTATGGAAGTGGCCGGGCAGCCTCTGTGCATCCTGGTGTTCATGTTGGTCATGGTCATAGGGAACTTGGTGGTGAGTATTTAATTTTTCCTTTTTCTTTTAAAAATCTCTCTCAACAAATACCATCACCAAAACATTGAATTATGAAGATTTATTATTATTACTATAACATAAAGCTCCTGAATAAACCTGAAAAAAATTATCTAATCTACAAAATAAATCTTAACAAAAAGAAATCTTATCTTCCTACTTATCTGTTTACATGGCTAATGGAAATTAACATTCCACTAATAATATTTGTTTGCCTGCAACCATGCATACTCTGAATAACTCTTTCGTTCCTTCAGCCACCTTCATGAAGAGGTTGGCATTACGATATTTGTGCACCTCCAAAAACCTGTTGATATCCAAGTAGTTTGTGATAAAACTTAAAAATAGGTGTGTTTTGAGCATGCAGCTCTGCAAAGTGTTGGGTAATTGGTTTGCGTACGACACACAGAGCTCACTGTAACCAGGCAGGAGGCTCCTAAATCCTGACTAACATCCCCAAAATTGCCAATTTCCACAACAGAATCTGATGTGTGCATGATGGGTGATGCGTTCACATGGGCAAAACCGAAGATAAGATGTCAGAGAAGAGCAGTGAAAGACCAACACACCCTTTAACGGTATATGATAACAGGAAGTCTGCTCAGAGACAAATCCAATTGCATGTCAATACGACAAACTGTAATCCAAATGATGATGTCATGAGTAATCAGGGATTACCAGTGAGGGTCAGTGATTCCATATTATAGGGATGGGACATCCTTGAACGGTCACTGGCGCCTCGTTGTGATACATTTGTGATAGATTTCATCCGTGCATCTTTCCGACCCTCGCTACTCGCTGAGAACGTGGTCGTTTTTCACGCCGTCATGCTAACAGATTAGCATTAGCAGGCTTCAAAACAGATCGTGTCTGGACACCATATAAACCATCTGTTTCCCATCCTTAGTGAGATATGTATTATCTGCTCATGCTGCCGTGCAAACCGTAGCCACGTCTCTCTACGCTAGGAGCGGCTTTAAGGCAGCCTAGTGAACACTTTATGCACCGCTACGTCAGTGTTTATGTTTATGGTAACGTGTTATGAGCTGTGTCCTACGCTAACGTTAATGAGAAGATAAAAAGATGGTCAGCATAGTTTTACCTAAACGTGGTGTCATTTTAAATATGTAAAATCATAGGATCAGTGTTGCCCTGATCCGGTTTCAGCATTTCTTTTATTTCTATTTTCACTAAAAGTACATTTAGACTCCAGGCTTGATCCTGAAATAAATTAGCAAGAGGCATTGAGAGGCATTGTGGATGTTATGTAAATCCAAACAAGACAGAAATGTGCCACCAGTGAGTGGATTTTCCATCTCACGCTAAGCACATTATTAGAATAGCTTTAGACACCGTCAGTTCATACAGTTGTTTTTAAAAAAAATGGAGCAAGGCCCTCTGTTCCCTCTGCCATTAAATGCTAGTTTGCCCCTCATTTAATCCTTTGCTCTAAAGTGAATCAGCCTGTCAGGAACGTTTAAAAACACTTTTGATAAAATGTATTTTCAGACACTACGGTAACAAAATGTAAAAAAAAAAAAAAAAAATTCAAATTAAATCGTAATCATACGAATAGAACAGTTAACTATAACAACAGAGGTTTTTTTATCTCCTTTCCAAACCAAAAACATAGGAGAGTGGGTTAAAAAGTTTATCCGCTCTAAACTTTAAGCTGTTAACATCAGAATGAATGATTTGCATGTTAATTCCATAACATCAGTTGAAAAAGTCCACTGGAGTTTTGGAGTTTTCACCCAACGCACGGTTGATATTTTTACCATTAAGGCTGAAATGTACTTCTCCAACCGTTAATACGTTATCCAGCTCCATAGCTACAAGGAGGGCCTATAAAAACAAAGAAATAAGATCAAAAACAACCAGGTGGAAAAAGCTAAGGCATCAAATATACAATAAGTGATTAATTAAGCATCATATATACAACATAAGTGACTAAAATAAGTGGGCAAAAATTACTGAACACAGCAATGGAAATATGTGAAAATATTGCACATTATGTTATATACATTATGAGAGAGTTGCAGCACTCTCAACACATATGACAACACAGTATGAGTAACGATATTGCACAAGACTATTTATATGTTGTACATATAGTGCACATGTCATGCATGTGTTTGTAAACTGCTTTATGTACCGTGCACGAAGCACAAAGCTAGACAGGAGTAAGAATGGTAACTAAGGTGAAGAGCTTTGCAAATATTCAGCTGCAAAATCAGTGTCTGCTCTGCCTCCAGTTTACCCTGGTTATTTCATACCTATTGGCTCTTTAAGTAACAAAGCTGTGAATGCTCTTACAAACGACGAGCGACGAAACAACTAAAAGAGCCCGTGGAACAACAGTTCCTCTTTTTTTACAAAGGCCTCAGCAGTGCTTCTTACAGAGTTTAATGGACAGAAACCTCCGCTGAACATGAATCGTAGGAAAGCTGTTTATCCAAGGGATTATCCAAGATGCTTAGGGGCGAGAAGGCCGGAGGGCATTCATCACTAATCATCTGCTCATGCTCCCCATCTCTGACTGGCTCAGTGGCTGAAGATGATCCTCACCACACACACACACACACACACACACACACACACTCTGTGGAGAGAGGTGCTTGCTGCTCTCTAAGCTAGTCGACTGATTACTTGGGAGTTGGAAACTTGAGTCACGGCTGAAAGCGGCCGAAGCCATATGTGGGTGGAATATTCTCCTGACTTTACAATGCAAGATTTGCCAGTGTTTACAAAATATGTAGGAGGTCATGTCAGGAGCTAGAGGCCCTTAATCCTTTATCTTACAGGTCAAATTAAAGAAAAATGTCCGTGAAGACAAGGGGTGGGAAAAAAAAATCAATATGGCAAGATATTGCAATACTTTTTCTTTTTCTGATATAATATTGATTTTTAATTTCCTAATATTGATCCCCCCCTCCAAAAAAGTCATGTTTTGGGCCAATTGTTGAAATAAAATTTAAATTAAAAAAATCCACATTAATGCAATATTTTGACAGCCCTATAATATACTGTAAATATATATATATATATATATATATATATATATAAAAATCATCACAGTGTTCTGATATTTCCTCATATCTAATGTCAGGTAACACAACATTTTTCTGTCAACAGGTGCTGAATCTGTTTCTGGCCCTGCTGCTCAGCTCCTTCAGCTCCGACAACCTGTCCGCTCCGGACGAAGACGGCGACTTGAACAACATTCAGATCGCCATCGCCCGCATCCACGCCGGCGTCTCCTGGCTCATCAGATGCATCTGCGACCTCTTCAGCCGCAGCTTGAATCATCGAAAGCAGAAGGTGAAAGAAGCCGATCAGGCCGTCAAGCTGGTTGGGAATCACGTGGAAAGCAATGGTGGAATAGGTGGACGCTATGGAGAGAAGTGCATCATTCCAGAGGGGGACAGCTACATGACAAACCCCAACCTGACCGTCGTTGTTCCCATCGCACCTGGAGAGTCAGACGTGGAGTTTCTGGAGGAGGAGGAGATTTCTGACTCTTCAGAGGATGAAGACAACAAACCGGTGAGTTGACAGGGTTTGCTGTTGTACTGATTGATATTATCTTAAAATATTAGCCAGTAGGAAACCACCGCTGCTGCTGTGAATGAACCACATCCAGGTTGTTTTCATACATCCGGTCTGGTAACATCAGCATCTCATACTGGAAAAAAAAATGAAAAAAAGGCAATAAATGTCAAATATTTTTTTAGCAAATGTAAACGCATATAGAAACTGTTAGAGAAAATTAAAAGCATAATAGCTGAGACTATTATATAAGCCTGCCTCATTTCATGTATAAAATCAGTGATATGGCTTCAGAATATAGAGGCGCTATATCAGCAACAGTGCACCCGAAAGACCTGAAGCAACTACCGAAGAAGAAACAGATCGAATCGTGTTTTTCCCAGTTTTTTTCCGCTAACTAACTAACACGATTCGATCTGTTTCTTCTTCGGTAGTTGCTTCAGGTCTTTCGGGTGCGCTGTTGTTGATATAGCGCCTCAATAGTGGCGCAACGCTGCAACTGCAGTTAAAATACGTAGCTGCCGCAGAGGGACATCAATCGCTCAATCAACACAGCTGGAGCTGTGTTGAGCAATATCAATCGCTCTGGCTAGGGGTGGTACAAAAATAGCTGGAGGCGGCCGCCACGCAAATTTGAACGCAGGAAAAACCCTGAATACAGTAATGGAGGACAGGAGGACGTGATCTTTGTGGCAGGTTGTTCTCTGTGTAAGGATTCATCAGTTTGTTTTTGACTTTTAGTTTAAAGTGAATTAACCTCCACCAAGCTGCAGAATCTCTCAGTTTCTTGGTGAGAGGTGAGGGACTTACTGAACAGAAAGCAGTACTTTGATGTGCTGATGTGGAGGCTTTCCAGGCACAAACTGTCAATCTGTCAAGCAGACAAATACTACCTGAAATTTATTATTATTAGTTTTATTAGCCTTATTTGTATTGTTGGACAGATCACTGTGTTCATTTGAGGTGCTTATAGCGACTATCCTGCCTTCCTGTAGTCACTCTTGCACGGGTGTAGGAGGCTGTTTTTGACGCGCTCTTAACAAACAAATGTCCATACACTTGTCCACGTTCGGGTGATGTTCCCATTTAATGATCAAAAGTTAATGACAAAAATAAACTTATGCTGATGCCAAAGAAATGGATAATGTGACGTACTGATGCTGCTGGGGAACAAAAGAAGTGACGCGAGTCAACCTGGTGAGCGTTAAAAAAGGCATGATCGTCCACTCCATGCCCCTCCTCCGTACCTGCACCCATACTTATAAAGAAAACACCCTACTACCACCAGTGGAGACCTGATGTAATCAATAAAAGTGTTAGACGCTATTATGAGAACATATGTCATAATTAGGAGATGAATTATCTTGTAAAAACGAGGTCCTGAGCTCCCTTCTCTCAGCTGTGGCTAACAGTGGGATAAGACGGCAATAATGGCGCTATTGCATTTGATTTTTTTTTATTTCCTGCTCGGAATGAGACACTGGGAGATATTAATGCTACTTAAAAATGAAGATGGGATTAATATCAGCATGTCAGCACTGCGTAGGCATCTGAAGGCGCTGGGTTTGTTCAGACGGAAAGTCAGACGAGCTGGAGGTCGCTCTCTTCCTCCGTACAGGAGCGATTGAACCAATACGAAGTGCTTCATGGATTTAAAGTCAGGTATTTGAAATGTATCCAGGCTGGCTTGGTGGTGACATAAACATTTGGCCATGCTTTGTCAGCTAACGTAAACAACACCATAAACATAATCTAATCTTTCTCAGTTTATTTTTAAAACCTACTTTGTTGTTCCAGTCGCTTTTTGCCCTGCACATGTAGATTATGAGAGACTTGCAGCACGCTCTCATCACAAGTGTTATTGCAGTATGGGTATTAATATTGCACTGGAGACCATGGTTGATAACATTTGACTTTATTTAGGAGACGATCAGCCTGTCAGAGGCCACCATGATTGTTGGCTGTAGTTAGGCATATCTGCCACCACTAGTCATAGCTCCATATCTAGTAATGAAACGTCCACAAGCATCACTGTGCTGTTATATGGGAGTGGAATAATAAAATAATATAGGCTGGATAAGCTGTTAATTTACTTGTCTGTGGCGATGCAGTGGTTCAACTGAGTAAACCTGAGACTGTGGCACCAAGATTTTTTCTTGTTTTTGTGCAATAACTACTTGATATTATCTCATAATCATGAGATCTTTTTCTCATAATTACAAGATAATCTCATGAAAACGAGAACATTTTTTTTCCTGTTGAATGCAATGTGTTTCCATAGCTACCTATGGTTAGAATAATGAACTTGCAGTATGCATTGTATGTGATTATTAAACCAACTATTGTTGCCTTAATCTGTTTTTATGAAGCTCTCACGCCTCGCCCTTCCTGTCTCTCAGTGTCCTGATGGTCGGGCTCAGGGGTTTGTCCAGGAGGAGGGTGTGTCCCTCCTGTCCTCTCTGGCAGGCAGACAGCAGCAGGCCAGATGTGGATCCAGGCGCTGCAGAGCAGATTAAAGTGACACAGCTGAGCAGAGCCATGCAGAGCCATGCAGGGCCAGGCAGAGCCATGCAGAGCCATGCAGGGCCATGCAGGCCCATGCAGGGCCGTGCAGGGCCAGGCAGGGCCATGCAGGGCCATGCAGGCCCATGCAGGGCCATGCAGGGCCGTGCAGGGCCAGGCTGAGCTGAGCGGGCTGCAATCTGGCGCTCTGTCCTCCTATTTCTCTACCATGCTCTGCAGCACACTAGAATTAGGCATCAGGCAAAATGGAAATGAAAAAAAAGCTTAACGGGGGACATCAGAAGCTGCTCGGCCGTAAAGAACTTAACGTTTTACATGCATGGAGCTTTGAATACCTACTAAAAACTGTTCTTATTAAGAAGTTAGTCATGAACAAAGTGTTACTTTACACATGTTTAACTGCACACAATAATCTTAAAACGTCATCTGTGCACACTCTCTCTGCTCCGTCTTTACTGGTCATGCTGGTAATCTGGTCTCCAGGTCCCACAGATGCTCTTTAATGCTGGATTAGACTTTGTACCAGTTTATAGGATTGAAGCTGCACCTCTGTCCTATAAACCATGTTGAATATGTTGCTGTTCCAACAATCGGAAATCTTATCAAAATTGTATTAAGGCTCAGAGGAGATTGAAAGGCATGGCAATACATCTCGGTTCGCTAGCTTTGATGGGATGAATCCACGTCAAATATGGGGTGGAAAAAAACGCGGCTTCGCTGCTCTGTTTGGTTTAAAACTTGTAATCTTATTGAGGTGTTTAACAGGAATTTAACCATCTATTTTCTGCACTATATGTGTGTGTATAGACACTCATAATAAGAGCATCCTTTGTTAGTCCAACAAACAGAAATGTGCAACGTGACAGCAGCAAAGTGGATGATAAAAAATAATAATGTCAGAAAACAATGTATAAAAGTCTAAATAAGTGACAAAACAGGTGGAAGAAAACTGAAGCCATCATATATACAACATGAGTGAACAAAATAAGTGGACCCAAGAAGTGTTTCATAGTGAATTATAGAAATGAATAGAAGTGATATTGCACATTAGCAAGTCGTAAATATTGCACATTATTTAGTTAGTTATTTATTTATTTATTTCAGATTTCTGGGATCAAATTAAAATTCAGATAAAAGAAAAAATAATGCAGATAAAATTGACAGGTAACAAAAACCAACAATTGTCCTAAATGATTAAATAAAAAGATAAGTTAAATATAACAGACATAACTTCAAGAAACAAAAAAACAACAAGGCAAGAACTTAAAACAAAACAGTCATTTTAATATAAATTAACTGAAATTTAACACAAATGAAGCAGGTATAACTCATAAGAGTACAACAAATAAACATAATCTAATCTTTCTCAGTTTATTTTTAAAACTTTGTTGTTCCAGTCGCTTTTTGCCCTGCACATGTAGATTATGAGAGACTTGCAGCACGCTCTCAACACAAGTGTTATTGCAGTATGGGTATTAATATTGCATATATTAACATTTGACTTTATTTAGGAGACGATCAGCCTGTCAGAGGGCAGCACGGTGGACCTGAGGAAGCCTGGAGAAGAGATGGACAACTTATCAGAGCTGGCTGAAGAGAGCATGGAGCCGGAGGAGTGCTTCCCAGAATGTGAGAGTTCAGAGTTAATGTGAAACACCATCAAAGCTTTTCAAACACTGACCTCACATGGTACAAATACTCTGTAATCTGTGCTGGTTTTGCTCTTGCCTTCCTGCTCAGTTTGCTTGAGGTACTGTCAGTGCTGTGAGATGGAAACCAGCCGGGGTCTGGGTCAGGCCTGGTGGAGGCTGAGGAAGACCTGCTACCAGATTGTGGAGCACAGCTGGTTTGAGACCTTCATCATCTTCATGATCCTGCTCAGCAGTGGAGCTCTGGTACGGCAAAGCTCGAGTTATCATTTATTACGAACAAGCGTGAGAAGCAAAGCCAATGCGTCAAAAACTATAAACAAGAATCATGGTTTTGGTTTCTCTAGCTAACGACAGCTGTACGTCTGTTTAATTAAGGCTCAATTAAGCATAATTAAGGTTGTCCACTGGCAGTCCACTCTCATCACTGCCCAGACAACCTATGCTTTTTTTGACTTTCTATGATTATAACACTATTTATTTTTAAATTTCAGGCCCTTTTTAAGAAACATATAATCACTGTTTTCAGTCCTGGTCAAGTTGTTGTTATTGTTTGTATGTATTATTGTTAATAATCAGACAAAAATGGTCCTTAATCTTTTCTGCACCACAGTTGTATAGAGTGCTTTTATTGTGAAGTAGCAGGAAACGTTGGGTTTCATACAGGCATCATTTCCTGTGAAGAAACCAGTGCATAATGTTTAGAACATACATTCAGAATATTAAACCGTGATGTGCTGTGATATCATTGTTTTTTTCTTCTCGTACCGCTGTCCCTCTGCTGCTGCAGGCATTTGAAGATATCTACATTGAGAAGAGAAAAGTGGTGAAGGTGGTGCTGGAGTACGCCGACAAGGTCTTTTCCTACATCTTTGTGCTGGAGATGTTCCTCAAGTGGATCGCGTACGGCTTCAAGAAATATTTCACCAACTACTGGTGCTGGCTCGACTTTCTTATCGTTGATGTAAGGAGACATTTTGCCTTATTTTGAGGATTGTAATTTTTAAAAAAATCACACATTGATAATAGAGGTTGTAGCCCTATGAGGGAGGATTAGGGTCACATTGAGAAAACTAACATTTCACAGACTTCGCAAATTTTTTATTTGTGAGAATAAAGTCGTAAATTTCCGACTTTATTCTCATAAATAATGACTTTAATCTCGTAAATTTACAACTTTATTCTCATCAATTATGACATTAATCTCATAAATTTACAACTTTTTCTTCTGGTAAATAATGACTTAAATCATAAATAATTACTTTAATCTCGTAACCACTTTTTTCTCGTAAATAATGACTTTAATATCTGAAATTTACGACTTTTTCTCACAAATAATGACTTTATCCTCATAAATAATGACTTCAATATCCTAAATTTACAACTTTTTTTCTCACAAATAATGACTTTATTCTCACAAATAATTACTTAAATCTCATAAATAATTACTTTATTCTCTTAAATAACAACTTTAATCTCGTAAATTTACGACTTTATTCTTGTAAGTGATTTTAATCTCATAAATAATGACTTTATTCTCTTAAATAACAACTTTAATCTCGTAAATTTACAACTTTATTCTTGTAAGTGATTTTAATCTCATAAATAATGACTTTATTCTCTTAAATAACAATTTTAATCTCGTAAATTTACAACTTTTTTCTTGTAAATAATGACTTTATTCTTGAAGTCTGTGAATTTTATTTTTCTCAGTGTGGCCCTAATACTCCGTCATAGTAACGCCTCTCATTGTAGCTGATTTACAGCTTGGTGATTGTCACATTAAAGCACTTGACAATCAATATGTGCTTCTTCAGCTGCTCCTGCACCATAAACTTACGCTAAATAGTTGTTGCATTGCACTGTTTTACGTTCGTATACGCCAGGATTTTAAAATGGCAGTAAACTGTTGGGTGAAATGGGTGTGGCTCTGTAGTGGTGGTCCAAAGTGCCCGTGGCGTGCAGCCTGAGGCCTGACTTGACTTCCTCTGGTTTCACCCGTCGTTATGCAGATTGCCACAGACCGCTCTGTTGTTAGGGTAAGTTGTAGTTAGCAGGTCCCAGGTGAGTGTTCGCTCTGGGATGGAAACTTGCATCTGCCTCACAAATGCTTCTGTGTTTCTTCACTTGTAAGTGCTTTCTGTCGTGATATCAAAAGCCACCGTCCTGTTCCCAACCTTTCTATGAAATGTGCTGAAAACGTTGTTGGCTGTTACTTCACAGCCATTCTTCCAGTCAGTCATTTCAGGACCTTGGCTTTCATATCCAAAAAACAAAAAAACAAATGCAGTGTCATTTACTCTAAGGTTTATCTACGGAAGATCTACTTTACACAGCATGTTAAACCTCTTAAAAATCTTCAAATATTTTAGTCAATTTAGAAATGCACCAGTGGAGCTCATGACTAATTTAAATGTTGTGTCTAATTCATGTACAGAGTAGGGGTGGGAAAAAATATTGATAAGGCAATATATCGCGAGACTTTTTCTTCTGATATAATATTGTTTTTTAATTTGTTAATATTATTTTCCCCCTCAAAAAAGTCATGTTTTTGGCCAATTGTAAATCCAGAGCAATTCCTGCATGTTGAAATAAAAATTGAAATGAAAAAATAAAAAAAAAATCCACATTAACGCAGGAACTTTTACAGCCCTAGTTTATATCTATCTATCTATCTATCTATATGTGCTGTACACATATACATACATATATAGGTACATACTGTATATACAACTTGGGTTTTAAGCTGCATTTTAAATTTATCAGTGATCTATGTAGAGTATCACAATATATCGCAATATCTCAATAATGTATCGTATCGTGGCTCAAGTATTGCGATACGTATCGTATCATGAAGTCCTTGCCAATACCCAGCCCTAGTACTGAGTATTTTATATGTCTGTTTAGAAGAAAATACAAATCCTGCTGATAATTCCAACTACCCACCTCTCGATTCTCTCTATGAAAACTACAACCGCAATTTTCTTTTGCAGTGTTTTTTGCATTTTTTTCGTTCTGCACTTTCTTGGAGCCAAAGATTTCTCTTGTCCTGAGAATAAATTTTGAGAATCTTCTTTAGATATATTAAACAAACATACGTGTAAATGGACTTTTATAAAGAAATTCAGACCATTGGGACGTTATTAGTCCCAAATTGTTTTTAATGAAGTTATTGGATCAATTGGCTGAAAATTGGGAAACAAATTGGGCAAAGATAGAGATAAATTCTTTATAAAACTCACTCTATTTGATATATATACATATTTTTTATGCATATATAGCTGAGTATGTATTCATGGGCACTATTTGCCCATATGTGCATACTTATCTGTGTTTTGTCATCATCAACCATCACATGAATTTCTTCCGTTTATATCATGCCATTTTCATTCATAGCTGCCATCCATGGGTCATTCAACAGCGGAATACCATTTAGTTTTGTTTTGGATGTAAAATAGAGTGGAGGTCTAAATTTGCTAATAAATTACAACCAAATCTAACCCTCAAAAATGTGTTCCTACCTGTGGAATGTCCCAAAATACACAAAAAAAAACCTCTAAAATTTGGCTCTTCAAATGTTTTCTGTCTTTTGTTATATTCTTTTCCTCATAAGCTGTATAATTGCTCAGGAAATAGATGCAGTTCGCACTTTAATGTTCCTTGATTTAATGTGTTTGTTCTTCTGGTTGTATTATAAATAATATATATTGGTATTTCCCCCAGGTTTAGAGGTTGTATACTTCTGATCTATATTTGAATGCACTCTATGATCCTGACACGTGTCTTTCTGTGCTCCATGCAGGTGTCCTTGATCAGCCTGGTAGCAAACTCACTGGGATATTCAGACTTTGCTGCGATCAAGTCCCTCAGGACTCTGCGGGCTTTGAGACCTCTCAGAGCTCTGTCCAGATTTGAAGGCATGCGGGTGAGAAATAAACACACTTTTAAATAACTGTCGACAGGTCGCTGATAAATCTCAGGATTATTATGTCATCTCCCCAGTCTGTTCATTATGCTGTCTGACTATTCAGTGGATGCTAATGTTAGCGCGCTAATCTGACCGTGGTCAACACTGAATGTACTAAACGTCATCAGCATGTTCGCATTATTGTCCCTGTTTTCACGCTGACATCAGCATTTAGCTCAAAATCAAAATCTTGTTTCTGCCTTTAAATACAGCCGATTTCTTTCAACTTGAGGCAGAAGCTGATGTTTAAATCAGCTTAAATCTGTTGCCTGATTGGTTAAAAGTTGCATGTTTATTTTTTCTTTGCTTTAAATAGATATGTTGGCAATATTTTCTTCATGTTGTTTGACGTAAATGGCTGTATTTTACCTATCGAGCTGCAGACGTCACATGAAAATCCACGTAAAAATGAGTGGCGTCGGCAGTGAGCTTTAAAACACAAGATATGAATATATGTACAAGAAAACTAGAGAGACTAAATATTTGTGACCCTTATCACGTCCCCGGCAGTCTTTTCACGAATCTTGAAAAGGTTTAGTAGTTTCAAAATGTCTTCTCTCGTGAATCTAAAAATCACACAATGCTCTCTTCATTGCTGTAGTCACAAGAACTTGCAGACATAACGTGCATTGAGTTTTATCTGAAGGAAGACTGAAACAACATTTTTACGTTGTGAAGCATTGCAAAATCCACATCATAATACCTTGCTCTAACATGTTTTATGAAAGTACAACTGTTCATAATAGTAATAAAATCATGTAAATTAATCAGATATAAAGTTTCGGGAACGTTGGATTCTGTACCTGATATAAAGTGTTTTCTTATGATCGCTTCCTGCTCGTTTTATGGCAGTTATCCATCTCTGCCTTCGCTCAGGATCTTTGGGAATCCTGTAAAATGATCTTCTCTTTGTTCGTTCTCAGCTGTTCTGGCATCCTGGAGCACAACAGCTATCCACCATATCTCCAAGAAACATTTACAGGTTTAACTACCAGACATTTGCATGCTGGGATTGTGTGACGTAAACTACCGGAGCTCTATGATCCTTGATTGTTGCAGCACTTTTTTTAATCTTCTATTGTCTCTTTCCATATTTATTTCTAAACACAGAGACAAATTCCTTGTGAAATCTTCACATGAAAATCTTCCTGGCAATGAATCTGATTTGTTCGTCAACTATGATGAGATGTGAAGATGTGTACCTCTGCGCTGTCAGGCTGACCTGTCTCTTACCTGTTGCTCTTCAGGTGGTGGTGAACGCTCTCATAGGAGCCATCCCCTCCATCATGAACGTGCTGCTCGTGTGCCTCATCTTCTGGCTCATCTTCAGCATCATGGGGGTCAACCTGTTCGCTGGAAAGTTCGGGAAGTGTGTGAACAGGACGGGCTTCATCCACAGTGTGTCTGTGGTCAACAACAAGTCAGAGTGCCTCTCTATGAACGACACCCAGTTCTACTGGACGAAAGTCAAGGTCAACTTTGACAACGTGGGACTTGGCTACCTTTCCCTTCTACAAGTGGTGAGCTTGTTTTTAAAGCTGTCAAACACACTTTCATTTCACGACTCATGGCTCATAATCATATTAGTTGAAGTTGACGTGTGTGTGATGATTTTTTGTGGATAAAGTCAACGATTCAGCGCACGCTAATGCTTTGCGTTATCATATTTTGTCACAGGCTACATTCAAAGGATGGATGGAAATAATGCACGCAGCTGTTGATTCAAGAGGAGTAAGTATGTCCCTCTACCTCTACATCATAAACATTCAGCCACAACCAGCCGACTTAAACAACTGTTTGGTTTCAGGTGGAGGAACAACCCATCAGAGAAATCAACCTCTACATGTACCTGTACTTTGTGGTCTTCATCATATTCGGCTCCTTCTTCACCCTCAACCTCTTCATCGGTGTCATTATCGACAATTTCAATCAGCAGAAAAGAAAGATGAGTATTGGCAACACTGACGTCAGGCCTCAATGCCTTTACAAGATTTAACCACTCAGTCTGAGAGGATTACACAGTGATGGTTCACAAATATTTGACATATACACAAAAACAAATATGGCTGATTTTGTGCAAATACTAACCAAGCAAACAGCTTGTTTGGCCGCCTTCTGTCGATCAACTCACAGTTCTTTTAACATGTTTCTGTGAAAATAACGCAAGGTGTTTCTGTCTGTACTTAGGTGGACAGGACATCTTCATGACTGAAGAACAGAAGAAGTACTACAACGCCATGAAGAAGCTGGGATCTAAAAAGCCTCAGAAGCCAATTCCAAGGCCGGCGGTGAGTCTGTTAAACATGTAAAGCCAGGTAATAAAATAATATACATTAAAAACAGAAAGTGTCTTGTTCCAGCGTTTTTGTCCATTTTGAGTCATATTTCTAGACCCACAGAATATTTAGTACTATGACTCTGAAAACAGTGAATAGCTCAAATGAAAGAAGAGACTCTCTATTTCATCATGAAAAAAATGTTTGTTTTTACCTTGTTCCATTCTTGTTTTATCAGAGGTAGAGCAGAGGACACTTTCACCAAAATCACCACTTTTTGTCCAGATTCTGTTTGTTTTGCTCTCTAATCTCAATCGTCTCCACTTCCTGTTTTGATCTCTGTGGTGTATACCGTCTCTTTATGCTCTGACTACATCTCCCAGAAGCCCCAAAATTAATCACAGGTTGCGGGAGACCGTGATCAGTGACCCGCTGCCAAAAACACACTTTGTCATATTATTACGTTGATGACACTCAAGTGTCGGATTTTAAATGACGTTGAAATACGTTGATGGCACTCAAAGATTTAACATGCCTCAATCCTGCCTGCTCTTATTTTTGATAATATAATAATATTAATATTAATCCTATTTTCACAACCCTAGAACATTCTCCAAGCCTTCTTCTTCGATCTCGTGTCCAAGCAAGCCTTTGACATCATAATCATGATGCTCATCATCGTCAACATGGTGACCATGATGGTGGAAACCGACGAGCAGTCAGAGCGCATGGAAACCATCCTCAACAGGATCAACCTGGTCTTCATCGTGATCTTCACCACCGAATGCCTGATCAAGATCTTTGCCCTCCGCTGTTATTTCTTCACGGTTGCATGGAACATCTTTGATTTTGTGGTGATAATTCTCTCTATTGTGGGTGAGTAGAGACACAAAAAGGAAGTACACCATCAACTGTTGCCTCATCCCAGGGCGCTATGTTTTTCAGTGCCATTAGTTTATTCATTGTTTTTAGCAGAATATTTTTTTATTTTGTTGGAATTTTTGCTCTTTTCTCAAGGACAGAATATTGACAGATGAGTAAAATCTCTATAAACATTTATATTATTTAACTCACTGAGTGCCAGCTGTTTTATAAAACAGAAAGTGTCTTGTTCCAGTGTTTTTGTCCATTTTGAGTCATATTTCTAGACCCACAGAATATTTTGTACTATGACTCTGAAAACACATGAAAAAAATGTTTGTTTTTACCTTGTTCCATTCTTGTTTTATCAGAGGTAGAGTAGAGGACACTTTCACCAAAATCACCACTTTTTGTCCAGATTCTGTTTGTTTTGCTCTCTAATCTCGATCGTCTCCACTTCCTGTTTTGATCTCTGTGGTGTATACCGTCTCTTTATGCTCTGACTACATCTCCCAGAAGCCCCAGAATTACTCACAGGCTGTGTGAGAACGCCCTCTTGTGCACAATATCACAATAATGTATCGTGTTGTGACTCAAGTATCGCAAAATGTTTCCTATTGTGAAGTCCTTGCCAATACTCATGGACATTTGTGTCTCTGTCTTTTTTCAGGGATTGTTCTTGCCGACATCATTGAGAAGTACTTTGTATCCCCGACCCTGTTTCGAGTCATCAGACTGGCCAGGATAGGTCGCGTTCTTCGACTCATACGTGCAGCCAAAGGAATAAGGACTCTACTGTTTGCCTTAATGATGTCCATGCCAGCACTGTTCAACATTGGCCTCCTGCTTTTCCTCGTCATGTTCATCTATGCTATCTTCGGTATGGCCAACTTCGCCTACGTGAAAAAACAAGACGGGATCGACGACATGTTCAACTTTGAGACCTTTGGGAACAGCATGATCTGCCTTTTTCAGATCAGCACCTCGGCAGGTTGGGACAACCTCCTGAGTCCGATAATGTCCAGCCCCCCAGAGGAGTGCGACCTTCACTTCGTCAACACCGGCACTCACACCCGGGGAAACTGTGGCAACCCCTCAGTGGGCATAGCTTTCTTCGTCAGTTATATAATCATTTCTTTCCTCATTGTGGTGAATATGTACATCGCTATCATCCTGGAGAACTTCAGCGTTGCCACAGAGGAGAGCACAGAGCCGCTGAGCGAGGACGACTTTGAAATGTTCTACGAGGTTTGGGAGAAGTTTGATTCTGAGGCCACACAGTTCATCGAGTTCTCCATGCTGTCCATCTTCGCTGACACCTTGTCGGAGCCGCTGCGCATCGCCAAGCCCAACAGGATCAAGCTGATCTCCATGGACCTCCCCATGGTCAGCGGGGATCGGATCCACTGCCTGGACATCCTGTTTGCCTTCACAAAGCGTGTGCTGGGAGAGTCGGGCGAGATGGACGCCCTCAAGCAGCAGATGGAAGAGAAGTTCATGATGACCAATCCCTCCAAGATTTCCCACGAGCCCATCACTTCCACGCTGCGCCGCAAACTGGAGGAGGTGTCGGCGATCATCATCCAGAGGTGTTACAGGAGGCATCTGGTGCGGCGGCAGATGAAGCAGGCGTCCTACCTCTACAGACAGATAAACTACGAGGCCGCGGTGGACGTGGAGAACGCTCCAGAGACCGAGGGGCTGATCGCCTCCATGATGCAGCACTACGGACTCGTCGGGGAGACAACAGAGAACGCCCTGCTGTCCTCGCCGCCATCTTACGACAGCGTGGCCCGGGCAGCCAATGACCTGTCTGAGGTCATCAGGTCAATATCCAGAGACGCCGGACTGGGGGAGCCTGGTGAAAACTACGAGGAAACTTTCCTTTGAGACGCGACTGAGTGGAGTGTGTGTTCTGTTTGATTTGTTTACAGCAGAGAATATAGCTCACAATAACTCACGGTGAAGGAGATGAACGAAGGAGATGATGAAATCAATTTTGTTACAAGGTCATGCCATCGAGATTTACATATGGCATGTAGTTTATAGTTTTAATGATCACCCATATTAATCATGAATGTATATTCACTCCACATGATCTAAACACTGAATATTAATTTCAACAGGGCAAACTCTTATCAATATTCAATTCCTTTTTATATTTTTCACAACGCAAAACTTGCGGCAAAATCTTTGTCAGGTTTGTTTTTAGACTCATGGTGCGTTCAAGTTCTACACGAATGTGGGAATTTCCAAGTTCCAAGTCAGAATTTAAAACAGAAGCCCCACGAAATCAGATCTCCAACTCAGAAAGTCGGATTAATCTGCTGCTGACGTAAACAGTAGCTACATGCTAAACTTTGCGGTTAAGATGATCTGAGCTCCAAGTTCCTACTTCCAGTGAACACACCGTAAGGCAAACTCTCACTCCCCAGGGTCCTAAAGAGGAACTCAAAAATACTTTTGACAGTAACGCGTTACTTTTCGGTGTAAGTAATCATTAAAGTAATTGAGTTACTTTTTGAATGAAGTAACAAGTTACTTTTTTCAGTAACTAGCACCGCGTGCAACAAACGGTTTCATACAGTAGGTCGAAGTTGTTATCATCGGTTATGAATCAGAAAACACATAATTCCTACCAAATATTTCCCAGCGTGCTACTATATTGTTGCCAGCTGCTAAATGTTTGTATTTATTAGTAATTTAAAGCTCATAACATGTTCCAAATAAAATTTTAAGGAAAACTGATACATATGCTAATGTTAAGCCAGAAGTATGAATCGACTGTACTCTCTAATGTTTGGCATTTATTCATTCATGTATTTATTTAGGTATTTATGGGTTGTGTAATCAATTAAGTTATTCCTCTGATATGCACTTTGATTGAGTGATTTGATGAGTGAAGAAGCTTTACACCGTATGATAAAGGTCGTTCAGGTCATGAGACATTTTGAAAAGCACAATTTCTTATTACTGTATTATTTGTTATACAGTACTGCTAACGTGAAGGAACACACTGAGAAGGTTATTCTGTGAAAAAGTACAATTTCCAATTAATTATTCAAATAAAGCATGTTACACGTTTAACGTGTGTCACCGTATCGATTATGAAGAAGAGCTGTGTGTACTAATAATCCCTGAATTATGTGCCTGAGTTTGATTGTTGTCCGCACACTGAATCTCTTCAGGCCATTTAATTTGATCTGATGTGGGTTGGAAGAGCATGATTGCACTGAAAGCTCATTTTGTAATTAGCTGTGTAAAGTTCTTTGAGGCTGTGTAATGTATGTAAAGCAAATTTGTACCTATTTTTTGTAATGTATTTATATTTAAAGACCATTTCAGTGACTCTCATGACAGCCATAACAAGATCAAATGATATAAGTAGACTGTGTTCATTTTCTATAAAAGACTTTCCTTGAGAACCTGATTGTCTGGATTGCATTTAAGTTGAGCTTTTCATGGATTGTTTTATGAAATGGTAATAAAACTTGTTTCCATATTTGTGGTTTTTTTTTCCAGCTCTCAGTACAGTTCAGATCATTGGATGGCACATGTTTTGGTTATTCTGAAACATCTAGCAGGGCTTTTTAATCGCTAACACATTGCCATTAACTTATTTTACCGTGAAGTTTCTGATGCGGTGGTGAACATTAATTACTGTACAGAAAAACAAAAGCAGAACAGCAGTGTCCCTCTATTTCCACATGTGGAACCAGTTAGCTGGTTTGACCTCATTACAAAGCAGGCACTGTTAAACCTCTCTCCTTCTGTGAGTCCATGTGTATAAAAAATCAGGACAGATGTGCACAAACCTCTGTATCTCCATGGCTGTGTGTCTCTGTCACGGTGTTGTCCTTTAAAGCTTGAATTTGTTGATAATACCTCCACAAAATGCAGAACAAGAACATGAAACAACCAAGTGATTGACGTCAGAGAGCAGAGACTCACACAAAAAAACAAAATGTCACGCAGTAATGCTGCCACATGATTAAACACTGATTGCAGTTGTGGAAAAAGATAATAAATAATGCACAGCTTTAAAAAAAAGGAACTTTTTCTTTTTCATTTGTGTGCATTTTCCATCTCAAGGACTTCCTTCTTCAAGAAAACAGTGAGGTGTAGTCCCAAAAATATGTTGTGATATTTAGATTTTAATGCTGAATTCAAGATAACAGTCGATCAGTCCCGCTTTTTAGTTTAAAAAAAAAAAAAAATATCGTCAAGGGTGCCAATTTGGATTTAGCCCCAGAGAGATTTCCTCTCTCTGGATGTCGGGGTGGTCAAATCCAACTCTGACCAGCTGGGATAGAGGGATAATCTGTGTGTAAAAAAAAAAGAAATCACTTGTTTTAATTACACACACACATACAGTACACATGTGCACATAACATGCATTAACACAACCACCACACACACTAGTTCTGCCACCCATCCTCATAATAGACAGATGCTTACTTTAAATTAATTTGGGTTTGTGCATGAAGTGCCAGAAAAAAAAGTGCCTTGACTGAATGTGACTTGGTAATTGATCTGATTTTTAAGCGTTTGGACATGTGGCGGAGATTAAAGCTTCATCAGAGAGAGCAAACATTTTTAAAAAGATTAAAAAGGCACTATGTCTAATTACAAAATGCACCAGCACACGGTAAAACACAGCAAATGTCAACGTAATGCGCTACAAATCGTCTGCATGTAAAGTAGACATGCTAAACTGTAATGCAAAAGACATTTGGTGAATTGCATGTTCTGTGTGCCATTTATTCAAATAACATTCAGTGAAACGGAGGTCATGAGTCACGCTGGGTCGAGACGTCAACGGTCAAAGAGGTCAATGGGATTGTAATTAATTTTGTAATTCATCACGATGATCTCTGTGTCTTTGAATCTGTTCACCAATGGAGTGCACTTGAACATGTGAAATAATAAATAAATAAATAAACAGTAAACACTGAATTTGAACATATATACTTTATCAAACAAAATATTTTGACAATAACTAATATTCTAAAGCATTACTTTTAAATAAATAAACACAGTTACCGCTACAATATGGGGTGTTTGTTACATGATTTAGCATAAAGCAGCAAATGGTAAAACAGAACATTAATATCACTGCAGCAGCACTGGGAGCCTGACATTTGTGTGATTCCACTCATGGTGCATTCAAGTTGCGCACGAATGTCGGAGTTTCTAAGCTTCAAGTCAGAATTTAAGTCAGAACCCTCATGAAGCCGGATCTCCAACTTGGAAAGTTGGATTAATCAACCTGATATAGAATTCATGCTGTCTGCGCGTGACGTAAACAGTAGCTACATGTTTTGTTGCTGGGAGCATTAAACTTTGAGGTTAAGATGATCTGAGCTCAAAGTTCTGACTTCCAATGAACACACCATAAGACAAACTCTGACTCTCCAGGGTCCTAAAGAGGATCCCTTTGCTTTACTATCTCTTAACACCAACGCCTTACTTTTTCATGTGAGTAATCAAGTAATTAATTTACATTTTGAATGAAGTAACTCGTAACTAGTTTCTATTTTTCAGTAAGTAGCACAACACTGCTAGTTAGCAAACCGTCACCCTTTCTGCAGATACAGAGTCATGGCTTTTGGCCAGCTGGCAAATATGTAAAAATATGTAGTTAGTATCACACTTTTTTACTTATTTATAATTTGTATCATGAGTAACTGCTTTGCTGCAGTGGGGGCCTGCAGTTTACTGTAAACTACAATTTTTTTTTTCCTTTTCCACAAGACCATAAAAAATGTGTACATTCTGAGGTCTTGAGGCTTGGTGCCACAAAACTATTGACCAGAATAGTAAATGTATATTGCATTGTTTCTTTTCTAGACCGAAAACAAAAATAATCTTGAGGTCACTTCACGGTCTCAAGCACCCACTTTCCATTTAAAACATTTATACATGAGGAGGTGAGGTGATGAGGTGTAGTTAACCTCACAGCCCTGCTCTCCTCTGTGCCTGAATTCATTTGAAAATGGTTATCCAGTGATAAGGACTCTACGCTTTATTGGCTACTTCTCCTAAAATTCAAGGTTAGCGTCACACTAACTCTGGGTATTAGCGTTTAGATGAAGTCCTGTGCTGCTAAAGTCAAAAACTGAGTTCTCACTGAAAGGGCTGTGAATCCCCAAAAAGGAAGAGTGGAGAAAATAGCCTTTTTAAGCACAAGAGGTCCCTTCTGTCGTTCAACATGCACTGCAGGGATTTAGTTGGTGTCATGGTGGCTGCCGCTGCGCAGATGGTCTGATGAGGCACTATCTGATTACTTTTCCCATGGTTCCTCTGTTTGTGACGAACACTGACTGGACCCTCCCTGTTAGAAAGGCTTCACTGCCACCACCATCTGCAGCAGCCCACCTGATGCTCAAAAAGGCCAAAAACATGAAATACTGCCGAGCTGCATGGAGGGCATGTGGATAAGGCCAAAATAAGCCAAAATAAGCTTTTGACATTGAGTAAATACCAAATTAAAAAGGAAAGATATACCGTGCTTTATTAATTAATTTCATAGACCATCTGCTCTATACGTCTCAAATATCCTCCAGCATCATCTCAGGGGTTTAATTCAGACTCTTTCTTCCTCACTGCGTTCACTACTCTTCACCATTCTGAACAGGAGTGAGGAATTTAAACTGAATTCACCTTTTTAGACCCAAATTTGAGCCAGAACACTGGAAGACATGAATCCAGAAGAACAAACAACCACCGAAACATGTTTTTCTGTTCAGGAATGACAGGAAGTAACTGAAGAATTGAAGTTTAAGGGAAGAAGCACGTGTCTTTGTTGATTTACAAAGCCAGAGTTTTCCTTTCTACATTCAAAGATGACAACATAAACATTATAAGTGGCCCCTTTGTGCTTCCTGTTGCATTGTTTGTTAAAGCAGCAGCTGACAGGAAATAAACTTGGACCAGAGCTGTTGCCCTGGCAACAGAATGGCATGGAAAGGTCTGTTATGTGTGGCTTCAGTTCTCAGGTCTTACATCAATAAAACATTGATAGCATAGCTTTACATCAGCTATATTAACATGGACGTCACTTCTTCTCCGAGAGGCTCGGGGAGAGGAGGACTTTATAATGTCGGTATTCACCCACATTTTCATGACATATGCTATTTTGTCTTTCCGTGCTGACTATTTTTAAACAGTCTATGGTGCTGACTGGTAACTTGAGTGTGGCGAGGGTTAGTAATTAAGGAGAATGTAATTAATACGAGTCAGATATATTTAAATAAATCATGAACTTATCTCATAATACAGCCGTTTTTTTTTTGGTTACCGGAAGTGAGGTGTTTCGAGTCGACTGTGGGAGGCGGAAGACCAACACAGGATGTAAACCGAAATACACAACACGAAGAAGAATAATCAGGAAGTGGAGTTCATGATTTGACAGCTAGAGGCGAGCTAGTAGCGAGCTGTTTGTTTAGCTAGAAGAAGTTCATTTCCACAGCTGTTATCTGCAAGAGGGAGATTTGTGTTGACTAGTAAACAACGTCAGTGTCAGCTCAACTCGGGGGATAAAATGGGTAATGTTTTATATTTTACTGGAGTCATGTCAGTTTGTTTTGATGTTGTTAGCTTGCGTGCTAACATCAACTTCCTAGCTTCGACTGGGAAACTAAAAGTCATGATCATTCCTGTATACATTTTAGATAGATATGACGCTAAGGGGAGAACGCTATATTTATTTAGTTTTGGGCATGCAACGAACACAGTAATTCATAAAAATACATACATCTTCCCACTTCGTTGAGAAAGTTTTCGCTTCTCTAAGCCCATTTAGCGCTCATATTATCACTACTGAGAATGTACAGGATAAGTGAAAGAAAATTCATTAACCTCAACGTTACTGAGAACCTAAATGGCCATATTTACTTGAGCTTCGTTTCCTCCACATTTTACCAAACAAGAAAAAGTCACGCTGAGGTTAAACATCAACAGCTTTAGAAAGCTGCCAGATTACTCAATATCCATTAAGCATGTAAGCTAATGCTACATCTCTCTTTATTATTTTTGTGGTTTATGTGACTGCTGTCTGCTTATACAAGCGTTTAAAGATGACCAGGCCACTTTGTTGGTGTGTTTGATGTAACACCACTCTAGTATGACTGTATATTTTAAGTGCATGTGCTACAGTCACCTCCTCCTCCATGCAGAAGGTCCCCTGGCCCTGTCCTCGCTGAGGCTCCTGGTTCCACCTCTGAGGCTGATGACAGCTGTCATGTGGAAAGTGGTTCGCCTTAGGAACATCATGCATTATGGGAAAGTGGAGGAGTTTGTATCCTTGGTAACCGAAGTCATCCCCAACATATTGACAAACACACAGATGAGACTGCTCTCTCTGGGCTTAAGAGCAAAGGTAAGAGATACAAATTAACTTAGCTGTAGCTGATATTAGCTTTAAAACATAATATTTGAATCATGTCATACCTGTTTTTTTTATTACTGTATTTGACTGATTGAGGAATTACTGTATTTGATTGTATTTTCCCAAGGATTACATTTGTAAACATAACTGTTTTTTAAAATAGATTGAGCTTTATTGCACACAGATCGTGACAGCACAATGAAATACAGTCTAGCATGTAGACAAAAAAAAATGTTTGGTAAATCTGTATCTTTCTTCATATTCAAATATAGAGCAATTGTATTTAGTTATTTAGTTACTTCACAGGGGGATTCATGAGTTCTTCCACCTTATATTTTTTTTCAGATGACTTTACAGATTTTAAGTTCTGAACAGTCAGAGGATCTCAGAGGTGTTAAGACTCGCTTGAACGGCCTTCTTCCATCAAACCTAAAACAGGTGTGTGACTTTTTCAGTCATGGACATTAAAATGTCTGTTTAAAAAGTGTTCTGCTTATAATTTTAGATTTGTATGTTCCACTTGACAGGTTCACACAGAAAATGAAGCTCTTGAAGCCAACTTCGTCAAGCTTGTTCAACGACTTCTGGAGGACCCAGAAAGAAGAGAGCACTTCCTTACCGTATGTCACTGTTTTCACTTTCATTGTTCGGTTTGACATGAAAAAGTTTGATTTGACAAATGATGCAGTAACATGGGGTTGATATGTTGTTTCAGAATGTGTTTCCTGTGATGTATGGGCCTGACTTTGATGCAGCTCTGGAGACACTGGTTTGTGAGTTTTTCACCAGACTGGAGGAGTTGCTGCTTATACCTGACTTTAAGCAGGTAAAGACAACAAATCATGTAAAAAAATGCAGTTGATCTCCAGAGATTTGTTGTCGGGATCCAATCCATCTAAATAATTATTTGTTTTGTAAAGACTTCTGTGTGGATCAGTGATACACCGTATGTGCTAGAAGAGTACATGCAGTGTGTATCTGAAGCAGATGACCTCAAAGGAATGCTCAGAAGCAGGGCCCATAGTCGTAAAATGGCCAAGATGGACACCAGAGGTAAGTCGATCTACCTGCCAAGTTTATGTCTGTCAATTAATTGATGAGTCACTTTATCAGAGTGATTTCCCAAATAAAAATGTTTCAGTTTTTCATCATTTTAAATTTATGTTTTGGGGTTTTAGAGAAAGTCAGTCAGACAAAACACTGTGATTGACATTTATAGACAAAATACTTGAATAATTGAAAAAAAAAAAAGAATCTTTAAAGGAAAGATTGTAAATGAATGATTAAATGATCATAATTCATTAATAACAATTAAATTTCTGTTTTCTAACAGTGCCCTCTCCCTCAGAGCAGCAGCTCCTCTCATCATTATCTCTCCCTCCGTCACTGCAAGAGACCAGTGCCAAAGATGCAGAACCGAACACACAAATATATCAAACCCTAAGAGAATCTGAAGGGATTTCTCTCCAGGAGGCAGGAGATATGAGGACACAAGATGAAAGATGGCCATCTGAGGAGGAAACAAACATTCTGGACAACAGCAAAGCAGAACAAACAACAGGAGAGCAATGCAGTGATGTTCACATTGTCAAGGACTACGCTGAAAAGGCTTCAGACACTTGCCGAGCTCCCTCTACATCTACTGAGAGTCCTGTGTTATCCAGCTCTATGATTGGCCCTCCACGGCAGAGAGTTGCACACAAATGCAGTCAGTGTGGGAAGTGCTTCGTTTACCGCTATGAACTCCTGGAGCATCAGAGACTGCACACTGGAGAAAACCCTTATAAGTGCTCTCAGTGCGGAAAGGCCTTTAGGAGGAGCTCTGACCTGTCATCGCACAGGCGAACACAGTGCACAAAAGCAGCTTATATTTGCATTAAATGTGGTAATAGCTTTCAATCAGTACATGACAGATTTAAACACCAGTGTGTTCGTAGTGTCCAAAAGTTTGACTGTTCTCAGTGTGGGAAAAGCTTTAAGAAAATGCACCTTCTGGGTAAGCACGAGCTGACTCACACCCAGAAGCGCATCATCACATGCAGACAGTGTGGAAAAGTGTTCCCCAGTATGGGTGAGCTGAGATCCCACCAGCAGATTCATCCTCCGGAGCTGTCCAATCAGTGCATGCAGTGCGGGAAATGCTTCCGCTCTGTAGCCTGTTTGACCGCCCATGAGCTCCGCCACAGGCAACAGAGAACACAGATTTGTGTGCACTGTGGCAAAGCTTTCAAGAACAAACACGACCTGAATCTTCACATGCGCAGTCACACAGGCGAAAGGCCGTTTCAGTGCACGTACTGTGGGAAACGTTTCTCTGTGTCAGGAAACCTGAACATACACACAAGGATCCACACTGGAGAGAAACCGTATCTGTGCTCTGACTGCGGCAAAGCGTTTATTTCAGCCGGCGAGCTGCAGATACACAGACGCACTCACACAGGGGAAAAGCCATACAAGTGCACTGTGTGTGGGAGGGGTTTCACCATGGCGAGCAAAGTGACGCTTCATATGCGCGTCCACACCGGAGAGCGTCCTTACGTGTGCTCTGAATGTGGGAAAGGTTTTTCACGTGGCAGTGAACTGAAAAAACATACCATGAATCATACAGGGGTGCGACCCCACGCCTGTCAACTGTGTGCAAAGACTTACACATGCCTCAATCACCTGAAGAGACACTTGAAAACACACACTGTCGAACAAAACCTGTCTAATTCCACTGATTAATACATGTTGATCTTAATTAAAGATGTAATCATGTATGATACAGTTCTTTTTTTGTACTGACTCACTCACTGATTCCTTGTCCTACATTGTCAGATACCTTTGTACACCCTACATTGAGTGTATTACTTCTGTTCTCTGCAGCCCTAAAAGGTATATAAGCACACAAGAAGCAGTAAATTGCAAAAAAAAAGATGTGTTTGTTCCAGGCAAAGGCAGGATTTATACTTTGATCCAACATGAAACATCTTGCAATTGTTTTGCACAATATCAAAATTATGTTTGTGATGATTATCTTATATTAGACAACTGAAATGAATATAGTCAGAAATTGGGAAACTATTTTTAAATGTAGTTTATATTGTAAAGTTATTAAAACCTGACAAATATATGCATGAATGAGATATCAAAACACAAGGGCTAAAAAAAACTGTTAAAAATTTAAACATTAATTTGAAGATATTCTTATTTGATTGCCCAGAGAGGCGGTGCATCTCATTTTGACAGCAGAATGAATGGGAATCATTATCCGGGCTGCACCGGTAAGCAAAACGAGGCACGCTGTTACCAACTGACAGTGGCTGGGCCAACGCTCCGCAGAATGAACGTGTTTCAGGAAGAAGTTGGCGCCTGAAACCCCGTATGCGGTTAGCTAGCACGCTAACCCAAAGTATGAAAGATAGTTCACTGTAATGACTTGTCTTTCCATCGCTATTAAATAATTCTAAAATGAACGACACGGGTATGTATTAGCTTGTGAAACTCGCCGAAACTGTGTATTTATCGCTTATGCGGCTAGCAGGCTAGCTAAAGCGAAGGATTAGCCGAAGCTCAACAGGCCTCGATTAATCCCTGGAACAAGAAATGTTTTTCCCAATAATACGCCGGTTTTACCAAGCAAGATAAGCGGCCTTGTGGCTAGTCTTGTAGCGTGAGCTAACGTTAGCTTTGCCTTGAGCACAGACAGCAACGATGTATGTTGTACAGAAACGCTTTCTGCGGTCGAGGAGGCTTTTAATGTATGAGACGCTTCAAGCTGTCGGATCTTATAGTTAGCGACGGCCAGCTAAAAATGATATAAAGTAGCTAACAGCTAGCTAGCTAGCTAGCTTGCGGACGTGGTTTAAAGAGTGTATGTTCATTTGGAGTTTGTCGTTTCGCGCAGTACTGAATCTGTGTGTTGAACACAGACCTGTCAGAGTTAAACACATGTGATAGGTGGTGGGAGCTTAGATAACACACCCAACAGTGCTGTATTTCACATTCACTCTAGCCAGTGCATCTTATGGGTGGGTTCTAAAGACCGTGAGGATTTCTGTGCTGTACTCACTTTAAACTGAAATGTTACTTAGTCCCCTTCTTCTGAAAGTGAGTACCGAGATACGTCTAAGTAGCCAAATAAGACCTAGTGTGATTGATTATTTGTATATAACAATAAATTAAATATTTCAACATCATCAAAACGTAACATATTTATCATTAGAAGTGATATGTGGGTATATATAAGATCAGTGCAAGGTTCCCATCTTGTTTTTCCTTTGTTTGACCCAGACTGTTTTCTCTTTGAAGAGTTCAGTGTCCCTCTGTCCTCGCTGGCTCTCCTGGTCCCACCACTTCGGCTGATGTCAGCGGTGATGTGGGAAGTGGTTCGCCAGCGGAACATAAAGCACTATGGGAAACTGGAGGAGTTTGTGTCCATGGTGACGGACGCGGTCCCTGAGCTGATGAGTAAAAGAGAGGGGAGGCTGCTGTCGCTGGGCCTGAGAGCGAGGGTAAGTGCTTTGAAATGTGGGCGTCCGTCACGTGTGCCATGAGAACTGTTAAAGAAGAGACATAAGAAAACTGGTATGAATTCAATTTCCTCCAGACAACTCTTGAGCTGTTGCGTTCGGAGCATCCCGAAGATCTCAAGGCTGTCGAGAGCCACCTCAACCGAATCCGATCATCTTGCATTGAGGAGGTGTGTTTATTAATTGGTGTTGTAGACCTTTTATTTAATTTAGAAGTCACAGTGAGAACTAGAGAAGGTAGAGTCAACATTTAACACATAACAGGACAACAACATCAACGTCACATAATACAGTGCAAAATACTTCACATTCTAATTGGTTGTTTCATATTCTCTTCACATTTACTTTGACTAAAATAATCGGTGTTTTTTATTTTGTTACCTAGACCAATGATCCTGTAATCGAAGCTCCAGAGGCAAACTTTATGAAGCTGGTCCAAGGCCTCATTGAAGACACTGATGGCAGAGAACACTTCCTCAAGGTGAAACTACATTTTATTTATTTATATGGTCCTCTAAATAACATAATATGAGAAACATTTACTAATAATTCCATTTGTTTATCACAGTCTGCCCCTCTGAGCAGTGATCAAATCAAAATTTGTGTGGCACTTTTCATACATTTCACAGTTCCAAGTGTCTCACAGAGGCAGCCTCTTCTTAAAAACCTCAACGGTCTCTGCAGCCCTGAGCTTCTCCGGCAGGCTGGTCCACAATCTGGGGCCATAATAACTGAAAGCCGCCTCCCTGTGTGTTTTTGTTCTGACCAGAGTCCAGAGGACCTCAGGGTTTACCGTTGATAGGTTACAAGTAAATCAGATAGGTAAAAGGGCCCAAGATCGTTAAGACATCTAAAAACTAGTAAAAGAAAGGTAAAAATGCATGGGGAGCCAATGCAGCGATTTTAAAACTGGTGTAATGTGCTCCTGCCCTCTGGTCCTCGTCGGCACTCGTGCAGCTGAGTTTTGTAGTAGTTGGAGAGTATGGAGGCTCTTTTTGGGGAGGCCAGAGAGCAGGGCGTTACCATAATCTAAAGGATGGGAGATAAAAGCATCAGAGTGAAACGGGCAGACTCTGGCCATGTTCTTGTCTCATAAAGGATGTTGCCATGTGCTGAAGGTGCCAGGTTGTTTTCTTACCTCCATGTTACAGAATGTGTTTCCGGTGGAGTACGGCCCAGACTTCGACACGGCACTGGAGACTCTGGTTTGTGAATTCTTCACCAGACTGGAGGAGCTGCTGCCAATACCAGATTTCAAACAGGTGGAAAGAGGATTTCTGACAGATTAAAAGTCAGTGCATTCATATGTAATTCACCTTGAAGTTAAAATGTCTCTTGATTTGTGCCCTTCTTGTATGTAGACTGCATCCTGGATCAGTGCTGCCCCCTCTGTCCTAGAGGAGTACATGCAGTGTGTCTCAAATGGAGATGACCTTAAATTTCTTCTCCAAAGCAAACAGTGCCATGGGAAACTGGCTAAGAGTAGTGTTGGTAAGTGCATCATTTTTGGTTTTCTATCAACCGGGCATCCTCTAACGTGTTAGTTGAAGAAGAGGCCTTTTGTATTAACACTTTTTCCTGTTCATATTTTCCCTGCAGCTCCATTTCAGTCTGACGATCTTCTCATTCCCTCTCTGTCTCTGCCTCCATCGCTGGAAGTGGCCATCTCTTCCCACCCGAGCGCTTGTGATGATGAAAATAACGACGTTCCCCAGATCGTCATGTTCGATGAAGAGCTGTCCACAAACCCGTCCACCTCAACTGACTTTCCTGAATCCCCAAAAAGGACTGATATCTCCTCGTCTCCTCACAGGAGACAGCAGTCAGGGCTGCATAAGTGCTCAGAGTGTGACAAATGCTTCAAGCATCACTCTGTCCTCATCGAACACCAGAGAGTCCACAGTGGGCTGCAGCCGTACAACTGCTCAGAGTGTGGGAGGGCTTTCAGGACCGCCACCCTGCTGGCCGGTCACAGGCTACGGAAATGCAAAAACGCAGCCTATCTGTGCATTAAATGTGGGAACAGTTTTCCGACATCACTGGACAAATTCAGACACCGCTGCCCAAAACGGAGCCGCAACTACAACTGTGGGCACTGCGGAAAGACTTTTCAGAAGTCCGGCAGCTTAAAAGAACACCTGCTGACTCACGTCCAGAGCCGCCTTTTCAAGTGCAGTCACTGTGGGGTCGGGTTTTCAGGAATTGGTGACTTGAAGTATCACCAGCAGGTAGATCATGACAAGCCTTATCAGTGTAAGCAATGTGGAAAGAGCTTTATCTCCTCCAAGTGTTTGACCAAACATCAACAGCGACACGAGGAGGTCGGAGAAATGGAGGCCGCCAAGTTAATGAGTAGAAGTAAACACAGAAAGAGCGGCTCCGCTCATCGGACTTCCTCTGCATCCGTGTCCTCGAGGAAAACGTCTGTCAAAGCCGTCTACCCACGAGGACGAGTCACTCATAACTGTCCACTGTGTGGAAGAAGTTTCAAGTACCGTTTTGAGTTTCTGGAGCACCAGAGGTTCCACACGGCGGTGAAGCCTTACAAATGTTCTCAGTGTGGCAAAGCCTTCCGCACAGAGGCTCACCTCTCCAGGCACAGGAAGAGGAAGTGTAAAAACGCTTCCCACATCTGCACAAAGTGTGGGTGTCAGTTCAGGTCTCTACACGAGCGGGTCAGACATCAGTGTGTCCAGCTGCTGACGAAATACGAGTGTCCTCACTGTGGAAAGACCTTCAAGATGGCCCACTTGCTGAGGAACCATCAGATGAGCGAACACCAGCTTCCCTACAGCCCCAACCATCGCTTCAGGTGCAGGTACTGCGATGAGACTTTCCCTGGCATCAGCGAGCTGAAGTACCATCAGCGGGTCGACCATGAGAAGCCCTACCAGTGCCAGGAATGTGGCAAGTGTTTCCTGTCTGAAAAATGCCTGGCCAACCACGAGCTGCGCCACAACGACGACAGACCGGAGAGCTGTCCGGTCTGTGGCCGCGGCTTCAGAAACCGCTACGACCTGAAGCAGCACATGCGCACCCACACAGGAGAGCGGCCTTACCAGTGCACTCACTGCTCACAGTGCTTCTCCACAGCAGGAGGACTGAGGAGTCACACCAGGGTCCACACCGGCGAGAAGCCGCACGTCTGCCCAGACTGCGGCAAGGCTTTCTCCCAGATGGGAGCGATGCGCACCCACAGGCTCACCCACACAGGGGAAAGACCGTTCAAGTGCACGGTGTGCGGCAAAGGTTTTACAATGGCGCACAAGGTGACCGTTCACATGCGTGTGCACACAGGAGAGCGGCCGTACGTGTGCACGCAGTGTGGGAAAGCCTTCTCAGATGGGAGCGTGCTGAAGCAGCACATGCTGAACCACTCGGGGGTGAGACCGTACCACTGCCAGATCTGTCCCAAGACCTACACCTGCCTGAACCACCTGAGGAGGCACCTGAAGAGCCACGCCAACATGAACTGAGTCAGGTGTGAAGGCCAGGTGGAGCAGAACATTTGGCAGTTTGGTGACTCCAGTCGCAACGGACCAACTAAACCAAGCAATACATGAAGGAACAGCTGTACAGCTACTGCTGCTGAGATAGAGGTCAATGTAAAGTAAATGTAGTCACATTAGCCAAGTATCAAGGACTGTTTCAACATTTAAAGTGATAGTCTGACATTTTGGGAAACACACATATTGTCCATCATTAGATCAGTCTTCCCAACACATCCGGAAAGTAAACAAGTGTTTTTTGTTTATTTATTTTTTACAAAATGTCAAACCAGCACAGGTTTGTTCTTTCCCTCATTTCCCCACTGGACTGTCCTCTGACTCTTAATTTACAGTTTCTCCTGCATGAATATGATTGAATGTTTTTCTTGGTATTATTTGGGTGAGAATCTGTCACTTTCAGAAGGTGTAATATTGGTGAAAATATATTTTGGAAAGGCCTCAGCAGTGACAGGAATAAAAATATTGTCTCTCTAAATACGCTGAAAGACAAATATTGTGAGAGTGCAAGGCTGAACCCGTTTATTCCACCATGACACAGCTGTAGTCCTGTAGGCCTTTTTGTTTTCCACATCATGGTTTGCAAAGATTGTGAATTTCAAATTAAATGACCTTGGTTATACATTGTACACGTTTATTTGATTTATCGAATCAGTGAGGAAGAGTTCTCAGATAAAGGCCTGGACTGTATTTACAGTAACATTTGAATAAAAGAAAGCTTCACTAGATGGCAGCAGGTGATCAGAAACCATTTCCCACTGGGCTCCCCGGGCAGTGTTGAGCTGGACTAGACTGGATCAGCTGGAGGCCATTCAAAAGATGTCAGGGGACTAAACTAACACACAGGAAGCTGGTCTGGCCCATTTCCTGTCATTAGGTTCATCTGGTGGTTCGGAAGCTTGATTAGCCTGCTATTTCCTCATGTTTTGATTGGCGCCCAGCGCTATCTGAAGTAGTCTAAACCAGGACAAAGAGCGTTCCTGTTTTGTGTTGTTGTTTACGTGGTGCCACTTAAGCCCAGTTTAGCTGGTAAAGTTAGTTGTGGACCACCAGTGTTCCCAGTACTTTGATGAAGTTACATCCTAACCAGCTCATTGTGTGCTGCATTGACTTTCCTGTTTATGCTGGAAGACAGAAGCAGTTTCTCTCTTATTCCATGCTTCTGCTCGTGTTTCACCCCTGCTCACTTTGAATCATCGTCTGTAAAACCAGCTTCTTCTGAACCGTTCACAGGGAGATCAATCCCAAACATGAATGCGGTGGTGTGTTAACCGCTGCAGCACATCATGTCGTCAGGCTGGAGACGCTGCCTGCACTCAGCTTTATTCTTTCTGTCTCTCTGACCCAGAAATGCTACTAATCTTCTCCATTGAACATGAAGATCCTGTGGAAACTCGTGCTTCATCCTGTCTACCAACAAACCATGCCCAAGAAGATATTCTGCAGAACCTTCTGTCTTCTTCCATGTCATGGAGTAAAGCTCCGTGACCTTTTTTCAGGACATTTCTGTTTCCTCGGGCTGAGATAATGACTCCCTCATGAGCTAATTCAGTGATCTCAATCCCACCTGCCAGCGTCAGGACTGTAAAAAGCCCCGAACGAAACTGAAAAAGGGCTTTGAACGAAGCCGCTTGTGTGAGCGTGAAAACTGAAAACACTCCTACATGCTTGGTTAATGAGTTCCGCAGGAATTTTACAGAGTAACGTTCTCCTGATGGAGGCCAGTATTGAGACATATCGAAATGCATGCAGTCACAGCCGCCAGAAACCCAACAGATTTACTGTGAGAGCTTGCTAATAAACACAGATCATTACCAGATGTCCCCCCTTCTCTCCTCATCCCTCCATCTCCCCCTCCTTCCCTCCCCACACAACTTTTTCTCCCTGGAAAAGTGATCTCAATGGAAAATCTGAGTCTGAGCCAGACTGCAGTTCCCACAGTTTCAGCACACACACGTATGTCCACAGCAACTGTGCAACATCCACCCCCATGCACACCTTGCCAAATGGACACTCCATGCCTACAAAGTGCCTCTGCACCCCAAAACACTTTCCAAAGTCCTCTCCAAGTTGTGCCCGTGAGGAGCACTAGATGGCACTGCGTCTCTTCCTGTTTCCCTGGAAAAGTGAGTGAAGACACCCCCCCCATCTCATGCTTTTATGTCCAGGTCAGGTCTGGATGCCGAAGTGAACCAGATGTGTTGAAACCCCCACCCACCCTGGACCCACAGAATTTCTGCAGAAAGAGCACAAAACTGTTCCAAGATGCGTCAGCTGCTTTTCATTAAGCCTGATGACATTGTGCATCTCAGGCTTTTCTTGTTGTTTTTTTCCACATCAAATACTAGAGAAGCTGCAAAATGTCATAATGAGTCCTCACTTCATTCAGAAATAGTTAAAACATGATGAAGATCAGTGTCTGTCCAGCAGAAGGAAGCCGCAGATCTGCGCACAGCGGGTCCTCCCTCTCTGTTCCTGAGTATCAGTGTCCCTGTGGACCTTTTAAGGACATCCCAGGCATATCTGGGATTTTGTGTAAACTATTGGCCCGTGCGCGTTCCTGTCCATTCCTGCTCGTCGTTTCCAGAGAAAGCGCGTTCACATCGCCATCCTCCTCCCCCTCCCTCGCCGTGCGCTCTGGTCCTCCTCTGCGCGCTCCGTGTCTCTCCTCGGACAAACTGCGGCGCAGCGCTGGATCACCAAAAGTTTGCCGAATCGGTTTAGAGGGACCGGGCTTGGGGCCGGATTAGTTCGGTGTTGGTTTTTCTCGGGCTTGGGGTGTCTTGTTTGTGTTTTTTTATAGTTTTTTTGCAGTCCCACCATGGAGACTCTCCAGGGTCTCCTCACGCTGCTGTGCGTTTTTCTGGCTGGAGCGCAAACGCAGAACCACATCGTCAAGTTTGAAGGTGAGTTTGCTCTAAATATGTTGTGCATTACAAAGAAAATGTTTTTTTGGGCGTATTATGTTGCATGCAAAGTGGCCTCTCCCTGTTTGAATGTGAGGTGATGGTTACTGCCAGAGCTGCTCCAGATGTTCACCGTCTTAACAAAGTCTGAGAAGCTTTACGAATCAGCAGCACAGATGCAAGAACAACTGGAAGTGAGATCAGAGGGTGACCGTGAGCCTGGCCCACCGGGATCAGGGCCTAGTTTGGCCTCACTTCATGGGCTTGAATACTAAAGTGTTGGGTGTAGTGCAGTCTGAGAGCTACCAGGACGATGGATGCCAAAGAGTAAACTGTAGACAAGAACCAACGCAGCTGATGGCAGATCTGGTTCAGGCAGGTCTGCTTACCTGCCACAGGTAGAGCACAGTAGGCAGCCTGCACAGGCCTGCACCTGTCCACCTGAATAAAGGCGGATAGCTCCTGCTGATCAGCCCTTATGTGACGCAGCAGCATCATGTTAGCCTGATGTAGGCCTCCAGTGCTGCAGCAGTGCTACCTGTGTGGACATCACTTGAACTTAAACTGTGTTGTGAAACATTTGCAAATCAAGGGTTTCTATCTAGACACAACTTTAGTCAATGGCTGACAGACATCTTTGCTTTGTTTGTTTGTTTGTTTGTTTGTGTGCAGAATGCCCTGTTGACCTTTTCTTTGTACTGGATACATCTGAGAGCGTCGCCCTCCGGCAGAAACCTCCTGAAGTTTACATCAACCAGATCAAAACTTTCACCAACAACTTCATAGATGAACTCAAGGACATGTAAGCCACACACACACATTCAGATGCTAATTAAAGGTGTGGTTCACCTTCCCACCTTCCTGCAGTGATGCACAGGTGCACTCTGGGACACTGTGACATCACTGAGCGAGTTGCTGTGAAGCAACCCTAATCTAACCCTAATTTCTAGGTAAAAGTACAGAACTTAGTGTTCCCCACGCAGCAGGGTTGCTTTGTTATTATAAAAACTTTATAATATACTGTTGGTGATTTTAATCTACACTTATGCATCATGTTTTATCCAGTCATCACAGGTTTTGTACGTAAATTCAGAATCTGCAAAGTAAAATGGTAATGGTAAATGCTAAATGTTCTGCATTTATATAGCCTTTTACAATACCTGAAACTGTACCCAAAGTGCTTTACATTAAACATCACATTCACACACTGTACAAGTACACTTACATGTAAACAGTAACTCAAGCTGATAACTTACGATATCTGAACATCAGTGGGAAAGTAAAGTACAATGACCTGAAGGCTGTACATAGGTGCATTTGACTATTAGATGACTGTTACTTGACTTTAACGCCTCTGTTTGTTCAGGCGCCACCGGTGTGACCGCACTCTGACGTGGAACTCCGGAGCGCTGCACTACAGCGACGACGTCAAACTCGTGCGAGAGCTGAGTGACCTGAAGACTCATCGCAACGACCTGAAGAAGGACATCAGTGCCATCGACTACATCGGCAAGGGCACCTACACCGACTGTGCCATCAAGAGAGGCCTCGCTGAGCTGCTCGTTGGGTAATAATAAGACACACAAGCACACCTGAGCTTCCAAGCAAAAAGAGGACGTGTCGTTTCTGAGCGTGTGCTGGTGCGTCTGCATGCAGGGGCTCCCACTACCATGACAACAAGTACATCGTGGTCGTGACTGACGGCCATCCTCTCACCGGTTACAAAGAGCCATGTGGAGGCGTGCAGGAGGCCGTTAACGAAGCCAGGCAATTTGGAGTCAAGGTGTTTGCTGTCGCCATCACACCCGACCAGGAGGTACGAAACACAATGATTTCCTTTAATGTGCACGACCACTGTTCTTCAGTTTTTCACTCTCAACATAGTTCAATAATTGGTCCATCTTGGTCATTTATACTGTTCAGCACCGTTTCCATCTGGTCTCCTGTATGTTTAAAACACTTCGTCATCGGGTTTGTCGTCACTGTTGATCAAATCTTTCACAAACCACGCCCACACAGTCCTGATGATGCGGAGGTGTTGCAGCGCCTCTTAAATACTGTGATATTATTATAATTTATACATGCTAGATTATTTAGTCAAGGATGAACAAAAAATGCTTGAGATTTGAGACAGCACATTTGGATTAGCATTAAGATTAATTAAGTTAATACAGTCTCCCTTCATACACATACACACAGAATTTTCTAAATGTCTGATGACAGGAGTCAAAAAGTGATGAGTGTAAATCACTGGAGGAGAGATCTAAGCAGTGTTTGTTTTAGAAATAATTAAAATCTAACGACAGATAAGGAGGACTAGCAGGAACTAAGGGGTGGAAAAAAATATTGATATGGCAATATATCACGATACTTTTTCTTCTGATGTAATATCAATTTTTGACAATGACAACATGGAAATAAAATTTACATCAAAAATATTTTTTTAATAATCCACATTAATGTGGTAACTCATATATATAAATATATGCACTGTACATTTATAAATATGTGTACATTTATGTACAAACTGTATATACAACTTCTATTTTAAATTTGTCAGTGATCTATGTGGAATATTGCAATAATGTATTGTATCGTGACTCAAGTATTGCGATATGTATCGTGACATCATGAAGTCCTTGCCAACACCCACCCCTAGTAACAACACTGGCAGAAGCTAACTGGGATCCAAACAAACAGAAGAAGTCGTCTTTTGGAGCTCAGTGTCGCCGCCTCCAGGCAGGTGATGATGATGACGACGATGATGATGATGGTGGTGATGGTGCTTGTGTCTCGTGTCTCTCCAGGAAACCAGGCTGTCGCTCATCGCCTCAGACCCGAACTACAGACAGAACTTCACTGCCGCAGACAACACCATCGCCTCCAAGATGAAGACCATTCGAACCATCATCGATATTATCGTACGCGTCCTCTCCTCCCCTCTCCTCTGTATAAACGCTGTTCAACATCTGGATTTTTCACTAACTGTCTGTTTCCTTTCCTTCTTTACAGACAAATGAAACAAAGGATACGGTAAGAATGAAGTGCATCTCCATCCAGAGTAGCAGGGATAGAAAGTAACTGTGCTGCAGATCCAGTTCTCATTTAACAAAATAAAATTAATTAGAATGACAGATATTTCAAAAATGTACTGAGTTCTTTTAAACTGAAGGATTGTTCATTGTTTTCTTTTTGAATGTCACAACAGCTGGTTATGATTGATTGAATTAAGATAAACGAGACAAATTAGCCGAAAAAGTTCTGCGGTGAACAAAGTCGTCTGAGTCTCTGTGGCTCTGTTGTTTATTCAGTGCAGCACATGTCACTTAAATGGAGTCAGGATGGATTTCTTATCCTCTGCCATGTAAACTTTGCTAAACGCCCTCATGCTCAGGAAACAAGGAGGGGTCACTCAGGAAGCTGAAATAAGCCCATGAAATGCCGACTGAGATTACAGTGATAGCAAATCACTGTAGCTGTTTGGTAAATACTGGACATGCTGCTATCTGACAATTTAACCAATGTGATAAGACTGGAAGACGCCATGTCTCCTCAGCTGAAAACCTCCTTCATATATGGAGACATAAAGACACTTTTCCAGCTTTAAGGTGTTCACAGTCTTTCTTTTCACCCCCCACAGTGTTGCTCTTTCGACTGCAGTGTAAGTACGCCATTTGTTATCTTATTTCCAACATAAAGTCTGCGCACTGAGTGTTTGGTTTCACTCGTCGTATTTTGTTGTTCTGCAGGCTCCAGGAGGACCTCCAGGATCAAGAGGAGACCCTGGTGGGCAGGTGTGGTAACATTTAATGAAAGCAACCAATGCACCTTTTCTACTAGATATGATTGCATCAAAACATGCACATATATGCAACTTTGCATGGTTTTTATTGTTGCCTCTCTGCAGGGAGAAACAGGAAGACCAGGCATGCCAGGAGAGAAAGGAGACATCGGTGCTGTGGTAGGTGACACCATCCCAGATATGTCAGCATTCAGAAGGACGAAACGATCATCTCATCTCATGCAGACTTGATGGAAGTGTCCTTCAGATGACCTGATATTTCTGTCTCTGTGTTACAGGGCAGCATTGGCGATCCTGGTCCTGTTGGCTACAGTGGGATGAAGGTAGAGTTTGAAGAGGGTTTTACTCCTCGTTCATGTTCACTTAATGCTCCATTTAGCTTTATTTCTTTTACAGTTCAATCAGAAATAAACACCAGTCCCTCCTTGTCTGACCCTAACGTAACTTTTTTAGCGTCACATAAATGTTTATTACCCAGAAACAAACTAACAACGGGTAGTTTGTTGGTTCTGGAAACTAAACTTTAGGAAAACAAGCCTGAATATATTTGGGGTTTTCCTTGTTGTTAATGATGATCCCATTTGGACGGCCTGGTAATTTCTGTCTTTCTGTTTCCAGGGAGACCGTGGTGGCAAAGGAGAAATGGTACGACCCGAGCACAAAAACACAAAGAGTTTTGTTAAACCAGGTGCATGATGGAGGATGACGTCATGACTGATGATGTGTGTGTTTTCTGCAGGGTGCAAGAGGACACAAAGGCTTCAAGGTGAGCTCTTCCTAACACAATGACTCTTCTGTCACCTTGACTCTCTTTCACTCACTCCTTCTGTCTTGTTTAAATCTCAGGGAGACAAAGGTCAGAGTGGAAATGATGGAATTGATGGACGCAAGGTGAGTTAAGGAAACGAACATCCAAACATCACAGCTCTGGCTCTCTGCCTCTTCCTTTTGTTGATTTTAAAATGCTTCCTCTGGTTTTCCTCATCAGGGCGAAGCTGGTTTCTCCGGTCTTCCTGGCTGTAAAGGATCTCCCGGATCAGATGTGAGTTGTATATCTGACTCTCTGAGTAATCCTTGAATTTTGGCCTTGACCCCTCCAATGTCACACATTTGAGACCTTTTGAATCACAACCAGATGGGAGCCAAACACTGGATATTAACACATACATCGGGTTTGACAACTGCAAATACACAGATGTGTAGGTGTTAGAACACACACTCTACCACACTGTTTACACACCAGCCATTAGCCATAGCTGCATGTTTAGGAGGGCCATACTTGGTGCAGCCATGAACCAACATGGCTCCCCGCTGCAGTCCGGCTGAGGCGCTTGGCTCTTAATCACTGCTGCGTTTACATTCCCTGCTGTCAGATTGTTTAAATGAAGGCACATAGTCATACTGTAAACACAAGCATGCATACATGTGCACACATGCACGGCGGGCCTCTGAGATTGAGTGTTGTGGCTTCAGCTGCTTGTGATCATGTGGTGAGAGGCTGTCTTTGTGTTTTCTGCTTCCAGGGTCTGCAGGGAGAGCCTGGACCAAAGGGAGACCCCGGTCCTTACGGGCTGAAAGGAGCAAAAGTAAGATATCTATAAAAATGAGACGACGATAGACTTTCAGTGATCTGTGATAACACTGTGCGCTCGTTTCAGGGAGATCCTGGAAGTGACGGCGAACCAGGAAGGCCTGGAAATTACGGCCTGCTGGGTCCTCCGGTAAATCAGTGCAATAAGAGAACGATGACATGTGACAAAGTCTGTGTGAAGCAGGAAATACGCTGATACAAGTTTTAATATCTGTTGTAACAGGGTGACCCGGGCCCTCGCGGAAACAACGGGGACAAAGGAGAGCGTGGTGATGATGTAAGCAACGTGGCTCCTGAGCAACGCCAGAAATATCAACTCAGTGATCGCTAACTTCCTGCTGTGTGTGTGTGTTTGTTTCAGGGCCCACCTGGACAGGATGGAGAGCGCGGCGAGAGAGTAAATGTCATATTAATATTGACTTTAAATGAGGGCGTTTGTGTTTGACAGCTGGCAAAATATGTGCTGACATCTTTAAAAATCCCTTGTAGGGAGTCGTTGGAGAGAAGGGTGAGCAAGGTTCCCGTGGAAACAGAGGCCCGAGAGGAGACCCTGTAAGTGATGATAAAGAGTCGGTCTTATTTCAGCACCTCCTACTTCATGGGAAAAGCTGTTTGGCAGTTGTATTGAGTCCGTCTCTCTGTTTTCATGAACTAAATCCCCGTGTACTCCTGCTGCTGAACTTTGGTTAAAACTTGGCTCCTTCTTCTTCTCTTGTCTGTTATTACTGCTGATAGCTTCATACTATCGTTCTCTTCCTTGCCAGGGGGAGCCAGGACCCCGTGGAGAGCAGGGGAGGGAGGGCTCAGCTGGCCCCAACGGAGACCCTGTAAGACACTCAAAGATCAATACAGGAGCTCCAGTCAGTTACTGTTGTTTAGACCCAAGAACGAAACCACCCACTTTTCTCTCTGGCAGCATCCTCCTTTTTCCAGAGGAGAACTTGTGCCCGTCATATTTCATGTTGAGGGGGAGTACGCTGAACAGAGGCGCTCCTCCTGGGAACATGGACACTCAGTCTTTCCCCTCTGACTCAGTTCTTCTCTCCGTCCGCCCGAGCCAAAGCCTCACTATGGTTTCCTTAATAAGGCACCAGGCAGTGTAATAATAATAATAATACGTTACAAGCGTTAAGCTGTGGTAAACTCCGTGATGTCAGAACTTTGAATGGCTCTTTTGTGCTTTCAGCCGGGCCTCCTCTTCTCATCAGAGCTGAATGAAAAGTAGTGAGTGGCACAGAAAACATGGAATAACTGACCTGTTGGGTCTAACTCATCCACGCCGTGCTGAGCGTCTTTAAACGAGCCGTAGGATGGATGCAGTATTAAATATACAGCAACAGAATTATGTTTCTGTGTCTGTGAATTAAAGAAGGCACTCTGCAGGCTTAGCAGACACTGGAAATGGAGGCAAACAGTAAAAACATTGTTCCTGTTTTTCTTTAATCGTATTAATATTTCAACAGTGTGACTTCACTGTGAGGACCAGACCAAGGCAGCAGCTGGACACAGCTGTTGTTTGCGCTCATTCATAATCTCCTTCTATCGACAACAGCGCCTTGATTTTCATTTCTATAAGTTATGTGTGAAATGCACACGATGAAGAGAGACTCTCTATTTCATCATGAAAAAAATGTTTGTTTTTACCTTGTTCCATTCTTGTTTTATCAGAGGTAGGGTAGAGGACACTTTCACTAAAATCAACACTTTTTGTTTGTTTTGCTCTCTAATCTCGATCGTCTCCACTTCCTGTTTTGATCTCTGTGGTGTATACTGTCTCTTTATGCTCTGACTACATCTCCCAGAAGCTCCAGTATTATTTACAGGCTGTGTGAGAGCGCCCTCTTGTGCCAGCTGCCAAAAAAGGAAAGACGGATATATGTGTCTTTGGCATTCAAAGAGTTAACCTGAAATAATCTCTGTTTAATGAGTCACTTAACGGCTGTAAATGTTGTTTCACTGCACAGGCATTACTTTGTATTCAGCATTACAGACATAGGTAGGGACCCTGGCTTCACTTTAGGTTTAGGAACAGCCTATGAACAGCTGATTTTAACGTGGGATGGGTTTATGTTGTGGGAAGGGTCGGTGTATTTCATACCGCTGCTAAAGGGTGCCTTAAACATGGCCTTAAAAAAGCCTCTGCTGAAGAGAACAGACTGGGTGGTCAGAAGTTATTAGCAAGCCCAGCGTAGTTAAGAATACGAACAGGATGCAATTGTTGGAAAAACTCTTGAAAAGGTTTGTGCTTTACATTGTTGTTTAACTGCGTCTCATTAATGTTCTTGTTGTTTTCCAGGGCGAGCCCGGCAGGGCCGGGTCTCCAGGCTACAGAGGAGATGAAGGTCCACCTGGACCAGAAGTGAGTCCAACAGGATCCCTGATAGAGTGATTACATCACATTTAAAGGCCCTGAAAACACTTCTAGTCAATCATTTTCTTCCTATTACTGATTAGGAGCCTACTTAAAAAAAGCTGTTTATTTCTGCTCCTTTCAAGTGGATCAGCTGGAAAAAGGTGACATGATTATGAGCACCAATCAGGATTAATCACAAATTGTTTGGTCACTGTTTGATAAAGCTACATGCACACCTGTGGATTTTTTAACAGATTATTTAACACATTATCTCTTTTAGTAGTAATTATTTTTCATGTTACAGAGAACTGAGCTTAAGTGTTTTTCAGTGTTACAGTCATGAGGAATAATATTTTTTTTTTTAAATTTAAAAGTCTAAAATAGAAGAGCTCCTACTGTTAAACCACTGAGAGCTGTTATTATACTGTATATATTAAATCAGGCTAACAATAACCTGGGACTGATTGTATTAAATGAAACCACTGAAGTCATATTTCTATAGTACTTAGAATAGGCACACAAACACATGGCATGTTACATTTCAGATGTTTCTAATCTTTTCGTTCTTTTTATCGCCAAGGGACCCAAAGGACCGCGAGGAATCAAAGGAGCTCCAGGAGACAGAGGTCCGATGGGGGAGAGGGTGAGTGTGGGAGACAGATGTGTGCCATCCCTCATATTTGGTTTGTATATGAGTGTTTGCAGCGTACATCTGCTTCTTAAATTCAGGGAGAAGACGGCGCTCCAGGAAATGGCACTGCAGGTTGTCCTGGTTTCCAGGTGAGTGTTCATAGCAGTGAGTGTCTGTCACGTAGGACACATGAACAGTCCTGAAGGGATCTGAACCTTTCCGTCTGTTTTAGGGTTATCCTGGGTCCCGTGGAGATCCTGGTGAGCCGGTAAGTTTATCTTAAAGTAAAGAGAGAAACAGCTAAAAGTAATCTATTAAAAACAATTCTGGATGAATGTAATGGAGTTAGCGTTTCATGGATGGAAAGCTTAACTCCTGATTATGTGTTTGAAGTTTGCTGCCAACAGTGCGAAACTGTCGCGCTCACTTGACCTCTGATATTTGCCGTGTGACCTTCAGGGTAGCAAAGGAACCCCTGGACCCAAAGGAGACGATGGAGACGCCGGAGAACCAGGCTCTGATGTGAGTCTGCTTCCCACCTTCCTCCTTTTTCGCTCCTGATCTCACTTTATCTTTCCTTAATCCCCTCTTGGCAGAAAGCGCTCACAGGATGTGAGTCATGTCTTGTTTTATGGCTGCATATAGAGTAAATATTTAATTTTTTATTGGTGTTTTTTTTTTAACACTTACAAAGATATCTGATAACATGTTTCTTCTTTCATGTGTCACATTTTGTTTTTCTGCATTAGCCTCTGGTCATACTTTACTTTTTATTTTTCCACCTCGGGTGTTTCGCTCTGCAGCTGGAAATGCTTTCTTTGGTGGATCCCAACACATTTTTGAGTGTGCGTCTTTGGGGAAGAGGGCTTTGAGCTGATGCAGCTGTGTGTATGTCGTTGTCAAGGATACCAGGAAATGAGCGAAAACGATGAAGGGACTGCATCACTCAGCATCCGTTCGTGTGTGATCGCTCGTGCCCATTTTAACCCTTTAACCCCCGGGTTTAAGTCGGTCCTGTTTACTAAAGAATGACTGACCGTTTTCAAGGTTTGTGTTTTATGGCGTAAAACATTTCTGCATGTTTGTACTTGATCTAATCCGTGCATCATAACCTCTTTTGGTCAAGCTTTGGATTTACTGTCAGATCGGTTTACAACTCATCAGGCAGGATTAGATGTGTGCTCTCCAGTTCACTCAGTCATCCCAGTGTTTACCTTTTCCTCATACTGGTTGTGCTTCAGCAGGAACAGCATCATACTCTCCTAACCTCTGTAACTGATTCTGCAGCTGTTGTTAAAGGACTCAGCTTGACCATAAACTCCACACTCTTCTTGATTTCAAACTTGGAAGTATGAATTTTGTTTTGCTCCATTTGACTTTTTCTAAGCTGGTTCTCTGACCGCAAATATAAATAATCAAGACGCCTTAATCAGTCTATAAAAACTAGGGCTGGGAACTGAACTTCAATACTTTTGTAGCACCGACCGAAAAGCTCCGATCCTATCGGGTATCAACAAATGAATCATCTTTCGGTGCCAAATTCTGATACCAGAGAGTCTGTGAACCATGCTCTCAGATGTCTCTATGGACGGGGTGACACGTCCTCTTCAGATTCATAGAGACACTGATCCGTCCCCCCACTTTACCAGCATAAAGAGACAAACATCGCCGTAAAACAGAGCATTAATGTCACTGCAGCAGCGCTGGGAGCTTGGAGTTTGTGTGATTCGACTCGTGATGCGTTCAGTTGTGCGCGAATGTCGGAATTTCCAAACTCCAAGTCAGAATGTAAATCAGAGCCGTCCGTAAAGTCGGATCACGAACCAACCAGACACAGAATTCATGCTATCTGCTCCTGACATAAACAGTAGCTACACATTTTCTTGCTGGGAGCACTAAACTTTGAGGTTAGGATGATCTGAGCTCCAAGTTCTGATTTCCAGTGAACACACCAAACTTTGACAAACTGTCACTCCCCAGGGTCCTAAAGAGGAACCGGTATCAGCCTGTTGATCATCGTCAGACCATTGATTAGTATGTCTACCATGATACAGACCAAATTACACAAAATAACTTATTAAGTTGATAATAATAATAATAATGACCATGATTAAAGCCTAAATTAGAAATTGGCATCATTTGAAAAATTTTTAACGCTACCCAGCCCGAATAAAACCCTGGTAACTTTTGGAAAATGGTTGCCCATATGGTCCTCTAATGAGTGAAATATATCTAATTTTATTGCTAGCATCTGTGACTAAAAAAGAAATTGTTTATTCACCTCATTGTTAGCTTAGCTGGTTAGCTTAGCTTAGTTTAAATACTGGAGCCTCTGTGGACAAAAGTGGTATCAGAGTCCTTTTAGAAAAGTCATTTTACTGCAACAGGCTCTGAAAAATTAGCGATAATCGCGATAATTCATGTATGTAGCATCTGTTAACCATTAAAAAGTTCCTCATTTCAGACTTATCTCGTTTGTTCACTCGTACAAGACGTGTTCAGATGAATTAAGGGAGGTTATCTGGCGTTTGTTTTTTATCCTGGGGCAGTAACCCGTCGAGCCAGACTAGTTGTTTACAGTCTTTATGCTAAGATAAACTCCTGAGATGGTTATCTGCTCATCTGTCTCTCTGAAAATGTCAAACTTCCGTGGTCCGTCCATGACTATGTCTAGCTAAAAAAAAAACAAAAAAAAACACAATAAGATTAAAAAAAATCTGTTCCACTTATCCCCAGAGGCATTCATTCAGTTCCTTTTTTTCCCTCTTTACAGTCAGCTATATCTGCGTCTCCGAACAGTCGCTTGATTGTTTCCACAAGTTTTACACTCGGCCGTTCACTGTTTTGGACAGCACAGTGGAAGAAAGAGCTGCCAGTGTGACTCCAGATCATGAGACATTAAACTGGCCAACAGCACACTCATACCCCATTTCCACCTAAAGGAACCTGCTGCTAGTTAAGTGCTGGTGGTTTAACTTCCTTTGCTCCTTAGTGTTGGTCTCTTTTCCATTGGTAAGGAGTCCAGTCAGAGCCACGTCATTACGTAACTGAAAAACATCAGTACGTCACAGCATTTCTGCTTTTACCTGTATGGCTGCTGAAAGTTTAGGTACATAAACAATCAAATGTATGTGTGCTGTTTGGATAATTCTGATATCGTGGCTGCCAGAGAGACAGAGGTCGTCTATTGCCTGATCACATCCACGACCACAGTACTGGTGGGACACTATTGATCTGGATTTCAGTCAGCAACTGTTTGTGCAAAACTTCTGTGTCCTTTCAGGAGTCCTTTCAATACATTTGTGATGGAACCAGGCAGTATTTATTCTGGTCTTGTTGGTCTCGATAACCCTGCCCCAAGCCCTCAACGTAATCAGTGCTTAGCTGTGGACCAGCAAAGACTTGGTGCTTGTCCGGCCCCAGTTTTAAACACCAGGGGTCGGTGCTTAGGCTGTGGAAACACTAAGAACTGGTCTAGGTCAGGATCTGGCTCTGAACCAGCCCTGGAAGCACCCCGGTGCAAAAGGGGTCTCAGAGAGTCTAAAGCCACTGGTGATTTTTGAGCGACGGGACTTGAATTTTTAAAATATTTTCACACTGTGCAGGCATGTCCTTTTCATGGCCAGAGGGCTCAGGAGGGTGGAGGTGCATCAGAGAAGATAAAGGTGGAGACGGACCTTTTGACATGTTAACCTTTACAACTTGTTAGCAAACACACTTTGGAATGATAATGTACACTTATTAAACCAGGAAGGCCAAACGCTCACATCTGGCTGTGTGTCGCTGGACGTGACTCAAGGTCAGGACGTCGACCGTCGGTGACATGTCCTCTGATCTCTTCGTCTACGAGTGTTTGAAGTCGAGAATGTGCAGTAATTGGAATCGTGTGCGTGTGTGTGTGTGTGTGTGTGTGTGCTCTTATTCAAGGCTGACAGCAGCTATGCATGTTTAAAACCAGGTGGTTGACATTAGCCTTGCTTTCTCTTTCATATCTGCCCACTGTAGGTAGATGGCTGTGAAGCTGCAGAGCAGATTTGCTGCTCCGTCCTCAGATCAAGGAGCAAAAAATGACAATTTGTCCGGCACGTCGAGCCACAAATAAATATTTACGAGAGCGTCAGTGAAAGTGTTTATGCAGTGGAGAGGAGATAAAGTAGGTGTAGCTCTTAATCCTGTTAAAGGGTTCGATATTGTTCATGAGTAATACAGCTGCTAGCTTTCAATCTGCGTGTTTGCAGGACGTTGCGAAGACGTTTCTTAACTCGTTACGCGCTCAGTTTGCAACGTAGCAACGATTTGCAAACAAAGATGCCCACACTTCTTCACGGGCTAACTAGCATTTCTGTTTCCTTTGACTGCTCTCATTGTGGCCGCAGTTAGCAGCTAGCAGCTAGCGGTGCTAGAGCTGTGCAATATGGATAAAATTGTAAATCCTGATATAGACAATTTTATATCCTGATAGTGATATATATATATATATATATATATATATATATATATATATATATATATATATATAAATATGCAATATAGTATTTTTTTTCTGGATGTAACGTTATTTTCTCTTTCCATCGCGCTCTCCTCCGTTCCTCATTCTTTACGTCTGTGCTTCATACAGTTTTGATCTCGCATGATACATGTGGATTATCCAGCCCGACTTTCTTTACAGGGTCTAAACCACAACTGGAGTAACGTTAACGTTAGCGTAGCAACAGAGCTAACCAAGTAGCTACATGTTAAAAATGTGATATAAACAACACAGGCTTTTATCGTATGGTCGAAATTTTTATACCGCACTATGATATATATCGTAATATCGCACGGCTTGAAGCTGATGTTTGCTAAACGTGCAAACATAGCAACAGTGCTAACAGTTGTAACCGCTGTTAGCTAGCCAATAAGACATGCTAACATGCAAGAACATGCCCTAATAGAGGGAGAGTGACCTCCTTATCTGTACAGGTAGACATCACTCCTCTGTAGCATCACGTAGGAAATGGCCTCGCTGCTGTGTCAGTGCTCTGGCTCTTAAAGATGGGATAATTCTCTTTATTCTCCACACATCAGTCCGATCTCACAGTGATCGTCTGTGGGTCGGAGGGCAGCAGCTGCTCTGGAGCGGCCTCACTTTTCACTTCCCACAGCTGAACTGATTTCAGAGGATCAGACTGACTCTCTGCCCTTTGAATCTGTCTTCATCTCTTCATGCCTCTTTTCTCACTGAGTACCAGTCCTTTTGTAAAACAGAATGTCCCTTGTTCCAGCGTTTTTGTCCATTTTAAGTCATAGTTCAAGACCCACAGAATATTTTGACCATATTTTCACCACTTTTTCTCCAGATTCTGTTTTACTCTCTAATCTCGATCGTCTCCACTTCCTGTTTTGATCTCTGTGGTGTATGCCGTCTCTTTATGCTCTTACTACATCTCCCAGAAGCCCCAAAGTTACTCACAGGCTGTGGGACAGCGCCCTCTTGTGCCTGCTGCCAAATATGCTGACGTATAAATACGTCAATGGCACTCAAAGAGTTAAAAAGTGATGTATATTGTGGCCAGATTGCTAAAATATTTGTTAAAATATTATCTGCTATTTTAATTTATTTGCAGTATTTCACTGTGGAAGGTAGTGTATATAAACATAAAAAACACTTTCTCTCATGGTCACATCATATCCAGAGGATGTATCTTGGGTGCATACCCTGACCATTCATTTTTTTTTTAAATTCATGTAAATTTTTTATGCTGATGACACACAGATTTACATTGCTATCCCACCAGGTGGTCCAGATTATTTCTCCAGACTGAGCGTTCAATAACTATCCATTCTTCCAAGATACATTTCATAAAACTTGTTATGGGCCTTTCTCTCACTGTCCTTAAAGTTAATTTTCTCTCTTTTCACAGAACAACGACCCAGGACGTCCAGGATCCAAAGGGGCCAAAGGTCACAGAGGACCAGAGGGCAAGCCGGTAAGAATACCATGGAGCCACATCAATATAGTTCGATTTTTTTTGATTAAAATTATTCAGATCTTCTGCATCCTTTGGACACATAGAGTGGACACAGTAGCTTTTCCTTGATCCTTTGGTGAATTTTGCACCTTTTGGACCTAATGGTTCAAATAAGAGCTATTCAAATGTGGGAAGATGATTCACGTCAAAAACAAAATAAGCACTGATTTACAGATGTTTCTTTTCCCATGCATCTCTGTGGGGAGAAAGTATTTTTGGGTCCAGCGGCATCACATGATGGACCCGGAAGTTGTAATTACATGATTCTGCACAGCTCTCCTCAAACAGGAGAAAACATTTTAATGCACATTTGATTTTCCAGTAAGTATTTACAGCACGAGAACACAAAATAAAATAAAACTACAATGCCTCCGTTCATGATACAGGGTCCCTGCGGTTCCTTAAAAGTCTTAAAAAGTCTGGGTAATTAGCGTCTTAAATTGTCTTAAATTTACCGTAAATTTGCTGTAGGTATTAAACTTTAAGATGGTGTGTTTAATGCCGATAGGAAAACACATTATTTAGAGATTTACTGCAATTTTGCTCGTTATTTTGTTCACAAAGTTCACTTCTTTGTTCATGAAAATTGTGAAATTAAAACTGTAGAAAAAAGTGAAGTGTTATGGCTTCGGTTTATATCACTTTTCACCCAATCTGGAACAGGCGGTACATGTTAGCAGGAACGATTCATAGCTGATCTTTTGGAGGATTTGTTGACAATAAATACAGAATATCAGCAGACTTTAAGACGTTGTATTAACAAGAACAAAGCAAACCACCTGGGCTGTGTACGTCCCTACCTGTGCAGATCCCAGTCACTTAGTTTATTTAATGTCACCACTCAACACAACAACAACACCTTGAAAGTGAAAGCTGGTGTTGTTGGATCATTTGAAACAATGAGCGATGATCGGATCTTAATATAACAGTTTGTGCGCAAAGTCCTTAAACTCTACCCTTTCACACTTTCCCTACTTTCCATCTCCTCCTCCCTTTCCTCCTCTTTCCTTTGCGGCTCTCCTCTCTCTGGCCCGTCCCTGCTGCATATTTCTGCATCAACAGTTAGCATCATGTATTGTTGGGTCAGTTTCTCTCGTCTACAATTAAAGGGTGTCTCTCTCTCTCTCTCTCTCTCTCTCTCTCTCTCTCTCTGTCTCTCTCTCTCTCTTTGTGTGCACACACTGGCGTCTTTGTCGCAGAAAAGAATGCTCTTAAACTGAATTTAATGTCCGCTAAAATGAAACAGATGGTTTTCCTGCAGTCGAAGGGAGGAAAAAAAAATAAATAAAATGCTGTGGCAATGAACTTCTGGCAGATTCGCATGTTGCTGCAGGAAGATAGCGGCATGCACAAATGTGTGGGTGTGGATGTGGGTTCGGTGACTTAGGGGTTCAGAGGAGTGATGGTTTTTCCAATGAATCACTTTTTTGTTTGCTCTGTCATCTTGAAGCCAGACCAGATAAACTCTTGTCTGGCCAGTTTTTTATTTTTTATTTTTTTTATTAAACCGATAAACACATCTATCAGGGCCATGAATCACTCAGTCCCCCTTTTTTCTCTTCTCACTCGTTCTCTTTCCTCTCTTTCGCAGGGACCTCCAGGGCCTCCTGGACCACCAGGAACTGATGTGAGTAGAAAAAGAATTGAATCGGTCCCTTTAATGGTAACCCTCGTCCTCAGCTAAGCTCCACTCCCTCCCGAGGCTGCGCTAGTTTTGACTTTAAAACTGATACTGTCTGTTCAGGCAAAGACACACATTCAATTTCCTGAACATGAAAAAAAACTGTTTCCTTTCACAGACCACTTCTTTCAGAAATACATCCCCATTGTTGTTTTTTTTCCTTGTGGAGCAGCTTGAAACGCTCCTGTCCACATAAAGTTATGTAATGTGATTTAACGGTGCATCGGCGTACTGTAACATCGTGCTCCACCTCTCTCCTCAGGAATGTGAGATCCTGGATATCATCATGAAGCTCTGCTGTAAGTTAAACTCTCAACACAAACGAAGCCACATGTCGGCAATGTGAAGCACTCAGTCCCTGATTAGCAAAACATGCAATCAAGTCCTGAAGAATTTCAGGGTCACACGGGTTATGTTGTTATTTCTTGCACGGTTAATTAACGTTGATTTGTGTTTTTTTTTCCCCTCCGTCCTCTCCTAACAGCTTGTTGTGGTAAGTTTGTGCTCAATCTAAAACAAAATCATTGTCACAATCCTGCTGCGTGGCTTTTACCATCCTTTATGTGTTTGTCCGCAGAGTGTCGGTGTGCACCCATGGACCTGGCGTTCATCGTGGACAGCTCGGAGAGTATCGGCGCTTCAAACTTTGCTCTCTCCAAAGACTTTATCATCACGATCGTAGACAGACTGACCAAAGACCAGCAGCTCAAGGTAAAGTCCTTGCAATATCCATCTTTTCCAGCATTTGACCTTGTATTTGGGTTCAAAATGACACCAAAATACCAAATCTGTTTTCAGAGAAATGCTGCAGAAAACATGAATGAAAAATATTGTCTCTGTTGGTGCAACCTTTGCTTTTTACTGTATGTCTCTCCAGTGACTCTCCTCTTCCAGTTTGGTTGTAATTACTCAGGATGGGCGGGACGCAGAGCGAAACACATGACGACATAACACTCAAAGCTTTTCTTTCCAGTTTTCAGGTAATGACTCAGGACTGAGCGTCGTCCAGTACAGTGGATCTCAAGCCCAAGAAGCCGTCCGAGTGAACAGCACCGTGAACCTCGCCACGTTTAAAGAGTGAGTTCACTTCATCCGTGAGACGCTATCTGAGAGGAAGTCTGTGTTTTAGCATTGCAATGAGCAAATAATCCTCTCTGAGAACAAGCAGATGCTAGTGAATGTGTTTGCTGTCTTTTTAACTCTCTGAGTGCCAGCCGTGTTTTTGTCCATTTTCAGTCATATTTCTAGACCCACACAATCTTCTGTACTATGTGTGAGAACGTGATCGGTGACCTGCTGCTGAAAAAACACTTTGACGTCAAAATACGTCAATGGCACTCAAAGAGTTAAGAGTGAGGAGAGAAATTATAATATCATCTTTTTGCACCCAATTCAGCTCCACAACATTTTGAGCCGAGCTCAGTGTAAGACAGGAAGTGATGGGATACACTTATCTCATTTGTCTTATTTACTCATTTGTGTATTTATCATGTTTATTGCGAATAGAAAATGATATGTTATTTGATATGTTGCATGAAGATTGAAAGTCATTGATCGTTGATTTCCCGGGTCATTTCCTGCGTACAGGCTTGTGAGGAACTTGAGATGGATGGCTGAGGCCACGTACACGGGCGAGGCTCTGGATTACGCTCTGAAGAAGACAATCAGCCTGATGACGCATGAGAACAAGGTGGTCATCGTTCTCACAGATGGACGTTCTGATATTTTGAGGGACAAGGTTCCCCTCAACGTGCTCTGCGGTAAAGGTCTGCGGGTGAGTACGACACAACTGGACAGACATCATCCTCCGGTCTGTGGAGCCTCCATCACTCCTGAACAGTAGCTTTAGCCTGTTAGCTGCTAGCATCCGTCTGATTAGCTGCATTAGCATTAGCTTAGCTCATACCCTTTGGATTAAACTAGAAGTATTTCTGTGATATTTTACACAAGGTGCACATTACATTTGATGTCTTGACTGAGTCACCTGGGGAGTTTTTCAAAATAAAACGAACCATGGCTGCAGCAGGAAGCTGCTGGTACAGGTGTGTTGACTTTAAGCCAAGGTCAAAACTTCACTGGTTATACTTACAGCTAGCTGTCTTCTCTTTGGGCTGTTAACATGCAGAAGTGGACACAGTGGACGTTCTTACCACACTAGTAGATGAACAAAGTACCCGCTAAGCTAACGACCTCCTCGTTCCTCTCCAGGTGGGTGGTTTAGGAGTGAAGGACTACTTTGGCCGTGATCCTAACCCTGAGCAGCTTGGGGAGCTGGTTTGTAAGAGTGACCCTAAACCAGGCTTTTCTCTTGTCCTGGAAAACTACGCCGAGCTGCTGGATGACTCTTTCCTGCAGAACCTCACATCCAGAATCTGTCAAGGTAAACGTCAGTCGCTCTTCCTGAGATTCATACCATTTATTTTTCCGTTGGGGGAGTTTTTCCTCAGTCGCTTTGAGGGTCGTTTGTGATATTTGGCTCCACAAATAACACTCATCATAGGAAATTTGTACCAAACTCCAATAAACTGACTTATGAATCTTTGTTCTTCTGTCATTCAGAGAAGAAGTGCCCAGATTACAAATGTCCCAGTAAGTCTATTTTTCTTTATTTCAATCATAATAGTTTTGGGTTTTTTTTGCCTTATCTTCCTGCTGTTGGCCCAGTTTGCCTTTTACATCTTTAGTAACATTTCCTCCCTGTACAAACTGTACAAACACATGAAAAATGATTTGTTTAAATGCTATTAATGCCGACTCGCTGCCTCTTTTAGCCTGCCAACTGGAAACCACTTTTGATCTGTGTGTGTGCGTGTGTGTGTGTGTGTGTGTGTGTGTGTGTTGCAGTCACTTTCTCTGAAAGTGCCGACATTTTGGTGATGATGGACAGCTCGGCCAGCGTGGGTCAGAAGAACTTCGACACGACCAAGGACTTCGTGCGCCTCTTGGCCGAGCGTTTCCTGACAGCCGAGGCGAAGGGGGCGACTGTCAAAGTGGGCGTGGCCCAGTACAGCCGAGACGCTCGCATGGAGCAGGCGCCAACCACCAATTTGACCGTCCTGTCCGATAAGATCGAGAAGGCGGTGTTCCAGAACGACGGCACCAAGCTGTTAGGGGCCCTGGACTTCGCTGTTAAGAACCTGCGCGGCCGCGGCGACGCGTCGGGAGGCAGAAAGAAGCTGGTGCTGTTCTCTGACGGCAGGTCCCAGGACATCACCGAGGCCCAGCTGGAGAGCAGCGTTAGGGATGTGGCGGCGGCCGGGGTGGAGCTCTTTGTCATCACCGTTGGCAACCAGATCAACGAGGCTAACCTGCGCACGCTGGTGAGCAGGGGGCGGCAGGACGACATCACCTACGCCCAGCGCCACCTGTTCCGTGTCTCGGACTACGCGTCGCTGCTCCGCGGGGTCTTCCACCAAACCGTCTCCCGCAGGGTGTCCACCATGTCCTGAGCGCAGGGCCCCGAACATCAGGACCAACACGCTTTAGATCTTTAGTACCAATATGAATATTCAGTCTCACTCATTTACCGTACACTGTTAGAAAGAAAAAAAAAAAGACATGTCGCAAAATGTCAAATGATTGTGTGGCAGGTAAATGTCTCCATGAAATATCCTTTTTATTGTTTTTTTTTTATTATTTTACCCTGAGTTGAGTCTTCAAGGCAGATTATCTCAGGCTGTGTGAGTTTTCCACCTTCTATGTTGGGATCATTAGACTATAACCCAAATAATGGTGCTAACATAAACAATGTAAGAGTTTTAGAACACGACTGGAAGAAATATCTGCCTGGCAGGCCAGTTTTAGGGTAAAAATGTGTTAAATTAGGTCGCTTCAGTCCTGGAGAGTCATCTGTGACGGCCACGACTAAATCAAATAACTGTCAAAGACGTTAGGCGGATTTCTCCTCAGGTATTCTGCATCAGTCTGGAGCTGAAAACACTTCGCTCTCCTCTCTCTCCAGGACTGGAGCTCCTGCTCTTCGAAGGATTTATGTTTCGGGTTTAATGTTGACTTGTTTTTTGTAGCTCTTACCACTTTTTCAAGTGCTGTCGGATTTGTGGTGTCACAATTTTAGAACGTAAGCGAAGTGAGTACCTGAATGATTGGCAACCTGGAAGGCTGGTGTTCTGCCGAATTGTCGTACCTCAGCGAAACGTCCTACCCTGTGCTTTTTCCAAGCTGCTTAACCCCACCTCCTTACCCTAAATCCTAAGACCTAAGGCGTATGCTCAGTGGGGCTTGGTAGGACGTCTCTGCGGGAGGTAGGAAGGATTTACAGAACACCGGCGCGTGATTGGTCAGTCGACTTTATTCCCAGCTCGGTGAACAAAACTCACAGCCGACATCACTTGAAAACTCTCTCAGCTCTGTTCAGGATATGACTCCAAACAAACCCGTCAGCGCTTCACCTGGTACTGATGAGGACCACAGCTGGAAACAACATGTGTGATTCTAGTGTGTGTGTGTGTGTGTGTGTGTGTGCATCAATTACCTGTGTATGTGTGGAGGGGATTTTTTTTTAGGCTAATGTGCAGCCTTGGGCGATCGTACTATAAACAGTTGTGCTGAGGTCACTGGTTCAAATGACAGAAAGCTGTTACCTGTTAACTGTCTCACACACACACACACACACACACACACACGTTTGTGCTTCATCAGTGAGGTAGGAAAACATCTGTCATGGTTGAAGTCTGGAAAAGAAAGCTAAATGGGCTGGAGCCGTTCTCACAGAAAACAAAGTGTACCTTTTTGATCCCCTCCACTTTCAGTTGCTCACCTCTGGTTTGGTCGTCAGCCGCTGCGCTGGCCTTATCGTCTGTGGTGCTATTAGTGTCAGTGCATCAGCCTCTACCCATGCTGTCACCTGAGGACACCTCAGCAGCGTTGTAAGAGCTCCTTCAATAAAGGTTGCTACACCAAAAGTGTGTCAGCTCACATTTGTCCACACAAATCTGTTTCTTCTGATGCCAGTTTACAAAGATGGTTTTCATAATGTTCATGCATAAATAAACCTCTACAGAGCTTAGACATGGATTCACTCTCTATGGGATTTACAGCGGACTGAAAGTGCTTAATGAATTGATCAGACCAGCTGCTCTGTTTGTCTCAAAGAGCCTCCAGCATCATTTCAGAGCTTTAATTCAGCAATTTAAACTGAATTCACCCTTTTAGACCCAAATTTGAGCCAGAACACTGGAATTCACTGAGAAGTCAGAAATGAATCCAGAATAATAAAAAAAACAACCACTAAAACACATTTTTCTGTTACTGTAAGGCGCTTAATATTAAATGTTGTAAAGGGCTGTATAAATAAATTTGATTTGATTTGTTCAGGAAATAACTGGAATGTAACATATCAGTTAAGAAATAGCAATAATGTGCTGTAAATAATGTAAATCATTAAATTTGAAAATGCATTCAACAATTATTATATTTTAGCTTTAAATATATCATTTTGATCAAAGAGCTTGCACATTCTGGTGGATTAACCATTACAGAAAGTTGGCGCCAAGGCGGCGGCAACTTTGTTTTTATTTTAAAGTTACCCTCTCCGCCAAGGAGGTTATGTTTTCACCTGTGTTTGTTGGTTTGTTAGTTTGCAAAATACACTCAAAAAGTTGTGGACAGATTTTGATGAAATTGTCAGGGTTGGTCAGAAGTGGCCTAACTTAAAACTGATTAATTTTTGGTGGTGACGTTGAATCGCGTCAGATTCGGTGAAAACATAACCTCCTTGGTGGAGGTAATATTAGTAATATTGTTAATTCAGGGCAGCGGTGGTGAAGATCTCACTCTGTGTGGTGGGATAATGTTTTTTTTAGCGTTGTATATATTTCTGTGCATAAACAAGCTCTGAAAGTAACAACACTCTGTCACTCTCAATGTCGTGCCTTCTTCCTCTGTAACATGGTGACGTCACCAAGTAGCGTCTCGTTTCGCTCGCCCTCAAACATAGTTATACATTCGATATACCATCTGTAGCTAGTGTAGCACAGAAGTAGTTAATAATGTGCTAATTTGCTCCGCTAATGTTAGCTCTGTAGGGTTCCAGGTAATGAATGTCACTGTAACACACAGGCTCCAGGCACAATGACAACGAAGAAAAACTGAAAAACGTTTGGTAGACAGGCGTCCTGCTGCTTTGGTGTCAAAATACGTCAATGACACCCAAAGAGTTAAAATATGTATATATACGTCTTTCCTTTTTTCAGAAGGAAGTGGAGACGATCGAGATTAGAGAGCAAAACAAACAGAATCTGGACAAAAAGTGGTGATTTTGGTGAAAGTGTCCTCTACTCTACCTCTGATAAAACAAGAATGGAACAAGGTAAAAACAAACATTTTTTTCATGATGAAATAGAGAGTCTCTTCTTTCATTTGAACTATTCAGTGTTTTCAGAGACATAGTACAAAATATTCTGTGGGTCTAGAAATATGACTGAAAATGGACAAAAACGCTGGAACAAGACACTTAATGTTTTAAAAAAAGGTCTGGCACTTAATCTAGAATTACAATCTTTTTAAGTCACCTGTGATGAGGCAGGGCGCTCAGAATAAAACCCTCAAATCATGTTTTTTCACCCAGATTCAGAGTGACAGACATCTCTGACGGTCACGCAAAGTTCATATTATCATTCGTAACTTTAAATAGTTTGAAATCATATAACAAAAGTGGTGGTATGTTAACAACCTGTTTCACACTGCTGCCATCTGACTGCTCGCTCTTCTTCTCTGATGACTGTCAGTGATGACATCACGCCCCCTGGTCTCAGCAATTACCTTAATGGGTAAAATATTATAATGACCACTAATAAAAGTTTAGATAAAATAAATAATAAAAGTTGCCAAAAAAGCAGATTTATTCTCTAATGGCTGGATGCAGCAGAGTGACGGGCCTGAAGGCAGACTGTGTCAGCAAGTACGTACCTGCTCAGTGACACGACTCTATCAGCTCTGTGACCTTTGACCTCCCTATTGAGAAGAATTCCTCCTTTAGGGGTCAAAGGTGTATCACAGTAAAAAGACATACAGTAGCTCACAAGGACAGGCAAAGCTCCCAGACTGTCCTCTTCTCCTCTGTGAGACTGGAGCGTTCAAATAAAACATGTGGCTCATTGAATCTCCTGAATGCAGCAGAATTTCAGTGGAACCGTCTCGGTTTGAGTTTCCTGCTTGGTCCTGATGTCGAGCCACAGATTTGATTTCCTGCTCCGTGCACACGCATGCACTGTTTGATGCATCTCTTCCCTGTTTGTTTGGTTGTTTGTGCCCTCTTGCATGGTTGTTTGTGCCCTCTTGCATGGCCGTGCAGTGTGCATGTTTGTCTGTGATGTGTGATTTGTGCATATGCGGCCATGTGTTTGAGTATGAGGGGGACTGCTCCTCAGAAATTTGTCTTGGCACCTCTGCAGTTTTTTCTCAGACCTAATTTCCTCCCTCCTGCTTTCTGAATACACTTCTCACTACTATCTTACTCTCAGACCTCGGCGCAACCCTTTCTCCAGCAACCATAAGTTTTGCACATGGACTTCAGTGTGTGTGTGTGTGTGTGTGTGTGTGTGTGTTCATGATGCACTGGGCTAATGACTCCCAGCTGCTTTGTCTGAACACAAAGCACATCTGGAGGAAAGGACAGGAGAAGAATCCAACAAAGGCAGAAATGTTAGCTTTTCATAAGTTTAATGTAACATGCTGCCTGTTAGCATCTGGTATTCAGGAGCTGCAAACATCTGGCAGAGCTGCATCCCTTTGTTAACATATGCAGACAGTCATATCTGTGCACGCTGCAGACAGCACCAACACTGTCGGTGCATGTTCTACGTTTTTTTATTGTCTTTTGCTGATGTCACTTGAGTTCACATCCGTCCCTTGTGTGTTTTCCGTGGAACATGAAGGGGAACGATGCAGCGATGTTGGGAAAGTCAAGCTTTTTTATGATTCTGGAACCGATTATGTAAAATCCCCCCAGACTGAAACGCTCTCAGTCCATGTGAAAGAAATGATGAAAAAAAAACTCTTAAAGAGTGAGACAGAGAGACACAGAGAGAGGCTGGTTTACTCTCATTTAGGGGGGAGGTCATTCCTAATCTATGAGTCACAGTTTTAAGAGAGACCAGAACCCCCCCACCATACACCCGCCTCCATTCCCCTCTCCTTCTCTTTTTAAGGAAAAACTCTTCCCGGGCCAACATGAGAGAGAACAGCTTCAGAGAGTCACATAAATGTGGCCAGCAGCTGCCTTTTTCCTCCTCCTCCTCTCCTTTTCTGCTGCTCTCACCTCCAACCATCTTTAACCTGACCGCCGCCCTGCTGCAGCAGCAGATACAGCCCAGATAAAAATCATCGATGTCCGCCTCTGGGATGTGCAGTGGTGTCATTTGGCCTATTCTGGGGAGGCTGAAGCCCCCCTAAAATATTCTTAAGCCCTCCTAAATAATATGGCGAGTTTTATTTCCTTTTTTACAAAGATTCTTTGTAAAAGCATTCATGACAAAACAACAGTACAAAGAAATATATTGATGTGTGAATTAATTGCACCAAAAAACACTGATGGCAGTGGCATCATTAGGCATATTCTTCTTAAGCCCCCCTTGTTTTGTTTTTTTTACAAAAAAATGCAGAAATATGGCCACAATATGAGTTTAAATAAAGAATCATATGACCTTGCATTATTAATAAATTCCTTCAATATAGTCCCCGCCCCAAGCCCCCTTGTCCTTAAAACCTAGCGGCGCCCCTGTTGATGTGCTATTCATAAAGTCTCTGGTGTTTCACATCAGCACCTGCCAACCCCTCACCCCCTCCTCCCTCTTCAGCTGATAGCCTCCCATGTAACGGATGTGGACTTGGATGTTAAAGCCTGTTCCCAACATGGCCTCTCGTGTCCTGGTCTGGATAACACATTAGTGGCAGTGTTAAACGCACTGGCAGCTCTGCAGACGAACGTCAGAGAACTGAAGCAAGTTGCAGCTTCGCTGTTACTCTCTAGTGTTTCTGATCAGCAATAATGGAATCACAAGGAACTCTGCATGAACATGTGTACATGTACATACAAATCCTCTAACAGGAGACCTCCCACCATGTCACTGATGCTTACAGCACAGACATGACCAGGCAAAGAGACGGCCGAAGCACCTACATGATTATAAACACAGCGAGCAGACTCCTGGACGGTCTGTTAGTGTTTATAGCCAGTATAAACTCCTCTCACTCGGCCTGCTAATTGTAACCAGACCATGTTTATGCGTATGGGGGTAAGTCTGCTCTGTTTCAAACTGGCCCATGCATGGAGCGCAGTGATGCCTCCTAAATGCTCCATATCCCAGATACATGAAAGCTCAGCATCCCTCACATGTTCCAGCGACATGATCATAACGACCACAGCATCACAGGCTGTTTTGAGGCATTATGGGATGGGGTGGCATCCTCTTTCACTGGCTCATGGCACTGGCGGTGCACGCGCGCGCGCTCACACGGGTTCTCGCGGAGCCATGGCGCCTCCATGCGGACAGCACTGGGCTGAGTGGTGCGCGTACTTGGAGGAGGGATCAGGGCTTGTCGCTGGGGCTGGACCGGGACGGGAGAGCGAACGGACGGGCTCTTCTGCGGGAAGTAAACGCGCGTCCAGGGCTTCAATTCACCGCTTTCTACCTCCCTTATCCCCCCTTTTGTTTCTCATCTTGTTCCCTCCTGCTGGCATGAGGAGTTAATCACCGGAGGATCAGCTGCGCACCAAGTTTTGAAGGGGTTTGGAAAGAGTTCGGGTAAGCAGCGCTTTTTACGCACAACAGTGTGCCATTCCTCCTCTCTCCGTGCCTTTCTTTTTGCCTTGTGTCTCTCTGTTTGTCTTCTTTTGGCTCTTTGCATGTCTTCACATTTACTTATGTGAGAGTTTTCTTGCTCAGCTGAACCGAACTTTGGGTGCGTAACTCCTTCACAATTCATGAACTAATTCTCCAGAAAAGCTGTCACGGGCTCTTTGAGTGGTGCTGTTATCCCTGCATGTCTTTGCATGATATTGACCTGCTGTGGGGACTCCCACTCATTCCTCCTGGCCTGGACAGTGCAGGGAACATCTGCAGGAGCGACTCCTCCGCTGCGCGCAGCTGTCAGTCCGCCAGAGGGAGCCACAGCAGAGCGCGGGGCCCTCACTCTGTTGGTCGGTGTGCTCTGGACATGTTAGGCCCTAAAATGATGCCTGAAAATATAGTTTTCCTGTATATGAGTGGATTAGAAGAGATTTCAGCAGGTGTGAGGTTACTGTACCACAAAGGACAGGCAGTTTTTGATTTGCAGACAGTCTTTGGACATTCTTTGATGAAAAGCAGAGTTTCTCAAACTTTTTCAGACAATGAACCACTTCAGGGACTCTCCAGATATCCCCAAAATCAATAGACTGGTACTATTACACAGGATCGTTATCAACGGTATTATTGACAGCAGTATTACAAACTCTTTTTCTTCTTAATAAGAAGAATTGTGCTGCTTTTTGTGAGACTGACTCCACATTGATCCAGTTCTGCTGCTTTGTTTTCAATACATGTGAAAAATCCAACAGTGGAAATGGCATCAGTAGTCTCAGAGTAAAGTCAAATTTTATGTAGTCGCTGGATTTCCATGTTCGCACTGAATGTCATGGCTTTGAGAGTTCTCGTCCTAAAGTTGTTGCTCCTCACCTGTCGCCTCAGAGGTTTCATTTGTTTTTGTTTTTTTTTAATTGACCCTGTCTTAAGCTGCCCATCCATTTCATCACTTTGACCACGCCGATCATTTTTTATGTAAACCGTTAATACCGCCGCAGATCAGTAGGTGGTGTCGCAAAAACGAGCGGCTACACAAAAGGCAGCAAAAACAATTCAGATACTAAGGCTGATGTAGAGGCGATGGACAGACACCAAAGGCTTTGTTGACATGTTGCTACCAGCTGAGTGTTGAGGATGTGAGGTCAGCCTGAGGCCTGGGTTATTAACTCTTTGAGTGCCAGCTGTTTTTTTTTTAAACAGGAAGTGTCTTGTTCCAGTGTTTTTGCCCATTTTGAGTCATATTTGTAGACCCACAGAATATTTTGAAAAAAATGTTTGTTTTTATCTTGTTCCATTCTTGTTTTATCAGAGGTAGAGTAGAGGACACTTTCACCAAAATCACCACTTTTTGTCCAGATTCTGTTTGTTTTGCTCTCTAATCTCGATCGTCTCCACTTCCTGTTTTGATCTCTGTGGTGTATACCGTCTCTTTATGCTCTGACTACATCTCCCAGAAGCCCCAGCATTACTCACAGGCTGTGTTAGAGCGCCCTCTTGTGCCTGCTGCTGAAAAAACACATTGACATATAAATACATCAGTGGCACTCAAAAAGTTAATCAGGCATCAGATATGTGCATCATGCCCTGAATTCCTCATATCAAGAGAGTGTGAGTCTGTGATTAACTCTTTGGGTGCCAAAAATGTATAATCATGTCATTTAAAATAGAAACCTTGCAAACCTTGGCAAAACAAAACACACATTTCATGATGAAATAGAGAGTCTCTTCTTTCATTTGAGCTATTCAATGTTTTCAGAGACATAGTACAAAATATTCTGTGGGTCTAGAAATATGACTCAAAATGGGCAAAAACACTGGAACAAGACACTTTTTATAAAACTGGCACTCAAAGAGTTAACAGATGGTTTCTATTGGAATATGAACACCTGAGACGGCAGGTCCTGCATGACTGTCAGAATAAACATGATGCATGGACAGAGGGTCGCTGTGAGGGAAGGCTTAGCCTCTGGAGAGCAGCACACTGAGGCTCTCTGCTTATTCTCTGCTGCCAAACTCATCCAGAGTGTGTTCAGTCTGTGTCATCATTCAAAGTCATGTGTGTTTATTCTTTTCTTGACTGAGAGGATGAGGTGGTTTGTATAGAAAAGATAATTAGTTCCATATTTAGCCTTGGACCTGCTCGATATCATTGAACTTCTGCTGGTTTCTGCATGATGAGAGATCAGACACTTCTTCCAGCGTCGGCCACTTCCATTTCAACTCATGTTACGCTTTCAAACCTATTACATAACTCTGTGGCAGCCATTTTGTTCCCCGGGCAACAGTCATTGAGCTATTCCTCACACAGTTAGCGCACACTGATACCAGACGAAGCATCCAGATGGAGAAATTTCTTTTATTTCGCAAAGTACTCTGGCAGTCAACTCCTCTACATGATGAAATCCATGCAGCATGTGGAATGATAAGAACATATTCAGTATTTTCTGTATTACATCACAGTGTAAGGCAGTGCTGGTTATTTAAAACAATAATCACATAATGTGGTCGTTTCTTGGTATCAAAGAGTCATGTATGTCGTTGCAGTGCTTAGCCTGTATTATTGTTCTCCCTTTATTGACTTTGAGAGATGAAGTGGGAACTGAACAAACCTTCATGTGTCAGACAGGAGAAGAGGAAGATGCTGGGGTTAGAGGTCATCGTCCTCTGCCTTCTTTTTGGCGCCTTGACTCACGGCCAGACGTCGCAGTGCAGCAGTGAGTGCGGTGACACTGAACCCTTGCCTCTCCGCCATAGTAACGTTTATGTTAATATGTCTCGGACATAACACTTAACGTGTCATCTTGCAGGCTTTCAATGTGTTGTGTGTGTGTGTTTTCCCTCCAGAGAAGAATGAATGCATATTAGACGTGTACTTCACCATCGACACGTCTGAGACCATCGCCCTGCAAGAGCCTCCTCCTGGAGCGCTGGTGGAGAGCATCAAGGTTCCTCGTTTATTCGTTTTTATCACCTGAGAACTCAACACAGAATATCCCTGCAGGCTGTGTATTTGCATCGTTTGTCTAACGCAGCGTGTCTGGTTTTTGCAGCAATTCGTTGAGCAGTTTGCGATGCGTTTGGATGATGTCGAACTCAGAGGTGCTGTGCGGGTCAACTGGAACATTGGTGGACTGCACTTCTCCCAAATTACCGAAGAGTTCAGCCCCATCGGACCCAAAAGCAGTTTCATTACTGTGAGTGTCGCACGTTCACGTCCCAAAGTTAAAGTGTTACCTTTAGTTTAATAACTCCAGGAAACATCACATCTTTGTTAAATGTTCATCTTTCCTTCCTATGAATGGAGATTTTGGACCTGTAATCACACCCAACAGGAGTTTTATATGAGAGATAAAAGGGCAAATTTGTGTCATCTTTAGTTTTTTTTTCTTTTCTTAGCCTACCACACACATATTAACACCATAGACTGTATATAAAGAGTGGATGGAGCTATCGTGACATTTGGTTTGTGAACAACGCCAACGAAGCCAATACGGAAGTAACTTAAACTTGCATTCTCTCTAACAGCCAGCAGAGGGCGATACTGGTGGTTTCAAAAAGAAGTCAGTTTGTATTGAAGTCTATGGGAAAATGACTCTTTTCTCTCCTGCTGTATTACCTCTGTAAATACTATAAGTAGGAGTTTTTGGTCTCAGTGGTTAGTTTAAATAATGTTTTAATACATCAGGGTGTCCGTTTTTTACAAATAATCAGTTGTGGGCCATCACAACCTAGAAAAATTAAAACTAGTGAAATTTTTTTTTTTTTTTAGCTTTTACACCTGAATAAAGGCATCAACCGATCAGGTTGTGTGGGTCGGGTTAAGATCTGGGTTGGCTCTGTAGTCCGAACCAGTAGAGCAAACTTTAATACTTCTTTCAACATTGACAACGGCAGCAAAGACCACATCCACTCCTTACATTTTTATCTTTCGTGATGAAAGCCCAAGACGTAATATTTGCAGTTGAGTTTTTTGCATTCTCATGTTGTTTTTTAGTCACATATAAAGGCTCGTAGTCTCATATCATTTCATTGATACCTTCAGGGCCTCTGAGGGTCTTAGTTTCCAAGTGGTAAACTCGCCTTCACGAGTCACAACTGTCACTGTTTCCAGGGCGTCAAAGGAATCCGTTACTTGGGAAAGGGCACCTACATCGACTGCGCCATCGGCAACATGACCCAGCAAATGCTGAGATCGACCTCATCCCCCAGCCTCCGATTCGGTGTGATCATCACCGACGGCCACTCGACTGGGAGTGTGTGTGGGGGCATCAAAAAGACAGCGGAGCATGCACGCGATCCGAATGGTTCGAACATACGATTGTTTGTCGTGGCCGCGTCAAGGAACATCGAAGAGGCGGCGCTGAGGGAGATCGCCAGCTCTCCTGCCTCTGTCTACAGGAGGGAATTCATGGCGGTGGATCTGAGCCAGGGCAGAGCGGCCATTCACACAGAAACCATCGACCGAATCATCAACACCATGGTAGAACACAAACACACCAGCAGAGACACACAGAGGAAGGATCAGTGGCGCCTCAGTTAACACCCTCTAACTTTTGTCTTCACAGAAACATTTGGCGTACTCAGAGGTAAGAGCGCACGCACAGCTGACGATCACAAAGATTTAAGTTGCCGACTCACTGCTGACCGTTTGACTTGATTTCCTGTTTGACGCAGTGTTACAAAGTGTCCTGTCTGGAGACAAAAGGGCCTGAAGGTCCAAAAGGCCCCAGAGGACAAAAAGTAAGCGTCACACATACACACTTTTACAGAATATGCACACCAGTCACTTTCATCCTCACACATATTTCCACCCAATGACTGCAGGGAGCTAAAGGAGACAACGGAGAGCCGGGTATAAAAGGAGAAAGAGGTCGCCCTGGAGACCCCGGTATTGAGGGTCCCATCGGTCAGCCCGGTCCCAAAGTAAGACACCGAACATCCACCTCCCCATCGTTTACTATTCAATACAGTGTGTTTGTTTATAGATTGTTCTAATCGCTTTCTTTCATTGCGTTTTTCTTTTTCCTCTCTGTAGGGATTACCAGGTCTTAAAGGCGAGAAGGTGAGGCATCACTTTCCTTTTACTTGGATTGAGTCAATGAAATCATTTGGTTTGTAGATGGATCATAATAGAATATAGCCAATTCATAATCTGTCAATGAATAAGCACGTATTGATCGTACGTTAACCACTGTTGCTCTTCTGTCTGCCCACAGGGAGAGCTTGGATCTCAGGGGAAAAAGGTAGGGCGTTTTTTTTTTTTTGTTCCATAATCATATCTTTTGCTTTTCAATCATTTTGGAAAGGTGTCACTCTGTCTCCACTAATTGTCTCTTCTTCCATGTCATTAGGGCGTGGCTGGCATCCCAGGACGCCATGGAACGGATGGACAGAAGGTAGGCGGCGTACTAAATATCTGCTGGTTTTGCAGCGAAGCTTTAAGATTTGCGATGCATTTTTATTCCCTTTGTCTTCCTCTTCCCAGGGTAAAATTGGACGGATCGGTGCTCCTGGCTGCAAAGGAGACCCAGGCGACAGAGTATGGCGTTCGACACATTTTGAAATGATCATATCATATCATATCCATATCATGTTGGCCTATTCATGGTGTGGGTTTGATGCTTTGTAGGGTCCCGATGGTTACCCCGGAGATGTCGGTGAACGTGGTTTTCCTGGAAGTGAAGGAGATAAGGTACGTGGCGTTCTCCAACAGCCACACAAGCTTTGGTTAAACTCTGCCTGACTGTGTTTGTGCTTGTGACCTGTTTTCAGGGTGATCCCGGTCGCTCCGGAAGACCTGGTCCCTCTGGGCCGCCTGGGGAGGCTGGACCGAAGGTAAACCAGAACACAGGGACAGGGATATCTGATCTTTGCTTGGACAGATACTGGGTCTGAGGTCTGGTTAAGTGGTTTGAGGAATATCAGAGGTGAAACTCCGGTGCTTCTTCCACAGGGAGAGAGGGGAAGTCCTGGATCACCTGGCTCGCCCGGACTGAAGGGAAGCTCAGTAAGACTCATCGTCGTAGACAGAAATACACACACAAACACACACTCATTATAAGCATTGTGTAGCTCACCTGTGTGTTGTTTTACCAAGGGAATCCCTGGAGGTATAGGATCCAGAGGAGAGCCGGTAAGAACATTTGATTCAACCTAATATTCCCCTTCATCGTTGGCCTGCAGCAGCTTTGAGCTAATTTTCTAATCGCTCTTGTGTTTTAGGGGAGAAGAGGAGACTATGGGCCAAAGGGTGCTCAAGGGCCAGATGGAGTTAAGGGAGACAAGGTAAGAGTTTACATAGACAATCATATGCAAAGCGCAAAAAAATTCTGTCTTGTTAACCTGTTGCCTCGGTTCAAATGGTTTGTGTCTTTGAGCTACTTCAGTCCACCACTAGAGGAGCTCAGCGCTGGTTTTATGTTTCAGGGCGAGATGGGGCCAGAGGGCTTGAGAGGACTTCCAGGTGAATCCGGAAACAAAGGAGCCAAGGTGAGCAGAGCAAGGGTTATGTTTATAATCTGTGCTTGTTCATATGAACGCCGTGCACAACTCTTTAATCGACCCACTATTGTTGCTCCTGTCCTCAACTTGAACAGGGAGACAATGGACTGCCAGGCCCCAGAGGACCCCCGGGGACACCAGGAGAGGCTGGGAGGAATGTAGGTAGATGAAGGTTAAAGGCATCATGTGGAGCAGAAACATCTAGTTCACATTAACACTATTTGTATTCCAGGGTACCAGAGGTGACCCTGGTGATGCTGGACCTAGAGGAGAACCTGGACCAGCTGGACCAAAGGTATGTGTCTCTGGTTAAACATGTCAGCATCTTCTTGGACCGTTTCTTTCAGGCGTGTCGCTGTGATTTGACTGGACTGTTCTTTCTGTGTCTTTTCAGGGAGACCATGGAAGACCAGGCTTCAGCTATCCTGGATCAAGAGGACCATCGGTAACGTACACATGCTTCACCTCTCCACATTTACAAGCCGTAGAGTGACACACTCGCCTCTGACAAACATTTCTCCGGCGTACAGGGAGAGAAAGGAGAGAACGGCAGTCAAGGACCTCGTGGCAGCAGAGGAGACTGTGGTCAGAAGGGTGAACCAGGTCAGCCAGGAACTCCAGGAGAGGAGGTGAGGAGCTCATTATAGTTGGATCTATGCTAGCTGAAAGGTGCACAGTGCAAGTGACACAATGCTGTTTTTTCAGGGTGAGCCAGGAGCTCAAGGTGAACCTGGCCCAAGAGGACCAAGAGGAGAGGTTGGCCGTGACGTAAGTATCAGGAGGAGGAAATGCCATCCTAAGCTCAAGCGTTCATATGTTTACTTACTGATTAGCACTAAATGCTAGCTATCCCAAACCGGACAAAAGGTGAGAGGCAAGATGTGATTTTCTGTCTTCCTGTCCTCCACAGGGGGATCCTGGTCCTGAGGGAGATCCTGGCCTCACTGTAAGAACATTTCATCTACCCACTCTTTGATCACCGGAAACATGATGGATGTAATGATGTGATGTTTCTTCCTGCAGGAATGTGACGTTATGAACTACATCAGGGAGACATGCGGCTGCTGCGGTGAGTTTAGTGACCACCCGTACGTCATCTGAGCGCGCTCTGATCAGCCCGTCAGATCGTCACAGGCTGTGTTTTTGTCTGCAGACTGCGAGAAACACTGCGGACCCCTGGACATTGTGTTTGTGATCGACAGCTCAGAGTCAGTGGGTCTGACTAACTTCACCCTGGAGAAGAACTTTGTCATCAACACCCTCAACAGACTGGGATCCCTCGCCAAAGACCCCCAGTCAGAGACAGGTAGACGTGCACTTGTTCATAAAAAAAAAAACCATACAAGATGGCTGCCAACTTGGCGTAAACATGTTTATTTGTGTTCCCAGGCACAAGAGTGGGAGTTGTTCAGTACAGTCACAGTGGAACCTTCCAGGCCATCCGGCTCGATGATCCCAAGATCGATTCGCTGTCTGCTTTCAAGGTCTCAAACACAAACACATGTGCAAACTGCTTTGTGGTGTATTTTTAGGCTGTAGCACAGACTGTTTTTGTGCTTTGTTTTTTGTCCAGATGTGCCTTGATTAAGTCGGGCTGGTGTGTGTGAAGGCAAACCAGAAAAGAGGCATCACAGTTATATACAGTGCTAATATAACACATTTATCAGACCAGCTCTCCTGTTTGTCTCAAAAATCCTCCAGCGTCATTTCAGATCTTTAATTCAAGCTCTTTCTTCCTCACTGAGTTCACTACTCTTCACCATTTGAACAGGAGTGAGGAATTTAAATTGAATTCACCTTTTTAGACCCAAATTTGAGCCAGAACACTGGAATTCACCAAGAGCTCAGAAATGAATCCACAACCATGCAAACATATTTTTCTGTTCAGGAAGGACAGGAAATGGCATTTCAGTCAAATTACAATGTGCTTTGCTATTTTTTCAGCTTTTTTTGCAAAACAAAGTAAACTTGAAAATCCAGCATATTTTAGCACTAAAGATATAATTTAAATTAACTCTTTGAGTGCCAGCTGTTTTATAAAACAGAAAGTACCTTGTTCCAGCATTTTTGCCCATTTTGAGTCATATTTCCAGACCCACAGAATATTTTGTACTATGTCTCTGAAAACACTGAATAGCTCAAATGAAAGAAGAGACTCTATTTCATCATGAAAAAATTTTTGTTTTTATCTTGTTCCATTCTTGTTTTATCAGAGGTAGAGTAGAGGACACTTTCACCAAAATCACCACTTTTTGTCCAGTATTGATAGATTGAACAAACGTGTTGGTGGTTTTGATCTTTTCATGACTAATACTAGACTTTCCCCTTCTTTCGTTCACCCAGATGTGTCTTTGTAAAACACAGTTACATTTTAAAGGTCATTTTATAGACACCATTTGTGTGTTTATGGGTACCACTTACAGCTGGATGCTGGTCATGGCGTACGAAAACAAAAAAAAAATGGATGGATCCCAATTCTCCAGGGGGATATTTATGTGAAGCTGTCGAACTCAAGTTAGCAACCATGGCTGTGATCTTTTTTCCAGGATGCAGTGAAGCGCTTGGAGTGGATCGCTGGAGGAACGTGGACTCCATCCGCTCTGAAGTACGCCTACGACAACCTGATCAGGGACAGTCGCCGGGCTAAAGCCAACGTCACTGTTGTGGTCATCACCGACGGACGCTTCGACCCCAGAGATGACGACTCGCTGCTCACCTACCTCTGCAGGTGTCCGACACTGTTTTGACATTTAGAATTAGCATTCGTAGAGATTTGTCTCAGATCTCATTGCTTGCATTTGTGTGAGTAGTGATCCCAGTGTGGACGTGAGCGCCATCGGCATTGGAGACATGTTCGACCAGATTGAGGAGAATGAGAGTCTGAAGAGCATCGCCTGCCAGAAGGACAACAGGGTGCTGGGCATGAAGCGCTTTGCAGACCTGGTGGCAGACGAGTTCATTGACAAGATTGAAAATGTGCTGTGCCCAGGTACGCTCATTACATCCAGTACGTTCATCTGGTGCGTTATGACGCTGTTGTTTTGTCCCTTTCTCAAGACATCCTGTCTCTGTCTTTGCTTTAGATCCTATCATCGTATGCCCTGATCTCCCTTGTAAATCAGGTAAGATCTTAAAATGTTAGGTGTCATTTTCAGAATTTAGGCCAGCATTACAAAGGCGTCAGTATGCTTCAAATGAAATGCATCCAAAAAAGTGTCTGATTTTGTCAAACATTTGTCGAATATTGGTACCACCTTTTTTTATTCTTTGCACTAATTCCTCCATCGCTTTTCCTGTGTACAACCAAGTGCAACATGAGGAGAGACCCCTGTCCAAAAGAGTGCACCTTTCACCATATTTTTAGGATTCATAAACCATATAACATATGTTCATAAACTGCAGGCTTTTCTTCACCTTCAAGTATAAATGTAAGTGTATGTAAGAATACTGAGAGTATCATCAAGTCATGTATCAAAAGCTGTGAAATAACTGTGTATACTGTATGTTAAAACTAAATAACCTGCAATAACAGGTAACATCAATAACCCATAAATCTATAAATGTGCACTAACTAAATACCTGTAAACATGCAATAAGTAATTTATATTTTCTACCACACTTTATTTATGTTTTTTTTACTCATGAGTGTTTTGTATTAACTCTTTGAGCCATTTTATAAAAACAGAAAGTGCCTTGTTTCAGTGTTTTTCCCCATTTTGAGTCATATTTCTAGACCCACAGAATATTTTGTACTATGACTCTGAAAACACTGAATAGCTCAAATGAAAGAAGAGACTCTCTATTTCATCATGAAAAAAATGTTTGTTTTTACCTTGTTCCATTCTTGTTTTATCAGAGGTAGAGTAGAGGACACTTTCACCAAAATCACCACTTTTTGTCCAGATTCTGTTTGTTTTGCTCTCTAATCTTGATCGTCTCCACTTCCTGTTTTGATCTCTGTGGTGTATACTGTCTCTTTATGCTCTGACTACATCTCCCAGAAGCCCCAGCATTACTCACAGGCTGTGAGAGAGCGCCCTCTTGTGCCTGCTGCCACAAAAAAAACCCACTTTGACGTATACATGTCTATGGCACTCAAAGAGTTAAGCACCAAGTGGAGCAGTGCTCCTCATAGTTGCACATGCTGTCATATAATGACAATAAAGGCATTTGAGTTGATTTTATTCGAGTGTGGCCATTCTGAAGGAGCAGCTAGTTTCTTTGACGCACACTGACGCCTTTCAGTTATGTGAGGATTAGACATGTTGCGGTTTAAGATTAGGTCAGTCAAGTTTTTTTTACACATTTCACCTCCTTTGTTATGATGCAATTTATGTTCATGTCGCTGTAAAGCCAACTCACCCGGTGTAGCTCCAGCACCTTTGCTGGTTGTGTTGATGCGTCGTGTCTGTGGGACCCCGCCCACGATGTTATTCCGCCCGCTTGTTTCAGGAGGGGGCGCCACGGCGGGGCAAGCCCCTTCCCCCTGGAAGCCACTGGCCGAGGAAGGCAGCCCCTCATTGGTCCCCACCTCTTTGGAGGGTGTGACCAGCCTGCTGACCGGCCTGAGCGAGCAGCAGCACGGGGTTGGCGTTGCAACCATGGCGTACACAGCCCAGAGAGCCAAACTCGCCCAGGGAGCGGACAGGCAGCAGTGGACCAAGCTGTTCATCGACTCCTTCAAATATGTCTATGGAGACATTATGGGAGACCCAGAGAAAGCCATAGGACTCTGCTAATGCTAACATGCTAATCATGCTACCTCGCCATGATGGGCGCCAATAGCTAATAAGCTTACTGCTGGACGTAGAATAGATCTGATTAAAACTGTTGGGCATTTCTTTTCAACTCTACGAGTGCAATATCCACCTGGGCTGGTGCAAAAAAAAAAAGGATTGCATGATATGAAGCTAGCGTTGTCCTAACATCTCAGAGCCGCCTTGTGTTCAGTTACAAGATTCAAAATGTGATGCTCCTTCTCCTCATGTAGATTTTTTTTAAATGAATGCACATGAAGCTGTCTCTTAGGAAAATATGTCTGTTAAAAATGTGACACATATCATTTCTTCCACCTTAGTGGAGGAACGTTCATTCACATGAAAAGCGGGTGTTGTCCATTTGTCGTTGGTGGTGCAGAGCCTCATTCATGTTGCTCCTGTGTAGTGTACAGTGGCTCTTTGTTGAAGCCTCATTTCCACTGTGAATCACAAGCTCGCCGAATCACCCCGATTACTTTTTTCTTTGCTGTTTTGCACATTTCCATAGTTACGGCCTTTACTTTATTTTCTTGTGCTCGGTGAATGAGTCATGTTGGTGAAAAGGCCATGACATGTGGAAAGTATGTGGGTTTATACATGTCACAGTGTGCTGCGTATGAGTCAGAAGTTGGTTTATGTGGATGCTTGGTTAATCGACTTGGCACCGACAATGAAGGAACTTTTGTATGTTATGCCCTTGATTGGTGCATGTTTTTTTTCCCCGCATGTGGCTTGGCTTGTAAAGTAGGACGACTAGAGGAAAATGACTACAGTGGCTTTAACCAAATGTTATGGTCTCATGTTAGCTCTGTGAATTTAACTTGCTGATGTGAACTATGCTGTTTGGTATAACATGTATTCATGATTTTTCATAATACCTTCTCAAGGGAATAAAATCATAGAGCAAATGAAAAAAAAGTGCTTTCTTGATTCGGCCACCACTGATATGAGAAGTTTTAGCATCTGCTTTCCATCTGTGGCTCACCGAGCGCCATGTTTGATTGAAAACGTTACACATGTGTTTGTGTCTGTTCCAGAGCCTGCAGTGGCCAGCTGTGTTCAGCGGCCAGTGGACGTGGTGTTCATGTTGGACGGCTCTGAGAGGATGGGTCCGGAGGATCACCGCAGGGCCAAAGAGTTCATCGAGAACGTGGCCCGCCGCCTCACCTTAGCCAGCAGCCAGTCGGACGAGAGGAACGCCCGCCTGGCTCTGCTGCAGTACGGCAGCCCGACGGAGCAGCGGGTGGAGTTCGCACTCTCACACAATCTCACAGTGATCGCTGATTCGCTGGAGAAGGTGACCTACATGGACTCGTCCTCTGCTTTGGGCAGCGCCATCATCTATGCTGTCAACAACCTGGTACAACCACGGGTATGAACTAACACTTGTCTTGGATTTGTAAGGCAGGCGACAAGTAAAGTTTAATTTAAATTTAGCTTCCTGTTTTAACTCTTTGAGTGCCAGCAGTTTTATAAAGCAGTGTTTTTTCCCCATTTTGAGTCATATTTCTAGATCCACAGAATATTTTGTACTATGTCTCTGAAAACACTGAATAGCTCAAATGAAAGAAGAGACTCTCTATTTCATCATGAAAAAAAATGTTTGTTTTTACCTTGTTCCATTCTTGTTTTATCAGAGGTAGAGTAGAGGACACTTTCACCAAAATCACCACTTTTTGTCCAGATTCTGTTTGTTTTGCTCTCTAATCTCGATCGTCTCCACTTCCTGTTTTGATCTCTGTGGTGTATACCGTCTCTTTATGCTCTGACTACATCTCCCAGAAGCCCCAACATTACTCACAGATTCAAGCGTCGGATTTTAAATGACGTCAAAATACGTCAGTGGCACTCAAAGAGTTAGTTGCTTTCTTGAGTATAAGAAGATAAAAACTCACTCTGATGTCTGCACCATAAATATGAAGCTACAGCCTGCTAATGTGATTAGCTTAGCTTTGCTAACTTGGCTGAGTCCAAAACGTGACAAGTAGTTTGATAGTTGGCAATGTGTGGGATTATTTCTTGGCCCAATGCAGTGACTTCCTGGAGTCACTGCTGGTTGCCTGGCAACCCTGAAGGTGACAACAAGGAATCAGTCCAGCATAGATTAATTAATTTGACACTTGCAGATTAAATAAATGAGGTACAAAACACATTAATGAGCGAATTAGTAGGTGTTTCACCTTTGGACTACATCAGGCTAGCAGTTTCTACCTGTTTGTAGGCTTCATGCTAAGCTAAGCTAACATTTAGAGCCGGTGTTAGGAGGTGATTAGATCAGAAATAGGAGAAGAGAGCTTGTCTGGATCAAACAGATATCTCACCAGAAATAACGGTGGCAGTTTTTTTTTTGTTTTATTATCGTGGTTTTGTCATGTATCCTGTCTTTATGCTAAGCTAGGCTAACTGCCCTCTAGCTCAAGCTCCATCACAACACACACATGAGAGTGGTGTCAGTGCTTTTGTGTAGCTGTTGGCCAGAAAGCATAAATGACGTTGACGTTGCATGTTGTGTTTGTAGCAGGGGGATCGCTTGGCTCGTCGCAACGCTGAGCTGGCCTTTGTGTTCATCACCGACGGCATCACATCCAGCGAGCAGCTGGAGGAGGGCGTGTCTGCCATGAGGCGAGCTGAAGGCGTTCCCACGGTGATCGCCATGGGATCAGACACAGATGAAGAGGTGCTGCGGAAGGTGTCACTAGGAGACTCGTCGGCCATCTTCCGAGGAGCTGACTACTCCATGTTGAACAAACCCTCGTTCTTTGAGCGCTTTATCCGCTGGATATGCTAGTGAGGAACGGTCTGCCCTGTAGAATTAGAACCCATAGAAGGAAAGAACACATAAACACACAAAGAGAGCCATCAACACACCTCTGTGACTGTTATCATTACTGGATGTAAGGCACTGAGGCGGCTACATATCCTGGTGGTACGGGTGGAAGATTAATTCACTCAGAAGCCAAAACAATCCACGTAGGACCCGCTGACTCACACAAACACAAACACAAACACATAGGCATGCAATACAATTTGTTCCTTGGCTGCTCTAGTCATTCTAAATCTATGGTCAGCTCTTCCAACCAAAGACACTCATGAGTAACCCCAGAGGTGTATGATTATTGAATGTGCACGAAACAAGTTGTACCCTTTATTTTTATTTTTTTTTTTATTTTGTATTGATTTTCAGTTTGCAGTGTCTCTATCTCTCTATCACAGTCTGCCTTCACAAAGTCAGTATTTACATTAAAGGTGCTAAAGTAGAAATAAAAGGACAAAGCCATCTTAGTGGTCGGGAAGCCTTTTTTACGTCATGTTATGCTGTAATAACTCTTGATTGTTCAGGGGATAAATACATGTAGACATGTTTTCCAGGGGAAAAGGATCACACATAGAATTACACACACACACACACACACACACACACACACACACACACACACACACACACACACATGTTGTGGTTAATTAAACATGCATTGACAGACAAACATGTACACATGAAGTCCAAATAAAGCCTAATGTGGTGACCCCATCACTGTTTTGTGTGATTTGAGTAAAGTATAGACGTGATAGAGAGTCATGGCCATACATTAACATAAACAATACAGTTCACCCTTTTGGAATGGAATATTTATTCTCTCTCCAAATATAAACAATATTTTTTTCCCCTTAAGAGAAAATCTCACTTTGATCATGAAGTGTGGGAAAAAAAGTCTGTTCATGCCTCTGGCTCCCTCTGCTGTACAGAGAAATACGAACAACACTAAATTACCACTCATCTATTGTATATTTCTATATTTCTTTTACCCCATAACAGTTACTTAGGTCATTAATACAACATTATGAGGAAACAACTTATTAATTACGTTTTTTAAACTACCCAGTAATATAAAATAATTCAAATTAACCACACATTTACCACCTGTAACATTAAAGTGATGTTAGCCCACACATTAACGCATAAATAATTATAATCCAGTTATATATTATTTGGAAATGGGCCGAGCCACATAATTAGTCTTTTAACATTTGGTACTTAAAGTATATTTTGAAGTAAAAAATTGAATAACAATTAATATTTTTAGAATCAGAAGCAGTGTTATTTTCTATAACACAACAGACAGCAGCACACAAGATAAAGAAAAAATAAAAATAAGAGATAAGTAAAAACTAGCAGCAGCTCAACTTAGCATAATTTAAATTAAATTAGTCATAAGCATTTTTGTTTTGCAATATTTTGACAGAAAGGACAAGAGGTTATACCTTTAGTTCATTTTATTAATCATGTAAATTTATTTTTTCTTAACTGCCTTTGTTTTTTTTATATTTACACTGAGAAGAAAAGAAAATAAAGAAGCTGCTAGAACCTGTCACATCCGGTCAGGTGGTTTGACCATCCAGGGACACCGTAGGGCAGCAGAGGAACGGGCTCATAGCGTTTTACATGACTCCTACTGGTAAACGGTAAGCCATTTGTTAATTGTTGTTTGTTAATAAATGTCAGTTCTTTAATAATAATAATAATAGTTAAACCGTTTCTTATAAATATTTTAACTCCCAGTTCTGTGAGTATTCTAACACTAATAAATTATATGGAGAAGAAGAATTAAAGGCTATGGAGGGGTAGGGTGACCAGGTGACAACAAGCTACATGTTACCACGATTCTGGAGGGTCGTTTAGATTTTGATTCAGTGTCCATCTAACCCTAAAAAAAAATTAATTGAAACATTGAATTATAAACTAAAATAAATATCAATACAATGAAATACTTATGCAGGCTGTGCATTGAACCTTTATTTTGAATAACTTGGAATGTATTTTTCCAACACTTCAATTAAAAAAGCAACAGTTGAATTTATTGTTCAATGGAAGCAAAAGTCACATGCAAAAACGTACAAGTACAAAAATGACCTGAGCTGCTTATTTCTTATGTTTATATTGTGAATGCTGCACAGTGTGGTAAATGTTCATTAGTTTAGCTGCTGCATATTAATGAACTCACAAAAAAAAAAAAAAAAAAAAACTCTCTGGAAACCGTTTTTCCAGTGGCTTTGTCCATGAGTGCAGGTTTTCTTGGACTTTGTTGTAGCTGCTAATCAAATGTGGGACAAATCAAAAGTGATGAAAACGCTGTGCAGTCCCACACAAAGTGGGACACCTGATCACCCTAGTGATTAGTCAGTGGAAAATGGTTTTATTAAACAGAAACTTGTCAGATTGACTGGTTTTCAAAAAGTTGAAAGGTCATAGATAGATAGACAGATAGATCCATCATCAAAAATCCAGACATAATAACTATTATAAAATCACAGATATACTAAAAACTAAAATGGTAAATCCTAAAACGTACTAAATAAGTGTGTATGTGACATTAATCTTGTTGCAAAATTGAGCATTTGGCGGTAAAGTACTGGTATGTGTGCTGACATGCTGGTATAATTTCCCTTTATGACATACCATTAAAATCAGGAGAATAGCATCACTGTAATCAGCGTGTGAGGTGAAGCCAGTCATGCAGAAGAATTTAATAGTGTGGCAGTGTGTCTGTGTGTTGTCCAGTGCTTCCAGTGCTTCCAGCATGGAGGGAGAGGCCCTGTCCAGCCTGTGCACCCCTGCTCTGGTGGTGGACGTGGACAAAGTGAAGAGAAATGCTGTGAGGATGATCGAACGCTGCAAGAATTTGGGGGTTCAGCTTCGGCCACACATGAAGACCCACAAAACCCTGTGAGAGCACAGACACACACCTGTGCAGCACATTATTCAAACCAATCACCTGTTTTTTTACACAGAGGTAATCAGATTACACATTTCTTGCAGACCATGCTCTTTAATTAACACTCAGTGTTTCTGATGAACAAAAATGTGGCTGCAAAAATAATTCTCCTTTAACTGGAAGAAGCTTTGACTAGATGCAGTATGCAGGGGATGCAGTGTTCTGGTGGATTCTAGAAGATTTATGATATATAATATGCTGTATTTATTGGGTAAAATTGCAATAATTCAGTTCATTAGTGTTCCAGGGAGATCACATATAGTCCAGGATTCAGTCTATCTATCTGCTGCACAAAATACACACATGAAAACACACTGAGTACACAAAGACGTAAACATCATGCTGACATTTGTATCAAACCATGACTCAGGAAAGTTTTCATCTGTTGCGCTCCCTTTCTTTTACTCAACCTTTTTTTACTCAAACAAGAACATCCACACATAAAATAGAAAAAGTAAACTCTGTATAAAAGAGGTTATTAGTCATGGTAATTAAATTAAATTAAAGTCTGCTCTCTATTTTAACCACTATCCCTTAAATTTATCTAAAATATGTCTCTTAGCATCAGGATGTAAACGCCTCCTAGTCATTTCTTCTGTATCTTTTTAAGACAGGAAGTGGCTGATCTTTGCTGTCTATATAAATGAATACAAAGGGATATTGATAAAGTTTGTGTGTTTCTGTTCATGTCCAGTGAGTGTGCAGACATAATGACAGGTGGATCACGAAGGTGCATCGTGGTTTCCACTCTGGCAGAGGCCTGTTTCTATGCCGACCATGGATTTGATGACATCCTTTATGCATACTCTCTTCCCTTTGATAAGGTCCTCCCAACTCACACACTACTTAATACAACTTATTCTATGCATGAACACTACGGGCCTAAACTTTAAGTCTATGCTGTATATTTGTTTTGGGATGTTTTTACTGCCTGATCAGACTTTGCTTTCACTGATCTGCACCATTTTTACCTTCAGGTATATATTGATGTTTCCAGACTATACGCTGAATAAATGTCAACAAAAGAAAAGAAGGGCTTAGTGTTAGCGTTGATTTGCAAGAGTCAGAACTTAAGTTATTTTTTTGGGGGGGGCTTTTGAGGGTCTGCACACAAAAATCCCAATAAATCTCAACTGAGCAAAGAAACGAGAGCTACTCTAGTAATGTTTATTTTGTTGTTAAGTATACCGATGAAACTATGATCTTTTTTTTGTATAAATTCAATGTTGCTTCCAAAGTTTTTTCAGATGGTGTGTTTAATGCCAATTGGAAAACACACGATTCAGAGATTTAATGCAGTTTTTCACATTATTTTGTTCACAAAGTTTACTTCTTTGTTCGTGAAATTTGTGAAATTAAAAAAAATTGTTATGCCTTCAGTTTTTATCATTGTTGCAAGTGTTAAAGGGCTGAAAAACATCATAAAAGAATTATTATCAGAGATTAGTCATTAATCATCATTAATCATAATTAAAGCTGATTCTGAACTTGCAGCTTGTGGTCAAACAGCTGCAAAATGAAAAAAACAACAACAAATGTGGGAAATTTTACTTTATTTTTGTGAAAAAATAAGACAGTTTGCTTAATTCCAATAGATTTCTTGCAGCATTCTAACTGTGTATAGAGCATTAAGCATGAAATGTGATTGATTTTCTTCCAATAATTTAATAATAAGAGTATCAACATGAATTTGATGTGACTTTTTATAGCTTTTATATTCTGTAGGTCTCCTCTCTCAGCTTGTTTGTGTGTGTTCACAGGTGGAGCGCTGTGCAGTCCTGTCAGAGAGGCTCGAGCTCTTCCAGGTTTTGCTGGATCATCCCGACGCTCTGGATCAGCTCAGGAAGAGGCCGCTGAGAGACGGCCGGCTGTGGCACGTCTGGCTCAAGCTCGACTGTGGTAACGGCAGAGGTAAACCTGCAGGGAAGACGTCATCGGCTGCCGAGCTGTGGAAGCCACCTAACCTGCCAATCTTCTTTGCTGTAGCTGGTGTCCTGCACTCAAAACCCGAAGCGCTCAGATTGGCTCAGGCCATCGCTGAGACGGAGGGCGTGGAGCTAACAGGAGTGTACGCTCACTGTGGGAACAGCTACAACTGCAGAGGAGTGGAGCAAATACAGGCTGTCGCCCAGGAAACCACCGACCTGACTCTGCAGTTCATGGAGAAGTATGGCCAAAAAAAAAATATATATATATATATATACTGTATATATAGGGCGTACCACGTACGGTGGTGTAGTGGTTAGCACTGTCGCCTCACAGCAAGAAGGTACCGGGTTCGAATCCCGGGGCCTTTCTGTGTGGAGTTTGCATGTTCTCCTCATGTCTGTGTGGGTTCTCTCTGGTACTCCGGCTTCCTCCCACCATCCAAAAACATGCATGGGGATTAGGTTAACTGGTTAATTTAAATTGACCGTAGGTGTGAATGTGAGTGTGAGTGGTTGTCTGTCTCTATGTGTCCTGTGATGAACTGGACACTTGTCCAGGGTGTACCCTGTCTTTCACCCTAAGACAGCTGGGATAGACTCCAGCCCCCCTGACCCTATGAGAGGATAAGAGGTAGATAATGGATGGATGGATATATATATGTATATATATACGTGTATATATATACGCATATATATATATATACATGTATACACGTATGTATACGTGTATACATGTATATATATATATATATACATGTATACACGTATGTATACGTGTATACATGTATATATATATATATATATACGTATATATATATACATATATATATGTATATATATATATATATATATATATATATATATATATATATATATACATACATACATACATACATGTATATATATATATATATATAGTTTATCCAGAGTTCAATATAAGGTTCCCATGGTTCCTTAAAAAGTCTTAAATTAAAATCTGGATAAATGAGATCTTAAATTGTCTTAAATTTACTGTAAATTTGTTGTAGGTAATAAATTTTCAGAGGAAAACATGTTTTTGAGAGATATACTACAATTTTGCACGTTATTTTGTACCAAAAAAGTTCACTTCTTTGTTAGAAAGAAGTGATTGGCCTTCAGTTCATATAATTGTTGCAAGTGTTGAAAATCTTAAAAAAAAATATTTTTGAGAGATTTCGAGATTAATCTGTTATTAGATTTTTTCCCTGCTAAATATCGATTTTGGCCTCAAAAACTCCTTATTGGTCAGGCCCTACAATACATTGATTATTTTCTATCAAAGAAATTGTTATGACATTTTTGGGTCTTAAATTATATTTGTTGAGGTCTTAAAAAGTATTAAATACGACTTTTAAAATGGTCCAAGAACCCTGCAATAGTTTTTTTTGTGTCCTTACACATTCTCTGCTCAACACAAGAAAGGAGAATAAAGTTGAAGGGACTTAAACTACTGACACCTTAATGAAATAATATAGACAGAATTTGATTCACACTCAGACAAATAGAGTTTTTCCAGTGTTGTTTTGCTTTCCAGGCACACACAGATCACAGCAGGACATTTAGCAGGGTTGGTGGAGACCAAACTGGAGCTAAAAGACTGCACTTGAATGTCGCCTAATGTGTGCTGGCAACTGTTTGTTAACATGTTGTAATATGTCAGTGTTTTGCGTTATGTTTTTTAATCACCGGGCAGACTGAAGGCTGCTGGCATCACCTGTAAGTCCAGTATTGGCTCCACCCCCTCCTGTAGCCACCCAGTCAAAGACATGGCTCAGCTCAGCGAGGTGCATCCTGGAAACTATGGCTTCTATGGTTTGTGCATGGATGTGTGCTGTATTTGTATAGATTTCTTTAATAATTGAACTGTTGACCCACAAACAGTGGTGATGTTGCTCACAGTTGCTCTCTTCTAGATGTGCAGCAGTCGGTGATTGGCTCGTGCGCTCTGGAGGACGTGGCGGTGAGGGTTTTGACCAGAGTCATCGGACACTGTCCTCACAGGAACCAGCTGCTGATTGACTGTGGGTGGGCTGGACTCAGGTACCTTCATCAGTGGTGTTTAACCTGCTTACTGTTATAAACCGACACCATGAGGTGTATACTTAATATATATTGATCTATACTGCTACATTGCTTTTTTTTTTTTTAATAACATAGAATACTTTTGTTGATCTCCCATTGAGAGTATTTACTTGTTACAGCAGTATGAAGTTATATGTAAGAAAAACAATAAAACAACTATATTGAAGTAATAAAATATGTAATAGAAAATCTGTACGAAAAAAAGAACATTTTAGTTGCAAATGAAATGAAATGACATACAGTATTTAGACTGAATATGACTCTTTAACTCTTTGAGTGCCGTTGACGTATTTCAATGTCAAAGTGGTTTTTCGGCAGCGGGTCGCTGATCATGCTCTCCCACAGCCTGTGAGTAATGTTGGGGCTTCTGGGAGATGTAGTCAGAGCATAAAGAGACGGTATACACCACAGAGATCAAAACAGGAAGTGGAGACGATCGAGATTAGAGAGCAAAACAAACAGAATCTGGAGAAAAAGTGGTGATTTTGGTGAAAGTGTCCTCTACTCTACCTCTGATAAAACAAGAATGGAACAAGATAAAAACAAACATTTTTTTTCGTGATGAAATAGAAAGTCTCTTCTTTCATTTGACCTATTCAGTGTTTTCAGAGACATAGTACAAAATATTCTGTGGGGCTAGAAATATGACTCAAAATGGACAAAAAAAAAAAACGCTGGAACAAGACACTTTCTGTTTTAAAAAAAAAAACAGCTGACACTCAATGAGTTAAATATGAAATAAACAGTGAACTTTGTAAATTAATAATTAATGACAGTACTGAGCCCAGACGCGTTATCAGCCGGTGCATCATGATTGCAGCTCTTGTTTTCATATTTTTAAAATGCTCTCAGCCTAGACGGAGCTGGAAAACTTCCCACCGGATATGCTGTGATTGAAGGACACCCAAATCTCAAGTGAAGTTGTCTCCTCTTGTCTCTGGTGTCAATGCTGATCTTAAGTGTGACTGAAGTTCTGATAAAAACATATTTCCACCTCCAGGTTGTTGTCGATGACCCAGGAGCACGGCAGAGTGGAGCCGATCTCAGGACCGCTGGACTACAGCAGATTCCCCCTGGGCTCTGTGCTCAGCCTGATCCCCTACCATGTCAGTGCAGCTGGGTGTTTTGTCTCTTTTATGGTGCCTCTTGACTGATCCCATCCCTGTTTTATTTTTTTTCAGTCTTGTGCCAGTGCGGCGATGCATCCTGTGTACTATGTGCACTCTGAGGGCCGTCTGCTGGGGAAGTGGACGCCAACACGTGGGTGGTGAACAGCCAGCTGTCACCTGTGGTTCACTCCAAAATATGGGCGACACACTAAAAAAAATCTAAAAAAAAAAACCCACACTACTTTTTCGAGACCTACTCCCCCATTTTTATCTTAAATGTGGTGAGAGAAAATTTAAAAAGGAAAAAAATGTTTTTGAATGATTGGATAAAAAGCTTTAGGACTGTGTTTTCTCCTCATTATTTCATCACCTAGTTAATGTAAGTGTACGTAGACACCATTATTGATTGGTAGAAAGGCTTAAATCAGCGATGCTGCAGTTATGCTAATATGATCTGCTGTATGTGAATCAGCTTGATGAAAAATGCATATAGCCTAAATGTCATTATTTTAATATTCATCAATTATTTTTGTTTTTGATTGCCTCCTCATGTAATTACTGAAAAAGGGAAAGAGGCTTTGCTCATAATGTGTACTGAAGAGCAACAGTAACTGCATGATGAACGTGCATACAGCCAGCACAATGATCACAAAGTGGATAGATGCAATATTATATGAGTTGTGTGTACTGACCACCACTCCATTCTCTTGAATACTGATGATAGCAGTTTATGTTTATTGCATATTTCCAGAAAAGGTGTTATAATGACAATAGGAATAGAAAAAATATATAATACAGTGGTTTTGATGGGGTTCAAGGAAAAGTCCTTTATTTTCACCATGATTTCAACTATAAGTGACACAATGACAGATATGTATCACTGTTATTAGTCATGGGTTTCATCCTCTTAAATACAAATTCAGAAAAATCCTATCAGATCAGGGAAACAAATCTAATCAAATGTGGTTCTGTGGGTTTCATTTTCATTACTGCCACAATAAACATTAACATTTTAACCATAGTAAAACATTTAAAAACATTTTTAACATTTCTATTATTATTGCTAACTATCATTGCTCATTATTGTTTTTATTGCTAACATTGATCAGTATTGTTATTATTGCTAATAAACATTAAAACCGTCACTGATCGTTAGTGTTTTTGTAGTTAACTATCATTGATCAACATCATTTTTATTGCTAACAACCTTTCAAATTATCATTGATCAATATTGTTATTATTGCTAACTATCACTGATTAATGTTGTCATTATTGCTAACAATGATTCAAACTGTCATTGATCAAAATTGTTATTATTACTAACTATCACTGATCAATATTGTTAATATTGCTAACTATCACTGATCAATATCGTTATTATTGCTAACTATCACTGATCAATATCGTTATTATTACTAACTATCACTGATCAATATTGTTAATATTGCTAACTATCACTGATCAATATTGTTATTATTGCTAACTATCACTGATCAATATCGTTATTATTGCTAGTAACCATTCAAACCCTCACTGAAGTCTCAGCAACAAGCAGACCATGACAAGTTGAGCCGTTGCGCAGTGCATCTTGGGAAATGTCGTTCCTGTTGAAACTAGCGTTCTGATTGGCTACTAGGTGAGCTTCCACTTGTCACGTGGTTTAAAAACTTCAGCAGGATGGCGCGGAAAGTTGTCACAGCGTTCAGGGCGGCTATTAGTTTATGAACGTCTTGTTTACATTTTCCTGCGGTCGAATTATCCGGTAAGTTACCGTAGTTTGTCCACCGTTCAACGTTTATTCTAGACATTCAGTGCGCGGGCACCACACCGCACTGTCAGCTAACGTTACCGTTACTGATGTATGCAGAACACTGAACAGTTAGCTTTGAAGTAGCTAGCTAGCTGGCTACAGTAGCTACTGTCTCACTGCGTGCTGAGTCCCTTCAGTCCTCATGAGTGTGTTGGAGGTGAAGTTCATCGGTGACGGAGATGCTCTGGAGCACATCGTGGACAAACAGGAGGGTATGGACAGCACGTTACTCCTCCTGCTTGGACATGTTTTCAGGAGTCTCGCTGATTGTCTGTGTCTCACTAAAAGGTGTGCAGAGCAACGCTGGGTCTGTGCAGAAGATCGTAACGTTTAGGAGCCCAGCTGGACGACGGGAAAAAGAGGCTGCAGGACAAGATGGGGACGAAAACGGAGTCTTTGATGAGCAGAACTATGTCCAAGCCCTGGGAACAGGTGTGGTGATGCAGCTGCAATGTTCGAATAAAATAAGATAAAACTTTATTGGTCCCACCAACGGGCAAATTTACATTGTTACTGCAGCATGGATAGTGCAACAACATAAATAAGAAAGCACATATTGTTGGCCCTTCCTGTCAGGGTTTTCTGTCCAGCTCTCTTTGTGTCTGTAAGGATACTTTATTTCATCAAGACTAAAGAACTTTGATGCCAGGTGAGCTTGCACTTACAAGGAATTTCACTTGGTGTCAAAATTTACGGTATCCACGTGAAATAGAAAAGAAAAAGAATATAGATCAGATATATTGCACATGTATCGAATAATGCATAGGTATGAGGAGTTAGTGGATGACTGTCTGATTGTTATTATGATTATTAAACCATTATCCAGATTGCTGCTTAATAATGCAGAATGATTCCCCGTTTTACTGAACTTTATGCAGTCTAATGGAATAGCTCTGCAACAACAGGGTTCCTGCGGTTTCTTAAAAAGTCTTAAAAAACTCTTAAATTAAAATCTGGGTAATTAAGGTCTTAAATTGTCTTAAATTTACCATAAATTTGCTGTAGGTTTTAAATTTTCATATGGTATATTTAATGCCAATAGGAAGACACAGGATTCAGAGATTTACTGCAATTTTGCATGTTATTTTGTTCACAAAGTTCACTTCTTTGTGAAATTAGAGTTGTAGTAAAATTAATATTGTTGTTGCAAGTGCTGGAAAAAAAAAATCATAAAATTATTTTCGGAGATTAATTGGTTATCAGATTTTTTTTTCCCTGCTAAATATCAATAACAGCGTCGGCCCCAAAAAATCCACATTGGTCAAGCCCTACAATAGACTGACTGTTTTTTTTATCTTATGATATTTTTAGGTCTTAAATCATATTTGTTGAGCTCTTAAAAAGTATCAAGAGCTGGTTATAGTGTTTGTTGTTGATTTCTTGTTTGTTGTTGATTTCTGTTCATTTACATTCAGAGATTCTTCATTTGAACCAATGAGAGTAGACTTTTTTTTTATACAGTATATTAAAATATCATTTCCACTATTGATAAACACACCAGCTGACTTATCAGAAAGCAGGTGTGTTGAAATGTTGGTTATATATTTTCCCTTTGGTTTTACAGAGGATGAGGAGGGTATGTACAGCGTGGCTGGATCCTCCATTTTCACCTTTCAGAAAGCCAGACGTGGACACAGCATGGCCCAGACTGGTGAGAGCCTCCGTTCTCTTTTGTCATACGTACACCAGTTGCATTTATCGGATTTATTTTAACTTGGTTTTCAGGACTTCGCTGACTTCTGCGTTGTTTTTTTATTCTGAAAATAGCGAGCGAGTTGGCTCGGACTCCAGGGAAGAGCGTGACCTTCAACACTGAACCCTCGACTCCCACCCGAACTGGCCGCAGTTAGTTCAGCACCCATTCTTTTTTTTTTTTTTGTCCGTTCTTTCACGTATGAATTTACATCCAACTTAGTCTATTCTGTCTCTCTCTGACTAGATCACAAAGGAGGAAGCAGGACACCACAGAGGGTGAGACTTCTCAGATATAATGTACATCAGATCCACTTCTTTTTGGTTACATTACATTTTTAATAAGCTGTGGTTTGGTTGCTTTTTTTCAGTGTCAGATGCTGTTTTCTAAGTGTTACCTCTACTTTTTTGTTTTACAGACCAAAAAGGCTCAGTTTGTTTCCACAACACCTCACAGGCTCAGGAAGAGAATGACAAGTGAGTGTTAATGCAAGTCAAATCTCTTCTTGTCACAGTCGTTAGGACTGACAAAGTTAGAGCTGTTTCATACTTTCAGCTCCTAGCATGCGGTCCGACAGCGATAGTGAGCTGTCGCCCTCTGACTCTGAGGAGGAGGAGGAGGATGAAGACGGGATGGCAGATGAGCAGAAAGTAAAGAAAGAAGACTTGAAGATTCAAAAAACACCCAGTAAAGGTTCATCTGCCGCTCTCTACAAGACTCCTGCCAAGAAGAGCAAGACTACCTCTGAAGCCCCGAACCAGCCCAGCTTGGTTGAGGAGTATTTTGAAGCCCACAGCAGTTCAAAGGTCTTGACTTCAGACCGCACCCTGGAGCGTTTACACACCCCTAAACTTGACAGGGTTAGTACATAACAGCCGGTGTGTTAAATGGATCCAGTGAGAGCTGCGTCCACATGATGCTGAAGCACATCCTTCCTTTGTTTTTCTGCAGGAGACGTTGGTCCAGCTTTTAGATGGAAAGCCGTCCTGCTGGTCAGAAGAGATCCAGCAGCTCCACAGCAAACACAGAAGGCACTTTAGCAAATGGATGTTACAGTTACAGTGAGTGTGCTTTATACTTGCTGCTGTTTTGGGTCATGGTTTGTATTTTGTGCAAGGCAAAAAATCATGTGTTTGTTTTTGTAGGTTGGGATTCAGTGTGCTGGTCTATGGTTTGGGCAGCAAAAAAGCTCTGCTGGAGGACTTCCGCTTATCTCAGTTGGATCAGGAAATCCACCTTGTGGTCAATGGATTCTTCCCTTCTATTACTCTAAAATCAGTCAGTATACACAGAAAAATGTCTCAAAAACTAAATGTTTTACCGGTATGGTCAATAAGCTGGGACAGGCGTGTGCGCGAGACGAGGCCAAAACCAGCAATGAATGTAAATCTCTAAGCAAATATAACAAAAAATTGTTTTAACACTTAAACAGTATTGATAGAAGTATATTTTCTGTGTGTTTTCTTCTGTCTTTCTGCTACGTCTTCATTGTAGATCTTGAATGCTCTGACATGTGAGGTTCTGGAGCACCAGGGAAATTTCCGGACACCCTCAGACCAGATCCAGTACATCGCTCAGACTCTAAAAGACAGTGAGTGTCTCAAACTTCTGTCTCAAGTTTGTGTTTGGAGTTCTGTTTACGATATAAGTGTGTCCTCGCAGGCCCAGATCTCCACGTGTACCTGCTCATCCATAATATCGACGGACCGATGCTGCGAGGAGAGAAGACCCAGAGTGCACTGGGCCAGCTGGCGTCCCTTCCCAACCTGCACTTGGTAGCTTCTTTAGACCACATAAATGCTCCAATGGGTGGGTGTTTGCGTGTGCTCTTTGACTTATTGATGCCAGTCGTTTTATAAAACAGGAAGTGTCTAGTTCCAGTGTTTTTGCCCATTTTGAGTCATATTTCTAGACCCACAGAATATTTTGTACTATGTCTCTGAAAACACTGAATATCTCAAATGAAAGAAGAGACTCTCTATTTCATCATGAAAAAAAACTATTATTATTAAGTCGATGGCACTCAAGTGTCATATTTTAAATGAAGTTGAAATACATCAGTGGCACTCAAAGAGTTAATTACATAGAAGTGATTGTGTTCCTGTTGCTGCATCTGTCCTGTGTGCTCCCAGTGTGGGACCAGTTCAAGCAAAGCCAGTTTAACTGGCTGTGGTGGGAGTGTGTGACCTTCCAGCACTACGCAGAGGAAACCTCGTATGAAAACTCCCTCCTGGTGCAGCAGACTGGCGCTCTTGCTCTGTCCTCCCTTACCCATGTGCTGCGCAGCTTGACGCCTAATGCCAGGTACCGCATTCACCCTTCATGTTTAGATTTACATCATATAACCTAACCCTGTATATACAGTTGAATGATTAGTTATCATAAGCTTCAGTTATTCATTGCTGTTTTTCTTTGTTTTTGCAGAGGAATTTTCAAACTGTTGGTAAAATTCCAACTGGAAAACAAAGATAACCCTTCGTACACAGGTGAACACACACCTTTAAATGCTGTAGGTTTCCCTAAAATGTCTGTGTGTTGCTTCTTGATTGTGATGTTTTATTTTACCGTTTGCAGGACTGTCATTCCAAGACTTCTACCAACGTTGTCGAGAGGCATTCCTGGTGAACTCTGACCTCACGCTGAGGACTCAGCTGACCGAGTTCAGAGACCACAAACTGATCCGGACGCGCAAGGTATGGAATTCTCAGCCCTCATTAAGGAGTGCGACTCTCTGCAGACAGCAGTGTCTCTTGCTCAACTTTCATTCCCTTGTTTCTCCAGGGTGCAGATGGCGTGGAGTACCTCCTCGTTGCTGTGGACGCCGGCACGTTGACGGACTTCCTGGAGAACGAAGAGGGTGACTGAGAAGAGAAGGCTTTAGACTTGTATCACGTATTCACTCACTTCACTGGCAAGTTTTGCTTGAATCGGACTAGAAAAGGTTCAGCTCCATGTGATCGACGTCAGGCTCTCAGCCTCTTCACTTTAATTAAATTGTAGCACTGTGACGTTCACATCATGTGTTTTGATGCGTACATGTTTTCAGCAAACATCTGTGAATTAAAAACAACACTTAAGAGTTGGTGAGTTATTGTAATTGTATCTCTTTAATTACAGAAATAGACATACATTAAGCAAAACATACATTCTGTTTTATTCAAGGCATGTAGGCATGCTGCGATAAAAATGAAAGCAGGGCAGTTATTTAGCACTCCTCCACATGAGAAAACTGTAACAAAAGATGTGCCATGCATACTGCAATCAGATAATAACAAAAGGGGATGTTTTAGGATCCTGTTTGTCACCAAGAATTTGGAGAAATGTTTCAGTGTTGGATGTCTGCACTTTTGTGTGACTGCAGTGAACCTAATAGTGTTTGTGAGTCCAGTGTGTCAGTCTGCAGTCTGTTTTGGATAGCTGTGTGCACAACATGAAGCTCCTCTTCATCCAAATCCTGAAGCAGCAGCAGAACTGCATCGAGAATGTGTGTCTGAAAGTACAATTAAAATCATCATTTATTGGCTGAGATTAATAATAAAGAAAAAATGAGTTCTGGGAGGTGATATTAAGTAAAGAGGAGGGTACCTTTTTCATTGATGGTTTGTGTTCTCTGGTTGATGGAGAAGAAAGGGAGGGAAACTTGTCTCTGGAAAGTGGTTTCATCCCCAGCTCTTCCCTGATTTTGCTAAAATGACAAGAGAAATATTTTGTTTACGTCTTCATTACCATGACAGAAGCTTAAGTGTTGGTGTAAATCCACAGGGCATACTTGGTTTCCTCCATGTTGTAGTTGAGTGGGTCATTCTCAGTCTCGGCATCTGGAAGTCCATTGGTGGGAAGCTGGTTTTGGTCACTGCCTGGCGGGGTGGTGACCTCTTCACCCTCCATCAGAGCGAGTGCAATCTCATCCTCTGTCACAACTGAAGACACACATAAAACAACACTCGTCATCACTGTCATTTCCAAACCCATTGCAGATATATGTTCTATTTTAGTGCTTTGCAAACATTTTCACGTTTTCATCCGATAGGATTTTTATATTTCATGACAGAAGAGGCATGAAACGCATGACCAAAATAGTCACAAGAGAAATTGTGGAATGTAATTAAGGGTTAGGGATAGGCTCCGGTTGAGAGCAATATTGCGCTGCCATGACATTCTGTCATTGTATTACTCATGGATGGAATTACTGTGAAAATAGATCCCCCTTTTGCTGTGGACCCTCTTAAGGGTCTTTCTTCCACTATTGGGTGCAAATGAATCCCAGTACAGTCATAAACACTCTACACACTGACCTTGGTTGTCGAGCTTCTGGAGATGAGGCAGGCAGCGCAGCACCGTGAGCCGATACTGGCTGAAGTCGCTTCCACAACAGGGGTTCTCAGCCAACCAGAGCACCCTGAGCCGAGTCAATGGACGCAGGTGAGAGAGCTCAGAGAGGGAGGGGATCTGATTCCTCCTCAGGTAGAGCTCACATAGAGACAGACAGCCAGCCAGAGGAGAGAGAGACGAGATGCTGTTGACGCTACAGAGAGAGAAAAGAAGGAATAATCACCATCACAGCCTCACTGTGTGTGAGTGTGTCACAGCAAAAAGTTAGATAGACCAACCTGAGTGTCAGCACCTCAATGTTGGCCATTTGAGAGAAGATAGATATCTGCACAAAGAGAGTATAAGGGAATAATTATATCACTGCGAACATATGTGCATAAACAATAAGACAGTCCATCTGAGCATGAATTCATTAACTGACTACTCACATCAGTCAGGTTACATCCCCTGCAAAAAACATATTAAATGTAAAGTTATCACAAACGTGAGATATACCAAACAAGCTGAACCTGTCCGCCCCTGAATATCAGCATGTAGCCCAGAGGCCATCAGAATGACTGATAGCTGTTATGCTAAAATGTCAACACTTACCAGCAGTTCAGTTTCTTTACGCTTTCCAAGTCGGAGGCCTTAGCTTTCGCGAGAACCTGTTTCCGTGTTAGCTTCATAGCATATCAACCAACGTAGCTGTTAATAAATAATGTATTTAATGTACTATATGTTTAAAAACAAAAAAGACCGCATTATAACAGGCTAGCTGGGCAAACATTTCAACTCTGCAGCAGCGCTTCCACCACTTTACTGCGCATGCGCGTATCCAATGAGGCGTCCTTAGTTACCGCAATTTTCTTAAGTGAAGAAATAATTAGTTTTGTTAAGAATATGCAAAAAATATAACTACTTAACAAACCATTATAGCGTTGTGCAAAATTAAAAAGTAGGTTAATTTGACGTTGAACCGTCTGAAGACTCAATGTCCCACAATGCAGCGCAAACGACAGGGTAAATCGCGCCTGCGCGCTGCTCAATCCCTCTTTGGACCTACGTCTCCGCTGAAACGATGGTGAGCCCGAATGTCCCCGTCCAAATCCGTGTCAATCTTTCAGCTCCTGTGTTCCAAATGATATAATCACATATTTTCAGGCTCTGGGATGTCGTTGTTTGTCTAAGTTGACCGTTATTTGTGCCGATTATGTTATTCTTCCTTCATCTTAAACGATGTTTTCATGTCCCGGTGAGACAGAAATGGCTGCCACCATTGCTACGCTCACCGAGTCCCCAGTGCCGGGCGGGCTAGAGGTGTTAGCTTGCTGTCGTCCGTTAAATCTGAGATTCTGTTAGAGTATAGGACTCGCATTTCTGAAATTAAAACGAGGTGATAAGCTTCCTGTCTGTAAAGTGCTTGTAGACTCCAAACTTAGTCCTCTGCTAGTCCAGTTAGCTTAGCCAGGTGGCTAGCTTGGTAGGCGGAAGCAAGGCTAGCTGGTTATGCCGTTCACTCTGATTCCACGGGGTTTTAAGCTAAATGGCGTAAAACGTGTGTTTGAATAACCGGAATGCTATAAATTCAGCTGTGGAAAAATGCATTCTCATACCCTTATTTTGTGTGAATCTTTGAATCCAAGATGTCCTCGAAGAACTGTACTAGAGCATTAGTATTTCCTGTGAGTAGTGGCTCATAACAGAGTTGTCTGAAGCTTTTACACCTATGTTAATGTTACATATTCTGTATTCCTGCTGTTCACAGGCCAAGCGTACCAAGAAGGTGGGCATCGTTGGTAAATATGGCACTCGTTATGGTGCATCGCTGAGGAAGATGGTCAAGAAAATTGAGATCTCCCAGCACTCAAAATACACCTGCTCTTTCTGTGGAAAGGTAAAGTAAAACCAAGGAATCAATAAAAGACTGTTGCAACCAAGCCATGTTATTTAAAAAGCTTTGAAATGAAATGCATGCAGTGATGATGCTATTTTCTAACTGTTGCTAATGTGCTAAACTTGTTTTAACAGACCAAGATGAAGAGGAGGGCTGTTGGTATCTGGCACTGTGGGTCCTGCAGGAAGACGGTGGCAGGAGGCGCCTGGACATACAAGTAGGTTTCTTTTTGCTTTGCTGTGAAGGTCAATAGTCATGACTGGAAATGTAATTTTAAGTTGAGGACAGTGTCTTCTTGATGTAGTTGTACCTGCTGCTGGGTTATGTCTGCGTTTGTTACAGTTGTGATGGTAAATAGTCAGAAATCAGCATGAAGTGTATCAACAGAGCGAGCAGCCATCAGTTTTTCACCCAGAGACCTGGATGTCATTTACTGTTTCAATATGTACGCAATCAATAAGCTACCTGTTCAGCGCTAGATGGCTAATGTCAGTGAAATATGCAACTCCTTAGTGCTTTCACATATTTTGTGATTGTGTAATGCTTCCTACTGTTATGGATCATCAGTTTTTAGTTTCCTTAAATGTAAGGCTGAGTGTTGTTTTTGTATAGATTTTATTTGTTGCCCTAATCTAAGCTGTGCATGACTCTTGGTCCAAGTGCATCATCAAGGATAAAAGAGTTGAATATTAACATTTTCATGCAAAATGGACAAGAATTATAAAACACATGCCTGAGTAATAATAAATATATTTCCATGACTGGAAGTGGAACAACAGAAATTGGGAAATTTGTGTGAAATTGGGAACATTTGTCACAATGCATACACACAGTTAAAGTTTATATTTTTGTGTTTTGCAGCACAACTTCTGCCGTCACAGTCAAGTCTGCCATCAGGAGACTGAAAGAGTTGAAGGACCAGTAAACCAGTGCGTTGACTCGCTGGTGGATTTGGGACTTTTTCTGTAAATTAACCGACCTGGACATGACCTCAACATCCACAAATAAACCGGTCTGGTGTGGAATTCTTTGTTTTGTCGTTCATGTGTTTTATGTTGTCATAAAGTCACAGATTGCACACTGTAACTGCACGATCACCAAATGTGTGTTTGATGGGGAAATGTCACTGGAGCTCACAGTGCCAATCTAGTGCACCATCTAGTGAATTTTCAGTTTGGTTCGACAACATCAGCGTGTTCTCCGGCCTGCAATTTATCAGCAAGTCAGAATGTCAACGCACAGATTTATCTCGCTGATGAAGTTTAAAAGCCTCAGAGTTCAAATGTCTTGTGTGTAAGAATACACAGCTAACTAAAGAATAGTTTGATGCATAACTGATGCCCAAGTTAACATAATGCTTGTAAATTGAAAAGTACAATATCTGTGTAATATTAGTTATACTGGCATTGTACAATTTCTTACACTGGTTCAAACTGAATGTCCCTGAGTGGTGATTTGGCCTGTACTCAGTATCAATTAACATAAAATGCAACTCTGAAAAAAAAA